>JAZHEH010001960.1:1200000-1738579 GCA_036589455.1 Ateles fusciceps
TATCTGACTATTGCAAGAATTCTAGAAGGGAGTATCCTTTTGGAACTCTAATTTCCCTTAGAATCACAATAGAGATGGTATTGATTGTAAAAAGTAAAAGAAATACGCAAAGATCTGTTCCTAAAGGCCCAAATGCTCCTAGAATACGTTGTTCCACTCCTTGAGGACAAACAAATTAAAGACCAGTCTTCTGGGCTTTGTCCCCAGAGTCTGAGACCACATTAAGGATGATGAAGTTAAAGATGTTGTGATTTATAGATAAGAAAACTGAGTATTAGGTTAAGAGACTAGCCTGAGGTCTCAAAATGGCACAACTCAGGGTTTTTGACTGGACTACAGTTTTCTTTCCACTATGTTATGACTATTAACACTTTATTATTTTATATTTTATTTATTTTTTTAAAAAATGGCTGTGGCCAAGGGAATTTCCCTGCCGTAATATATGAAGTTAGTCTGATTCAAGTCAAATGAATGAAGTCTTAGGAAAATTTCCCAGTAGAAAAGGGAGAGAGAGAAGAAAAGAAAAAAGAAAAGTAGATTCAGTGTTATGTATCAAAGACTTATTTACAATAAAGAACCAATAGATATCACACAGTTGTTTTATTAGATAAATATATAAGGTTGTTTCATTAAACATATTAGATTGCCATTAAAAGTAATGGCACCAATCTAAATAGATTTAATTTGAAGATCTACAGGGACTTACTGGAAAAAAGTTGTTGCCTATCATTGGCTTAAAAAGAGCCCTCAGTAAAGGGCATCCAAATCGGTAAAGAGGAAGTCAAATTGTAGCTGGTTGCTGATGATATGATTGTTTACCTAGAAAATCCTAAAGACTCCTCCAGAAAGCTTCTAGAACTGGTAAAACAATTCAGAAAAATTTCTGGATACAAAATTAATGTACAGAAATCAGTAGCTCTTCTATACACCAACAGTGACTAAGATGAGAATCAAATCAAGCACTCAACCCCTTTTACAATAGCTGCAATAAAATAAAATAAAATAAATACTTGGGAATATACCTAACCTAGGAGGTGAAAGACCTCTACAAGGAAAATGAAAAAACACTGCTGAAAGAAATCATAGATGACACAAACAAAAACACATCCCATGCTTATAGATGGGTGGAATAATATTGTGAAAATGACCATACTGCCAAATGCAATCTACAAATTCACTGTAATTCCCATCAAAATACCACCATGATTCCTCACAGAATTAGAAAAAAATGATTCTAAAATTCATAGCCAAAGTAAGACTAAGCAAAAAGAACAAATCTGGAAGCATCATAATACTTGATTTCAAACTATACTATAAGGCCATAGTAACCAAAACAGCATGGTACTGATACAAAAATAGGCACATAGACCAATGAAACAGAATAGAGAACCTGGAAATCAAATACTTACAGCCAACTGATCTTCAACAAAACCAAAAATTGAAAAAAAAAAAAACAAAAAAAACAACAACAACTATAAAGTGGGGAAAGAACATCCCATTAAACAAATGATGCTGGAATAATTGGCAAACCACATGTAGGAGAATGAAACTGGATCTTCATCTCTCAGCTTATACAAAACTTAACTCAAGAATAGTAATATAATTTGAGCATTCCTAATCTGAAAATTCGAAATCTGAAATGCTTCAAAATCCAAAACTTTTTGAGTGCCAACTGCCCATCGTCCTGTAGTTGCACTGTATCTTTTCTGCACATGCCCAGATTTCTCTACCCAAGCAGGGATTGAAAGACAAAGGATAATAAAATGTTATGTGTGCAGGCAAGACACACTCATGTCCTACATGGGGCCAAGACCTACATGTATTACTCACTGTGTTTTCTTTTTCTCTGCTCTGTGGTTTAAAGATACTGTTGAAAATGTCAAAAGGCTGATATACCACCCATAGGGTAGTGCAAATGTTCCAAAATCTGAGAAAAAACAAAATCTGAAACACTTCTGGTCCAAAGCATTTCAGATAAAGGATACTCAACCTGTAATAGCCAACACTTATTGATTGCATATACCATTAGATGAAGTAGGCTATCTGATCATCTTCATTTCACAGATGAATCTGAGACATAGAAAGATCAATGACTTGTTTAAGATCATACAGCTCTGAGTAATAAAGCTGGATCTGAATCTAGATGATCTGAGTCTAAAGCTCCATACTCTGAAGAAATATGAGTTATGATACCTTTATTCATGTTTATTGTCCATTTGGAGTTCTTTTTCTTAAAGGATCTATTCATATCCTTTGCTCTTTATTTTATTTACATAACAGCTTGATGAAATTTTATTGCTTAAGTCAGAGTGATACTTCTTGATTGTGTTTCCAGTGCCTTGGACTTGTAGCATGTCAAAGACCAACTTATAGTGGATCAACATGAAATGGCTTTCATAATATTTAGACATTTTCTAGCTTATACAATTATTGTGTTGTAAACTATTAGGAGTTACTTCATATATTTTGTGTTTTCATAATGGAGAAAATGCTGGGTATTCATTCTCAATGTTCCTAAATAGTAATTTAGAAAATGCTTATGAGATTTTAAAAATGAATATTTAGTGGTTAGGTCTACTTAAGATATTCTTAAATAAAACACTTAAAAACCCACAATTTTATTTTTTCCAAGGATATGTAGTTGCTGTGAATATTTTAATCTTTGAGGATATTGCATAATTTTAACTGGCAGAAAACATAAATGTACCAACCAAGTTAAAAATTATGAAGAGTAGCTTCCAAGGAAAATTGTCAAGCTCAGATGTTGACTTCCTTTATCCTGTTGATATAGTAAAGGTCATTGGTTCCAGTTAGTGTGGCCTGGTTAGTTTTACAGAAATGAATGTTGAAGGCTAACCCCTGCCCTGTCTTTCTCTTCACTTTCTTGGACTGATTTGTTTACTTGTTAACATAGTTTTTGCTTTTTGCTGTTTTCACTGTTAAATTGGGTTTTCAAAGGAATATGGAAAAATTGTCTGCTACTGCAGTAACATAAAGCAGCCAGAATAAATACACACACACACACACACACACACACACACACACACACACACGCATAGCCTTCTGTCTGAAGCCAAATGAATATTTCAAATGCTATTCTCAGTTGTTTGAGTCTAGAATTATATGACAACAGAAACTGCTATTAAGACAGGAAGCAAGAGAGGAAACCTTTGCTGAAGTAGTGGCTAATTATGTAATTAAGTAGTGGAACATTACTTTGGAAATGCTTAGTTAACATCTCTGCTATGATGTTTGCAGCTTGTCATAAATACAGGTGAGACCATGAAACATTTGCTTGGCTGACATAGACAACACTAGACTTCAGCCCAAACAGTTGATGTATCTCTCGTTCATAAGAATAGATACAGATATTGTCCCTCAGTTCAGGTCTATACCTTCCTTTTTCTCTCCATCAGCCCAGGCTATTCTTTGACCTGTGACTTTCCTACCTCTAGTTTTCTCACAATTGTCTCATCCATTGTTCATTCTCTCAGTTTCTTTTCAGGTAGGTTCCATGGAGACAGGAGGGGAACAATTGAGGAGAGGTGGGGGAGAGTAAGTCTGTAAGCCACTGAGGCAACTGCTTCCTTTCCTAATCTTATCCTTTCTCCACCTGAGGGTAGTTTCAGAGTATTTTTCATCACCTCTCTACAAGTCTCCCTTTTTCTTGTTCAGCTTCCTAACTACAGACTATGCCTTATCTGCTCTTATGAAATGCTTAGGGATTCTTCTGAACATGAGGGCAAGTTTTACTACATAAACCTTCCATTATCATCTGCATAATTATTATCTTTGCTACTAGAGTGGAAGCAGAGGAAAGAAAAATCAAAACCCTAGATAGAAAGTAAGCATTTTTTACTATCTTTTACAATAAGTCATATTGTACCTTTTAATTACTAAAACTGTGAGAAAAACCATAAAAATAGTTTCATGCTTGCTTGAAGACCAGGAGAATACGGCAAATGCTGTGAGACTAAATTTCTCATTTGACCAGGGAAAAGCTCTAGATAGAAGCAAAAAATGTGGAACTAAATGTAGAAGTAGACTGACCAATTCTTGAGGATTTTAGGAGGTGATAGGGCACTGTCCAATATGGTAACCTCATTTATCATCACTCCCAGGAGCCCCTGGTTTCAGTTCCCAAGATCTCCATCAAGCCACCACATTCTGCTGGAAGCCCTCCCTAGCCCATGAGACCTGCATCTGGTGCTTGGATCCAGCAGCAGGAGAAGGTCCTAGGGAGAAAATTGATGAAAAACAGCTCATTTTATTCTGTTGATATGTTTCATTTGGCCAATATGATGTCTTTTTCTTTGTTTTATTACTTTGAAGGATTTTAGGTGTGGAATATGCACTCTTCAGTTTACCATTCTCCCCACCACTCTCTAGTACCAAATACATTACAGTTTCAGTTATTTATGTTGGCTGCCCAATACTGAAGGCATTTATGATTCTGATTACAATTCCATAGCTGGAAAAGCAGTATAGAGAGGCACATTCTTACTTCCTCCCTGGGTTTATGTTGAATGGGGTCTTTTGTAACCCTATATTGAGGAAGAGGGGAAAGGGCTGCTCTCTGATACCCCATAAGTGTTGTTTTATTGTTTCATTTGCCTTTCTTCTTTTCACTCATTTATTTTTTAGTTTTAAATAGAGATGGGATTTTGCTATGTTGCCCGAGCTGTCCTCAAACTCCTGGGTGCAAGCAATTCTCCCTCCTCAGCCTCCAAGGTTGCTGGGACTACAGGTGCATGCTACTGTGCCCAAATTAATTTTATTTCAAATTTTGCTTTTCTTAAACTTACCAGCTATAGGTAGGTGCATAGACTATATTCTCAACCATGATATCTGTCTTCTTTCACACTCAAGCCTACATTTTGCTATACTAACAAAGTGTTCATGCTGAAATGATGAATACAGTTCCTAGTAAAAAGGTATGTATTTTTATATATTTTCTTTTGAAAAATCAACAACAAAATAGAGCAATATAAATTCTGACACACCCACATATTTCTGACATCATTTTTTTTCTTTAGCAAAAACAGTTCAACTGACAAGAACTCATTTGTTTAAATTTGTAGTTTTAGATTGTTTACCTTTCAGTAAAAGATAACATTTGTTAATTGGGGTTCAAATACATACTTTTTTCTTAATATATTACCTATACTTTCAAAGTAATAAACAGAAAATATTACTACAAGGAATTTAAATCTTAACCTCATTTGTATTGTAATTGACAATATAATCTATTTTCTTTTTACTGCTGGCTATTAACTAGTAGATTTTGTGGACAGTATGACTGTTTGGCCAGCAAACAAAAATTGAAAAATAAGAAAAGAACTTATGAAATTCTAAAAAGTGTAAGAAGTCTTTCTTCTTTCCTGATAATTTCTGTGCAAAATCAACAAAGCAGTGTGCTGTCATAACTTCATTTCCAGGGAGAAGTGAGAGAGAATTAGACACAGTTTGTAGAACCACGTGATCCAGCAATCCCACTTCTGCATATATGTTCAAAAGAATTGAAATCAATATCTCAAAGAGATGTTTTCACTCCCATGTTCATTGCAGTATTATTCACAATAGCCAAGAAATGGAGGTAACCTAAGTGTTGACAGATAAATCAATAAGGAAAATGTGCCATGTATACACACACACGCAAACACACACACACACACACACACACACACACACAGAAGAATATTATTCAGCCTGAAAAAGAAGAAAATCCTGCTATTTGCAACAATATCGATAAATCTAGAAGATATTATACTAACTCAAATAAGTCAAACACAGAAAGATAAATATCGCATGATCTCACTGATATGTGGAATCTAAAAAACTTGAACTTAATAGAAACGGAGAGTAGAGTGGTGGTTGCTGGGACCTAGGAGTTGGGGAAAATGGGGAGATTTTAGTTGAAGGGTATAAACTTTCAATTATAAGATGAGTAAGTTCAGAGATCTAATGTACAGCATGGGTCTATAGTTAATAACAATGCATTATAGGTAAAACAGATGGGCTGGCAAGATGGCTGAATAGGAACAGCTCCAGTCTCTAGCTCCTAGCAAGATCAATGCAAAAGGTGGGTAATTTTGCATTTCCAACTGAGGTACTGGGCTCATCTCATTGGGACTGATTAAACAGTGGGTGCAGACCATGGAGGGTGAGCCAAAGCAGGGTGGGGCATCGCCTCGCCCAGGAAGCACAAGGGGTTGGAGAACTCTCTCCCCTAGCCAAGGGAAGCCCTGAGAGACTGTGCTTGGGGGATGGTGGATTCTGGCCCAGATACTACACTTTTCCCATGGTCTTCACAACCTGCAGACCAGGAGACTCCCTTGGGTGCCTACACCACGAGGGCCCTGTGTTTTAAGCACAAAACTGGGTGGCTGTTTGGGCAGACACCAAGCTAGCTGCAGGAGTTTTTTTTAAATACCCTGGTGGCACCTGGATTGCCAGAGACACAGAACTGTTCAGTCCCCTGGAAAGGGGGCTGAAACTGGGGAGCAAATTGCTCTAGTTCAGCAGATCCTACCCCCCATGGATCCCAGCAAGCTGAGATCCACTGGCTTGAAATTCTCGCTGCCAGCACTGCAGTCTGAAGTTGAGCTGGGACACTTGAGGTTGGTGGGGGGAGGGGCATCTGCTATTACTGAGGTTTGAGTAGGTAATTTTCCCTTCACAGTGTAAACAAAGCCACTGGGAAGTTTGAGCTGCGTGGAGCCCACCACAACTCTGCCAAGCCTCTGTAGCCAGACTGCCTCTCTAGATTCCTCCTTTTTGGGCAGGACATCTCTGAAATAAATATAGCCACCCCAGTCAGGGGCCTATAGATAAAACTCCCATCTCCCTGGGACAGAGCACTGGGGGAAGGGGTGGCTGTGGGTTCAACTTCAGCAGACTTAAACATTCCTGCTGGCAAGCTCTGAAGAGAGCAGCAGATTTCCCAGCACAGTGTTTGAGCTCTGCTAAGAGATAGACTGCCTCCTCAAGTGGGTCCCTGATCCCTGTACCTCCTGACTGGGAGACACCTCCCAGCAGGGGTCAACAGACACTTCATACATGAGAGCTCTGGCTGGCATCTGGTGGGTGCCCCTCTGGGACAAAACTTCCAGAGGAAGGAACAGGCAGAAATCTTTGCTGTTCTGCAGCTTCTGCTGGTGATATCCAGGCAAACAGGGTCTGGAGTGAAACTTGAGCAAACAGCAGATCTGCAACAGAGGGACATGACTGTTAGAAAAAATCTTAACAAACAGAAAGGAATAGCATCAATATCAACAAAAAGAATATCCACACAGAAACCCCATCCAAAGGTCACCAACATCAAAAATAAGAGGTAGATAAATCCACAAAGATGAAGAAAAACTAGGGCAAAAAGGCTGAAAATTCCAAAAACCAGAATGCCTCTTCTCCAAAGGATAACAACTCCTCACCCACAAGGGAACAAAACTGGACAGAGAATGAGTTTGATGAATTGACAGAAGTTGGCTTTAGAAGGTGAGTAATAACAAACTCCTCTCAGTTAAAGGAGCATGTTCTAACCCAATGCAAGGAAGCTAAGAACCTTGAAAAAGGATTAGAGAAATTGCTAACTAGAATAATCATTTAGAAAAGAACATAAATGACCTGATGGAGCTGAAAAACACAGCACAAGGACTTTTTGAAGCATACAGAAGTATTAATAGCTGAATCAATCAAGTGGAAGAAAGGATGTCAGAGATTGAAGAACAACTTAATGAAATAAAGTGTAAAGATAAGATTAGAGAAAAAAGAATAAAAAGGAATGAACAAAGCCTTAAAAAATATGGGACCATGTGAAAAGACAAAACCTGTGTTTGACTGGTGTACCTAAAAGTGATGGGGAGAATGGAAACAAGTTGGAAAGCACTCTTCAGCATATTATCCAGAACTTCCCCAACCTGGCAAGACAGGACAACCTTCAAATTCCAGAAATACAGAGAATACCACAAAGATACTCCTTGAGGAGCAAATCCAAGACATAATCATCAGATTCACCAAACTTGAAATGAAGGAAGAAATGTTAAGGGCAGCCAGAGAGAAAGGTCAGGTTACTTACAAAGGGAAGTTCATCAGATTAACAGCAGATCACTCTGCAGAAACCTTACAAACCAGAAGAGTGGGGGATAATATTCAATATTTTGAAAGAAAATAATTTTCAAATCAGAATTTCATATCCAGCCAAACTAAGCTTCATAAGCAAAGGAGAAATAAAATCCTTTACAGACAAGCAAATGCTGAGAGATTTTGTCACCACTAGGCCTGCCTTACAAGACCTCTTGAAGGAAGCACTAAATATGGAAAAGAATAACCAGTACCAGCCACTGCAAAAACATACCAAATTGTAAAAGGCCATCAGCCCTATGAAGAAACTGAGTCAACTAACAGGCAAAATAACCAGCTAGTGTCATAATGACAGGATCAAATTCACACATAATAATATTAATCTTTTTTTTATAGATATATTTTTCATTGCATTTTAGGTTTTGGGGTACATGTGAAGAACATGCAAGATTGTTGCATAGGTACACACATGGCAGTATGATTTGCTGCCTTCCTCCCCATCACCTATATCTGGCATTTCTCCCCATGCTATCTCTCCTCAACTCCCCCACCCCCCCACTGTTCCTCCCTTATTTCCCCCGACAGACCCCAGTGTGTGATGCTCCCCTCCCTGTGTCCATGTGTTCTCATTGTTCAACACCCA
Source organism: Ateles fusciceps (assembly GCA_036589455.1). Taxonomy (NCBI): domain Eukaryota; kingdom Metazoa; phylum Chordata; class Mammalia; order Primates; family Atelidae; genus Ateles; species Ateles fusciceps. The sequence continues at coordinate 1,208,723 of JAZHEH010001960.1, forward strand.
CCTATAAGTGAGAACATGCGGTGTTTGATTTTCTGTTCTTGTGTCAGTTTGCTGAGAATGATGGTTTCCAGGTTGATCCATGTCCCTACAAAGGACACAAACTCATCGTTTTTGATGGCTGCATAATATTCCATGGTGTATATGTGCCACATTTTCCCTGTCCAGTCTATCATCGATGGGCATTTGGGTTGGTTCCAGGTCTTTGCTATTGTAAACTGTGCTGCAATAATATTAATCTTAAATGTAAATGGCTAAATCCCCCAATTAAAAGACACAGACTGGCAAATTGGATAAAGAGTCAAGACCCATTGGTGTGCTGTATTCAGGAGCCCCATCTCCCATGCAAAGACACACATAGGATCAAAATAAATGAATGGAGGAATATTTAACAAGCAAATGGAAAGCAAATAAAAAGAAAAGCAGAGGTTGCAATCCTAGTCTCTGATAAAACAAATTTTAAGCCAAAGATCAGCAAAGATAAAGAAGGGCATGACATAAAGGTAAAGGAATTAATGCAACAAGAAGAGCTAACTATCCTAAATATATATGCACCCAATACAGGAGCACTCAGATTCATAAAGAAAGTTCTTAGAGACCTACAAAGCGACTTAGATTCCCACACAATAATAGTAGGAGACTTTAACAACCCACTGTCAATATTAGACAGATCAATGAGACAGAAAATTAACAAGCATATTCAGGACTGAACCTAATAGACATCTATAGAACTCTGCACCCCAAATCAACAGAATATAAATTCTTCTCAGCACCACATTGCACCTATTCTAAAATTGACCACATAATTGGAAGTAAAACACTCCTCAGCAAATGCAAAAGAATGGAAATCATAAGAAACAGTCCCTCTGACCACAGTGCAATCAAATTAGAACTCAGGACTAAGAAACTCACTAAAAACTACCCAACTACATAGAAACTGAACAACCTGCTTCTCAATGACTATAGGGTAAATAACAAAATTAAGACAGAAATAAATAAGTTCTTTGAAACCAATGCAAACAATGACATGACATACCAGAATCTCTGGGACACAGCTAAAGCACTGTGTACAGGGAAATTTATAGCATTAAATGCTCACAAGAGAAAGCAGGAAAGATCCAAAATTGACACCCTAACATCACAATTAAAATAACTAGAGAAGCAAGAGTAAACAAATTCAAAATCTACCAGAAGACAAGAAATAACTAAGATCAGAGCAGAAATGAAGGAGATAGAGACACCAAAAATCCTTCAAAAATCAGATCCAGGAGCAGGTGTTTTGAAAAGATTAACAAAATAGATAGACCACTAGCCAGACTAATAAGAAGAAAAGAGAGAAGAATCAAACAGACACAATAAAAAATGATAAAGAGGATATCACCACTGATCCCACAGAAATACAAACTACCATCAGAGAATACTATAAACACCTCTATGCAAATAAACTAGAAAATCTAGAAGAAATGGATAAATTCCTGGCCACATACACCCTCCCAAGAAGTTGAATCCCTGAATAGACCACTAACAAGTTTTGAAATGGAGGCAGTAATTAATAGACTACCAACGAAAAAAAGCCCAGGACCAGATGGATTTACAACCAAATTCTACCAGAGGTGCAAAGAGGAGCTGGTACCATCCCTTCTGGAACCATTCCAAACAATAGAAAAGAGGGACACCTCCTTAACTATTTCATGAGGCCAGCATCATCCTTATACCAAAATCTGGCAGAGACACAACAAAAAAGAAAATTTCAGGCCAATATTCCTGATATACATTGATACAAAAATCCTCAATAAAATAATGGCAAACTAAATCCAGCAGCATGTCAAAAAGCTTATCTGCCACGATCAAGTTGGCTTCATCCCTGGGATGCAAGGGTGGTTCAACATACATGAATCAATAAACATAATCCATCACATAAATGGAACCAATGACAAAAACCACATGATTATCTCAACAGATGCAGAAAAGGCCTTTGATAAAATTCAACACCTCTTCATGCTAAAAACTCTCAATAAACTAGGTTTTAATAGAACATATCTCAAAATAATAAGAGCTATTTATGACAAACCCACAGCCAATATCATACTGAATGGGCAAAAGCTGAAGGCATTCCCTTTGAAAACCAGCACAAGACAAGGATGCCCTCTTTCACCACTCCTATTCAACATAGTATTGGAAGTTCTGGCCAGGGCAATCAGGCAAGAGAAAGAAATAAAGGGTATTAAAATAGGAAGAGAGGAAGTCAAATTGTTTCTGTTTGCAGATGGTATGATTGTATATTTAGAAAACCCCATTTTCTTAGCCCCAAATTTTCTTAAGCTGATAAGCAATTTCAGCAAAGTCTCAGGATACAAAATTAATGTGCAACAATCACTAGCATTCTTACACACCAATAATAGACAGAGAGCCAAATCGTGAATGAACTCCCATTTACAATTGCTACAAAGAGAATAAAATACCTAGGAATACAACTTAGAAAGGAAGTGAAGAACTTCTTCAAGGAGAACTACAAACCACTGCTCAAGAAAATAAGAGAGGACACAAATGGAAAAACATTCCATGCTCATGGATAGGAAGAATCAATATCATGAAAATGGCCATACTGCTGAAAGTAATTTATAGATTCAATGCTATCCCCATCAAGCTACCATTGACTTTCTTCACTGAATTAGAAAAAACTACATTGAATATCATATGGAACCAAAAAAGCCCATATAGCCAAGACAATCCTTAGCAAAAAGAACAAGCTGGAGGTATCACGCTACTTGACTTCCAATTATACTACAAGGCTAAAACGACAGTACGGTACTGTTACCAAAACAGATATATAGACCAATGGAACAGAACAGAGGCCTCAGAAGTAATGCCACACATCTACAACCATCTGATCTTTGACAAACCTGATAAAAATAAGCAATGGGGAAAGAATTCCCCATTTAATAAATGGTGTTGGAAAAACTGGCTAGCCATATGCGGAAAACTGAAACTGGACTCCTTCCTTATACCTTATAAAAAATTAACTCAAGATGGATCAAATACTTAAATGTAAGACCTAAAACCATAAAAACCCTAGAAAAAACCCAGGCAATACCATTCAGAACATAGGCATGGGCAAAAACTTCATGACTGAAATACCAAAAGCAATTGCAACAAAAGCCAAAATTGACAAATGGGACCTAATTAAACTAAAGATCTTCTGCACAGCAAAAGAAACTATCATCAGAGTGAACACGCAACTTACAGATTGGGAGACAATTTTTGCAATCTATCCATCTAACAAAGGGCTAATGTCTAGAATCCATAAATAGCTTAAACAAATTTACAAGAAAAAAACAACCCCATCAAAAAGTGGGCAAAGGATATGAACAGACACTTCTCAAAAGAAGACATGTATGTGGGCAACAAACATACAAAAAAAAGCTCATCATCACTGGTCATTAAAGAAATGCAAATCAAAACCATGAGATACCATCTCACTCCAGTTAGAATGGTGGTCATTAAAAAGTCAGGAAACAAAAGATGCTGGAGAAAATGTGGAGAAATAGGACTGCTTGTACACTGTTAGTGGGAGTGTAAATTAGTTCAACCATTGTGGAAGACAGTGTGGTGATTTCCCAGGGATCTAGAACCAGAAATAACATTCGACCCAGCAATCCCATTACTGGGTATATACTCAAAGAATTATAAATCATTCTACTACCGAGACACATACACACATACGTTTATTGTGGCACTGTTCACAATAGCAAAGACTTGGAACCAGCCCACATGTCCATCAGAGATAGATTGGATAAAGAAAATGTGGCACCTATACACGGTGGAATACTATGCAGCCATAAAAAAGGATGAGTTCATGTCCTTTGCAGGGACATGGATGCAGCTGGAAACCATCATTCTCAGCAAACTAACATAAGTACAGAAAACCAAAAACCACATGTTCTCACTCATACTTAAGTGGGAGCTGAACAATGAGAATACGTGAACACAGGGAGAGGAACATCACATACCAGGGCCTGTCAGGGGAGGAGGTCTAGGGGGAGGGATAGCATTAGGAGAAATACCTAATGTAGTTAACAGTTATTAAATAGCTCACAATTATTAAACAGGACAGCCCTAATACTAGACTAGAATTCAAAGCAGGAAATTGAGCCAAATCTTCTAGCCTGGGCTAACCCAGCAGGGATTTGGAGAATATGTGCTGGAGGGCAAACTGTAGCTAAAGGTTTAGGCTGATCACCTACAATACTTTTGGCAGCAAACTAAGTTTACAATAATCAAGGAGATTCTTTTAGCACTTTATGTCCTGGTTATACTTGTCTTGGAAAATCCTGAGCTGAAAACTGTAGGTAAAGAATTTTGGAGACTGCAGTTCAGCATGGCTGAAGATAAGAAGCGTTGATGGTGCTTGTACATTTTATTTCTGGATATGTACTTGGATTCAGTTGTATAGAAGGTATGGAAGTAGCTCTACCCCTTACATAAAAGGCCATACATTAAGCCACTTCATGTAGAAATGGTATGGTGAGTACTGCTGTCCTCCTTAGTTGAAGAGCAGGTTAGACCTTATTATATTATGCTGTTTTCCAGCAGATTCTCTATTAACCCAATTCTTAGGCACGATCTTTTCTTTTCTCTTCTAAGTAAGTGACTGAGACTGTGCTTTAAAGAGAACATATATATCATTTGGTATTCCTTTCTCCCTCTCAGTGATTGACATCATCAGACCTATCACCTGAGCATGGTCTGACTCAGTATGTCATCCGGCATATCCACACCTGCCACACTACAGCCCTGCTCTCTCATGCACGTAAGTCCAAAACATATAAGTAAATGCAGCCATGCAAACAGTTTCCTGTTCATTCAAATAACATCTGTGAGATTTGCATGGATTAACATTCAGATGACAGAAATCTAGTTTCTATTCAAATAAAGAAATAAGGGATAGTTCATTTTAACCACAGGCCAGTGGAAGATTCACATCTCACTGGGACTAATCAGTGTCCATTATTTTACCAAAGGTTTTTCATCTAGCCTTATAATACATTTAAACCAGGGTCCTGGTATCTTTTTAAAGAAAATATCACAGGGTGTGTAACTAACGCTATGTTTCTTATTATTTAGAGATTGCACTCAACTAGTTAAAAAGGTCCTCAACTGTTCCATCCACTCACTGCACTGGGAAAATCTGCTTTTGGAATATCTAGGTGTGTCTTAACTCATACCATATCTACTTTATTCTTCAGGAGAATGGGACGTAAAACTCTGTGGAGGCTAGAAGGACAGTCATCTTTCAAGGATCGATTTTGGCCAGTCGGTAACTATTCCATGCTCTGTGACCTGAGGGAGACTGAGGAGACTGTTGGGAGGAGGTGGTGGGAGTCATGATACAGAACATGACGTGCTTGTAAATCTCATCATTTTTGGGAGATGATGGCCTCGTCTCCACATTAGTGTGGATGCCCTGCAGGGAGCTGCCTATCTGCAAGTGCAGACCTAGAGACAGTTGACAGAGCACCAGTCACAAAGTGACTTTATGTAAGTTTCTTATTTGTGTAGCATAAGCTGGGTAGTCTTAGAGAGTAAGAAATCACTTTCTTATTACTGTAAATGCTGAGTCATAAATATAAGCTGTGACATAACCCTGAAGTTCTTCAAGTCTTTCCAGGCTCTGCCTAGAAAAAATTGTGGGATAGAGCAAGTTAGTGTCCAATGTCTTCCTGTTCTTTGTTTCTACCTCCAGTCTCCTCTCCCACTCACATACCTTGAACCACAAGTGTTTTTTCTTCCTTATCTCCATCACAGCCTATATCTTGCTTTTTTAAAAGTCAGAATCATATTTGTATTAAGTTAAAAAAATAACTGATGAATTTTGCTTCTAGGTAAGGTAAAGTAACAGAGACTTGATTTATCGTTACATCTGAAATAAACAAAAACTTGGAAAAATATGAAATAATGTTTTTCAAGATATCAGATGATAAAAGACATTAATTTCTGAGAAACAGGAAACAAATGAGGTGAGCCCTACAGTTGCCCTAATTTGCTGCCTTAAGAGAGTGTCCAGGTCATGGCATGCTGGGAGGTGGAACCCAGGAATAGCCTGGCAGAATGCTGAATTGAGGAATGAGAATGAGTATGGTTACCTCTGTGACTGAGGATGCTGTAGACATCTAGTGGACAGCAGTTTTATGGGATAGACCTGAATAATAAAGAATTTTTCTAGCTGAATTGTGCAGGTGTCACTGGTAAGAAACACTGATAGATGCTCGCTGCTGAGAATGCCAAGGAGGGCTAGCCAATGTCTGAGACTCCAAACTTTGATGACACTGTGACACTGAGGACAGAAGAATTCCCAGAAACATGAGCAACATACATATTTAGAGAAGAAAATATTCTGACATGGTGCATAATTTGACCAGTCTAAAGGCTTCGGGGGATTTTTCTTTGTTGAGGATGTTGTAAAAACCCATGACCTCAGAGCACCCTTTTGTTAGTAATACATTCTGATTTCTTTTAAATTTTAATTTTATGCTGTCATTGCCTTTTCTGAACAGGCATCTTTAAATAAAGAAACATATAGTTTTAATGTGGCTTCATGAACCAGGAGTCACATTCCTGCAGATGAAAGGGCATTCCAGGCAAAGTGCAGGCTGCCCCCTTGGAACATTTTAATCATTAATTATAAGTAAACACTTTGCTCTCTTGGTGACAAATAGAAAAAAAGAAATTCTTCCTATTTTATGACCATATTAATTATGGAAGCAAACAAACCCCTCAGTTGTACTGGAAAAATAAATCTTTAATTTCAAAGAATAAGATAAATTTGTCCTAAAACTTAGCAGCATAGATTGAAATCAATACTTGTGTGTTAACAGATTCAACATGTCAATATTTTGATATATTCAACAAAATCACTTTTGTAAATAGATTGCCCTTACTGAGTAGAGTTGAAGATATAACTCTTGGCAAGTAAGAACTTCACCTTCTTCCCTTGATCAATGCTTCTTGAATGTGTTCTGCGGAGAGGACTGTGCTCTGGAAGACAATGTGAACTACACTGCCTCTGAACTTTACCTCCTTTGAGTTGCTTCAGTTCATAAAAGTAAAGTTGCAGGAACTGGAGAGGCTGATTCTCTAGTGGGTTTCATGTAGAAAGAGTATAGGGCCTGAAATTTTCTTTTTTAGTTGAGTCTCTGCCAGGTTTTGGTATCAGGATGATGTTGGTCTCATAAAATGAGTTAGGGAGGATTCCCTCTTTTTGTGTTGTTTGGAATAGTTTCAGAAGGAATGGTACCAGCTCCTCTTTGTACCTCTGGTAGAATTCAGCTGTGAACCCATCTGGTCTTGGACTTCTTTTGGTTGGTAGGCTATTAATTGCTGCCTCAGTTTCAGACTTTGTTATTGGTATATTCAGAGATTCAACTTCTTCCTGGTTTAGTCTCGGGAGGGTGTAAGTGTCCAGGAGTGTGTCCATTTCTTCTACATTTACTGGTTTATTTGCATAGAGGTATTTGTAGTAATCTCTGTAGCTTGTATTTCTGTGGGATCAGTGGTGATCTCCTCTTTATCATTTTTTATTGCATCTGTTTGAGTCTTCTCTTTTTTTTTTTCTTTATTAGTCTGGCTAGCGGTCTATCTATTTTGTTGATCTTTTCAAAAAACCAGCTCCTAAAGGTAGGGCTTTCAGGAGCTAATTAGGTGGGGGCCCTCATGAATGAGATTAGTGCTTTTATAAAAGTAAGTGAGCAAGCTTTCTCATTCTCTTTTTACCATGTGAGGGCCCTCACCAGAACCTGACCATACTGGCACCCTGATCTCAGACTTCTAGCCTCCAGAACCGTGAGAAATAGATTTCTGTTGTTTATAAGTCATCAAGTCTATGGTACTTTGTTACAAAAACCTGAAATGACTAAGGCATATGCCTCCAGTCTTCTCCACAGGGACATTCTCTCTAGCTAGGTAGCTTGGGTTTCCTTAAACCATGGCAGCATGCTTCTAAGAGTGTAAAAGTAGAAGTCATATGTTTCTTAAAGCCTGGGCAAAGCATCACTTCCATTGCATTCTATTGGTCAAATAAAGTCACAAGTCTATCCCAATGCCAAAGGGAGAATAAACAAATTCTACCTGTTGATTAAAGGAGCAAAGTAACACATCCTGGGAGGGAAGAATTGACGGTGCTGTCATTGGGACTACCTATCACAGTCATGTGGGTCTACATCCAGGTGTCTGGTGATGAGCTGGGACCCATATTGGCTAGCAGAATCAGCAAGAATAAGAGCAGGACATGGAACAGAAAGAGGGCAGGACAAGAAGAAACTCACTGTAACCTCTGTATCTGCCCATCATTGCAAATAACTATTGTAGCTTCAAAGAGGAATAGCTGCTTCACTTCCACTTCCAAAATCCCATGCAAATACCTCACTTCACCAATTCTAATCTGGGAACATGGTTTTAGCTTAACTAAGTTAAAAATAGAATGGTCCAACACACTATTGAAGAATATGGCATCTCCCTCCATTCATTCAAGTGTCCTTTTATACCATTTAGCAGTGTTTTATAGTTTTGTTCATATAACTTTTTTCATTTTATTCACACATGTTTAGAAAGGTTTTGTTGTCTTTACTGCTTTTGTGAATGGCATTTTTGTTGATCGTTATATTACGTAGTGCCATTCAAAATGTATATTTATAACTAAGCAGGTTATTGAAATATTTAATTATCATGGTCTTTTCATCAATACAATTGCATTTTCTAGGCAGACAATCATGTGTAGACATTGAGAATTTCAATTTCTTCTTTGAAAAATTTATCGCTTAGTTTTCTCTAAGTCTAGATATACTGGTTAGCATTGCCAAATAAGCCTTCTCCTTAAGATTCATACTTTATATGGCTCTACCTATCTCAAGAACACACAAGAATAAATTTATTGAAGAGCTTATGAGCACCACTGCCACTTGAGATTCTACACCCAATGCTGATTTAGTATTATCTGTGAACTTAAATGCCCATGTCTTAGCTCATTTTGTGTCGCAGAATACCTGAAGCTGGGTATTTTGTAAAAAAACAGAAGGCTGGGTAATGTATGTAGAAAAGTGGTTTATTCATCTTACAGTTCTACAAGTTGTGAAATGCAGGAAGTAAGGCACTGGCATCTGCTCAGCTTCTGGTGAGGGTCTCATGCTGTTTCCACTCATGGCAGGGAGTAGTTATGTGCAGAGAGATCACTTGCAGACAGAAAGCAAGAGAGGGAAACCAAGGCTCATTACACTTAGATGAAAGTACACAAAATGGGCTTGGCACTGAATTCATCTATGTCTAAATGCTTTTACCTCTGAAAAATTGACAAGGAGGGAAAATCTTGTAAAGTGATTAGTTGCAGTTGCGTAGTAATAAAGAATTATGGCAAAGAATCTTAGGCTAAGGATGTCTTCAAAGAGTACTTCAAATGCAAGAAGTGAAGAAATAAAAAATTGGCTCATATTTTTAAAAGAAGAAACTGAGGAAGCCAAACTGTTTTTTCTTTTTTTTTATTCTTTATTGTACTTTAGGTTCTGGGGTACATGTGCAGAACACGCAGGATTGTTGCATAGGTACACACATGGCAATGTGGTTTGCTGCCTCCATCCCCCTGTCACCTGCATCTGGCATTTCGTCCCATGTTATCCCTCCCCCACCTCCCCCACCCTCCTCCTGTCCCTCCCTTGGCCCCCCCAACAGACCCCAGTGTGTGATGCTCCCCTCCCTGTGTCCATGTGTTCTCATTGTTCAACACCCACCTATGAGTGAGAACATACAGTGTTTGATTTTCTGTTCATGTGTCACTTTGCTGATAATGATGATTTCCAGATTCATCCATGTCCCTACAAGGGACATGAACTCATCATTTTTTATGGCCACATAGTATTCCATGGTGTATATGTGCCACATTTTCCTTGTCCAGTCTATCATCAATGGACATTTGGGTTGGTTCCAGGTCTTTGCTATTGTAAACACTGCTGCTATAAACATACATGTGCATGTGTCTTTATAGTAGAATGATTTATAATCCTTCGGGTATATATCCAGTAATGGGATTACTGGGTCTAATGGAATTTCTATTTCTAGGTCCTTGAGGAATCGCCACACTGTCTTCCACAATGGTTGAACTAGTTTACACACCCACCAACAGTGTAAAAGTGTTCCTATTTCTCCACATCCTCTCCAGCATCTGTTGTCTCCAGATTTTTTAATGATTGAAATTCTAACTGACGTGAGATAGTATCTCAATGTGGTTTTGATTTGCATTTCTCTAATAATCAGTGATGATGAGCATTTTTTCATATGTTTGTTGACCTCATATATGTCTTCTTTTGAAAAGTGTCTGTTCATATCCTTCACCCACTTTTGGATGGGTTTGTTTGCTTTTTTCTTTTAAATCTGTTTTAGTTCTCTGTAGATTCTGGATATTAGCCCTTTGTCAGATGGGTAGATTGCAAAAATTTTTTCCATTCTGTTGGTTGCTGGTTCACTCTAATGATTGTTTCTTTGTCTGTACAGAAGCTCTGGAGTTTAATTAGGTCCCATTTGTCTATTTTGGCTTTTGTTGCCAATGCTTTTGGTGTTTTAGTTGTGAAGTCCTTGCCTATGCCTATGTCCTGAATGGTTTTGCCTGGGTTTTCTTCTAGGGTTTTTATGGTGTTGGGTCTTATTTTTAAGTCTTTAATCCATCTGGAGTTAATTTTAGTGTAAGGTATCAGGAAGGGGTCCAGTTTCTGCTTTCTGCACATGGCTAGCCAGTTTTCCCAACACCATTTATTAAACATGGAATCCTTTCCCCATCGCTGGTTTTTGTCAAGTTTGTCAAAGATCAGATGGTTGTAGATGTGTAGCATTGCCTCCAAGGCCTCTGTTCTGCTCCATAGGTCTACAGCTCTGTTTTGGTGCCAGCACCATGCTGTTTTGATTATTGTACCCTTGTAGTATAGTTTGAAATCAGGTAGCGTGATGCGTCTGGCTTTGTTCTTTTTGCTTAGCATTGTCTTGGCTATTCAGGTTCTCTTTGGTTCCATATGAAGTTTAAGGTGGTTTTTTTCCAGTTCTGTGAAGAGGGTCATATGTAGCTTGATGGGGATAGTGTTGATTCTATAAATTACTTTGGGCAGTATGGCCATTTTCATGATATTGATTCTTCCTAACCATGAGCATGGAATGTTTTTCCATCTGTTTGTGTCCTCTCTTATTTCCTTGAGCAGTGGTTTGTAGTTTTCCTTGAAGAGGTCCTTTACATACTTTGTTAGTTGTATTCCTAGGTATTTTATTCTCTTTGTAGCAATTGTGAATGGGAGTTCACTCATGATTTGGCTCTCTGTTAGTCTGTTATTGGTGTACAGAAATGCTTGTAATTTCTTCACATTGATTTTGTATCCTGAGACTTTGCTGAAGTTGCTTATCAGTTTAAGAAGATTTTGGGCTGAGATGATAGGGTCTTCTAAATATGCAATCATGTTGTCTGCAAATAGAGACAATTTGACTTCCTCCTTTCCTAATTGAATACACTGTATTTTTTTTTCTTTCCTAATTATTCTGGCTAGAACTTCCAATACTATATTGAATAGGAGTGGTGAGAGAGGGCATCCTTGTCTAGTGCCAGATTTCAAAGGGAATGCTTACAGTTTTTGCCTATTCAGTATGATATGAGCTGTAGGTTTGTCGTAAATAGCTTTTATTATTTTGAGATATGTTCCATCGATACCTAGTTTATTGAGAGTTTTTAGGGTAAAGGGCTGTTGAATTTTGTTGAAGACCTTCTCTACATCTATTGAGATAATCATGTAGTTTTTGTCTTTGGTTCTGTTTATGTGGCGAATTATGTTTATAGACTTGCGTATGTTGAACCAGCCTTGCATCCCCAGGATGAAGCCTACTTGGTTGTGATGGAGAAGCTTTTTGATGTGCTGTTGCAATCAGTTTGCCAGTATTTTATTGAAGATTTTTGCATCGATGTTCATCATGGATATTGCCTGAAGTTTTCTTTTCTTGTTGAGTCTCTGCCAGGTTTTGGTATGATGATGTTGGTTTCATAAAGTGATTTGGGAAGGATTCCCTCTGTTTGGATTGTTTGGAATAGTTTCAGAAGGAATGGTACCAGCTCCTCCTGGTATGTCTGGTAGAATTCAGTTGTAAACTCATCTGGACCTGGGCTTTTTCTGGTTGATAGGCTATTAATTGCTGCCTCGATTTCAGCCCTTGTTATTGGTCTGTTCAAGGTTTCAACTTCTTCCTGGTTTAGGCTTGGGAGGGTGCAAGTGTCCAGGAATTTATCCATTTCTTCCAGGTTTACTGGTTTATGTGCATAGAGTTGTTTGTAGTAATCTCTGATTGTAGTTTGTATTTCTGTGGAATTGGTGGTGATGTCTCTTTTTTCATTTTTTATTACATCTACTTGATTCTTCTCTCTTTTCTTTTTTATTAATCTGGCTAGTGGTCTATTTTGTTGATCTTTTCAAAAAACTAGCTCCTGGATTTATTGATTTTTTGAAGGGTTTTTTGTGTCTCTGTCTCCTTCAGTTCTGTTCTGATCTTAGTTATTTTTTGTCTTCTGCTAGCTTTTGAGTATTTTTGACCTTGCTCCTCTAGCTCTTTCAATTTTGACAATAGGGTGTCCATTTCCGATCTTTCCTTGCTTCTCTGGTGGGCATTTATTGCTGTAAATTTGCCTCTAGACACTGCTTTAAATTTGTCCCAGAGATTCTGTTACATTGTGCCTTCGTTCTCATTAAACATCTTTATTTCTGCCTTCATTTCGTTGTTTATCCAGTTGACATTCAGGAGCAGTTTGTTCAGTTTCCATGAAATTGTGTGGTTCTGAGTTAGTTTCTTAATTCTGAGTTCTAATTTGATTGCCCTGTGGTCTGAGAGACTGTTCGTTATGATTTCCATTCTTTTGCATTTGCTAAGGAGTGATTTACTTCCAATTATGTGGCCAATTTTAGAGTAGGTGAAATGCGGTGCTGAGAAGAATGTATATTCTGTGGATTTGGGGTGGAAATTTCTGTAGATGTTTATTAGGTCTGCTTGGTCCAGTTCTGAGTATACATTCTTCTCAGAATATACATTCTTCTCAGCACCACATTTCACCTACTCTAAAATGTGTGGCCAATTTTAGACTAAGTGAAATGCAGTGCTGAGAAGAATGTATATTCTGTGGATTTGGGGTGGAGATTTCTGTAGATGTCTATTAGGTCTGCTTGGTCCAGATCTGAGTTCAAGTCCTGGATATCCTTGTTAATTTTTTGTCTCATTGATCTGCCTGATATTGACAGTGGAGTGTTAAAGTCTCCCACTATTATTGTGCAGGAGTCTAAGTCTCTTTGTAGGTCATTAAGAACTTGCTTTATGTACCTGGGTGCTCCTGTAATGGGTGAATATATATTTAGGATCATTAGCTCTTCTTGAAGCATTGTTCCTTTTACCATTATTGATGGTAACCATTATGTTATGCCCTTCTTTGTCTCTTTTGATCTTTGTTGGTTCAAAGTCCATTTTATCAGAGAGTAGGATTGCGACTCCTGCTTTTTTTGCTCTCCATTTTCTTGGTAAATCTTCCTCCATCCCTTTATTTTGAGCCTATGTGTGTCCTTGCACATGAGATGGGTTTCCTGAATACAGCACACTGATGGGTCTTGACTTTTTATCCAATTTGCCAGTCTGTGTCTTTTGATTGGGGCATTTAGACAATTTACATTTAAGGTTAATATTGTTATATGTGAATTTGATCTTGCCATTTTGATGCTAGCTGGATGTTTTGCCCATTAGTTGATGCATTTTCTTTATTATGTTGATGCTCTTTACAATTTGGCATGTTTTTGGAGTGGCTAGTACTGGTTGTTCCTTTCCTGGTTTAGTGCTGCTTTCTGGAGCTCTTTCTTGTAAGGCAGGCCTGGTGGTGACGAAATCTCTCAGCAGTTGTTTGTCCATAAAGGATTTTATTTCTCCTTCAGTTATGAAGCTTAGTTTGGCTGGATATGAAATTCTAGGTTGAAAGTTCTTTTCTTTAAGGATGTTGAATATTGGCCCCCACTCTCTTCTGGCTTGTAGGATTTCTATGGAGAGATCTGCTGTGAGTCTGATGGGCTTCCCTTTGTGGGTAACCTGATCTTCTCTCTGGCTGCCCTTAGCACTTTTTCCTTCATTTCAACCCTAGTGAATATGACAATTATGTGCCTTGGGGTTGCTCTTCTTGAGGAATATCTTGTGGGTGTCCCCTGTATTTCTTGGACTTGTATGGTGTTCTGCCTTGCTAGGTTGGGGAAGTTCTCCTGGATAATATCCTGAAGAGTGTTTTCCAGCTTGGATTCATTCTCTCTGTCACATTCAGGTACAGCTATCAAACGTAGATTAGGTCTTTTCACATAATCCCATATTTCTCGGAGGCTTTGTTCATTTCTTTTCACTCTTTTTTCTCTATTCTTGCCTTCTCACTTTATTTCATTGAGTTGATCTTCAATCTCTGATATCCTTTCTTCTGCTTGGTCAATTTGGCTATTGAAACTTGTGTATGCTTTGCAGAGTTCTCGTGCTGTGTTTTTCAGCTCCATCAAGTCATTTATCTTCTTCTCTAAGCTGTTTATTCTAGTTAGCATCTCCACTAACAGTTTTTCAAGGTTCTTAGTTTCTTTGCATTGGGTTAGCACATGTTCTTTTAGCTCTGAGAAGTTTATTATTACCCACCTGGGGAAGCCTGATTCTGTCAATTCATGAGATTCATTCTCTATCCATCTTTGATCCCTAGCTGGTGAGGAGTTGTGATCCATTGGAGGAGGAGAGGAGTTCTGGTTTTTGGTGTTTTCATCCTTTTTTTGCACTGGTTTCTTCCCATCTTAGTGGCTTTATCTACCTGTGGTCTTTGTAGTTGGGGTGACTTTTGGATGGGGTCTCTGAGTGGACATCCTTTTTATTGATGTTAAAGCTATTTCTTTCTGTTTCTTAGTTTTCCTTCTAACACTCAGGTCCCTCTGCTGTAGGACTGCTGGAGGTCCACTCCAGACCCTGCTTGCCTCCGGATCACCTGCAGGGGCTGCAGAACAGTAAGCGTTGCTGCCAGTTTCTTCTTCTGTTATCTTCATCCCAGAAGGGTATCTGCCAGATGTCGGCCTGAGCTCTCCTTTATGAGGTGTCTCTTTGGGTATACAGGGGTCAGGGAGCTGCTTGAGGAGACAGTCTATCCCTTATAGGAGCTCAAGTGCTGTGCTGGGAGCTCCGTTGTTCCATGCAGAGCTGCTGGGCAGGTACCTTTAAGTCTGCTGCAGCAGAACTCATAACTGCCTCTTTTCCCAGGTGCTCTGACCTAGGGAGGTCAGCTCTATTTTTAAGTTCCTGACATGCTGCTGCCTTTTTTCAGAGATGCCCTGCCCTGCACGGAGTAGTCTAGTCACAGTCTGCCAGCAGAGGTTTTGCTGAGCTGCTGCAGGCTCTGCCTAGCTGCTGTGTGAACTGCCTCGGTATTGATGGACTGCCTTGGTAGTGGCAGACACCCTTTCCCCCACTGAGCTGGACCATCCCGGGTACAGCTGTGCTTGCTGTGAAACTCTCAATCCAGAGTGTTTCAGATTGCTTGTTATGTGGGGGTGGTACCCTCTGAGTCGGATTGCCTGGCTCCCCCTGTCTCTGCCCCCTACCTTTCAGTTGAATGGGCAGCTCTGTCTCCCTGGCATTCCAGACACCAGTTGAAATGGCTGCCCAGATTTGTGTGAGTTTCTGTGTGCCAATCCATGGCACCAGCTGTGCTGAAAACTCATGGTGCTTCTCAGCCTGGGAATCTCCAGGTCCGTGGGCAGTGAAAACTTGTTTGGAAATGCGGTGAGCACTCACCCTCTGCATTGTTCTTGCTGGGAACTGCACTTCAGAGCTGTTCCTATTCGGCCATCTTTGATCCTCCGATTGGAAGCCAAACTCTTTAACAAACCACTGTCTAATCTATTCCTGGGAGAGTGGGAACTCACTAACCCTGAGGGAGGTGTATTAGTTCATTTTCATGCTGCTGATAAAGACATACCTGATACTGGGAAATTTACAAAAGAAAAAGGTTTAATGGATTTATAGTTCCACTTGACTGGGGAGACCTCAAAATCATGGCAGAAGGCAAAGAGAAGCAAGTCATGTCTTGCATGGATGGCAGTGGGCAAAGAGAGAGTTTGTGCAGGAGAACTCCCATTTTTAATACTATCAGATCTCATGAGACTCATTCGCTACCATGAGAACAGCCAGGAAAGACCTGCTCCCATAATTCAATCACCTTCCACCAGGTTCCTCCCATGACATGTGGGAATTGTGGGAGTTAAAATTCAAAATGAGATTTGGGAGGTCATATCTATTCCACATCAGGAGGGCATAACCTATTCATGAGGGATTCGACCAACTCACACTAGGCCCCACCTCTCAACACTGCCACATTGGGGTTTGAATTTCATCATGAATTTTGGTGAGGACAAACCACATCCAAATCACAGCAGCCCACTTTCTAATTAACACCATTAGCAGAGAAATGCTTATCCCAACTGCTGCCTGATGTCCTTGAAACAAAAGTCAATAAAAAGTTTTGAGGATGATGCCACTGCTGACATTGAATGGACACTGCTTTGGAATGAAAGTAGACTTTGAACAGTGTAAGTTCTTGCTCATAGGAAGGACACATTCATTAACAAAAAAATCTTTCTGTCATTATAACACAAATGTAATTGCATTTTGTGTAATGAATTTTTATTTATCAGTACCATTAATAAATCACTGGGCATCTATCTTCTTGCTTCTCCATGTTTTCTCATTCACAGTTCTGGATGTACTTATGAATTATCACAATGTTTGCTACATTTGCTGATGGCAGCTGAGGGATATTTTATAATATTATATAATTCATATTACTCTAAGTTATGTATATGCGTAGATCTAGATATAATGTGAAAACTAATATGATTCTTTACATCTGCTATTGCTGTAAAATAGTGAATGTTGCAATTTAAATGTTATGAATTGCAATGATGAAAATAAATATTTTCTAGTATTAATGATAATTTGTGATATGTGATCCATTACAATGTTTTAACGTAATGTAGAGAGATTTCTGAATCCAAACATTGTTTTAAGGTTTTTATTGACACTTAACAGTTGCACTGAAATTTCTCCAAATTGAAATTGTTGACAAAAAAATATAAGATTTATGGTGACTCAAGGAAGGTTGTCTAATTTGATATTACTGCCAATAGAATACAAATTATATTAAAGTATTAAACCTAATGCAATGAGTAATTTACTAAAATAAAGAGAATGAATTTTTAGAATAAATCTATAACTTATGAATTGTATATAATTTTTTACTCATTTAAATGTTATATTTCATCAATAGAATACCTAGATAGCTGTATTTATAATTAAGCTCAACTGTCTTTGATATTTTGAAGACTTTTAAGTTATATAAAATCATTGGTTTACACATAGTTTTTATTTTTTGTCACCCAGGCTGGTAAGTAGGTGGGAACCCAACATAGGTTCTAGACTGTGGATGCACCTGTGAGTCACTTTTAATAGATGAACTATAACATTGTGTTACTTGGAGTGGTTTATTTGTCAAGCTATGGCATAGAATATATTTCAATTAGCATCTTTTTAGCTTTATTTGTAACTTCTAATTATTTTGCCATATGGTCTATAGGCCTCATTTTGTTCTCTCATTTTAATACCCACAAAGGTTAAAGGAAAGCCTGGTCAAAAACAAATTAAATAAAGTCATGATAGCTAAATTACTGTTTTGTTCCTTAATTTGACAGAAATACCGTTATGATTTCATAATTTTATCTTGGTACTGGTTATCCTGTGACTTGAATTTGTTATTTGATTAATTTTTTAGTCATCAGGATTATTTCTTTGAGTAAATGTTTTAAAAAGAGTTTGTAATTATTATACTTTCCATATTACAAAATATCTGGGAATCTTTTTGTTGTCCTCACATATAATCTCTTGAGAGTCTATTGAATTTTTCTTTCATTATCTTTTTCCCTAAAACATTTTAATTGCTTTTATATTTGATGAGGAGATATTAATACCAATTTGATTTTTTTCTATTTCATTCAATTCATTGAACAATTACTTATTTTGAGCCTATTATGTATAGTATAGTGTAGTTAACTGGATCTCTCCTTCCTAGATTCTTGTGATTTTGATTGTCAAAATCTATGTTTTTAACTTACTCTGTTTATCTCATTATTCTTATGAGTTTAAAAAGAATTCCTCCAGATGATCTCATTCATGTTTGTGGTATTTCTACAGTGTGCATCACCATAATATTTGTAATTCAGCTCTTTCCTTTCACTTAAAGGCAGCTTTTCCTAAGAGTAGAATGTTCTCCTGTGGTAGAAGAAATACACTGTTAAATATCTTTGGGAATATTAATTGATGTTTTAATTATCATTGGAGAAAAGTTACTTTATTCCTCATCCATTCATTCAACAAATATTTACTGAATACATATTATATGTCAAGTATTGCTCTAGGGACTGGGGGATATGTCAGTGAGCTAAAGATATTTTTAAATCCCTGCCCTGAGGAGCTTATATTCCAATAGGGAAAAAACATGATGAGCAATAAACATAATTTTTTGAGGGTTCCATGATCACTCAATAAATTTGATGACTTGCTGGAAGACTCACAGGACACAGAGGCAATTCTACTCACAGCTATGGTTTCACATCAGGATCTGCAAGAAGAAAAGACAACAGTCAGAATCTGCAGGAGTCCAGCCACAGCCTCCCAACTTTCTCTCCCCCAGGGGTTGCCTAGTGGGAGGAGTAGAATAGGTGGGAGGTACATGGTGTCACAAAGAACCCACTTTCTGCTGTAGCAATGAAATGCAGCAACACATATTCATTGGCATTGTTTCTTCCCAGATAATCCCGCTTGAAACTCAGAGTTCAGAGTTTTTATTAGGGGCTTGTAATGTAGGCATTCTTTGCCTGTATAACCAGCCATAATTACTGAGATTCCAGACTCCCTGAAGGAAAGTAGGTGTTCACCATAAATCACTTTGTTTTTACAAACAGCCTAGGCAAATAGAGCTCAGTGCCTAAGGCTCACAAAGCAGCCTTGTCAGTTAGTAAAACAGAGAGCATTCAAAAATTCAAGTTCCTTGTCTCAGCCAAGGGTTAGTCCCCACCAAGCAAGTCCTTCTAAAGGACAATATGAGATCTTCTATGTCAACTGTTTCCTGCGCAATAACAAATATTTAAATATTACGGTTTAATATAATATGATAAACACCATGAAACAACAAAGCAGGGTAAGGGGGGTCAGAGGTACCAGGTGGGGAGGCAGTAGAGATTATAATTTTAAATAGCTTTTCAAGGAATGCTTCTTTGAGAAATTGTTATTTGAACAAAGGCATGGAGGAGATGAGGCAGTGGACCATGTGGATAGCTGCAGAAAGAGCTGTCTATCAAGGAACCGTGGTAGGAAACGTGTATACTGTGTTCAAAGGGAAGCAAGGAAAACAATGTTCCTGGAACACTGAGAGAGTGTGAAGGAGATATTAGGAGATGTGGTCAAAAAGGCAATGCTTTGATTTTCATTTAATGAAGATTTTCATATGCTAGTGTTTGTTTTGTTTATCCTTACAGGGAGATGTCTATTAGTGGGAATTACAATTGGTTCCACTGAGATTGTGTGACTTTCTAATGAAAGTTTGAGTTCAAAACAAAAAAGAGATAAAATTCTACATTTTTAAACTTTTTATTTTGATGAATTAAAGGTTTTCTTGTCTAGACAGAGGGCATAGTATGAGATTGGGGGCTGTTTAGAGCCAGAGGCAGCAACATAATGCATTTCTTAATTATTATGGCAAATGAGATCTCTTTCATTGCGTTCCCCAAGTGGGACTCCCAGAACTCCTTGTGCTGACTCCCATTGCTCTCTCTGGAATTGAAGAAGGGCTGAACTTTGCCCCTCAAAACTGCCCTAGGGCCAGTCCTCACTTCAAGCTCATGAGCTAAGAGATTGGAGATCCAGTTGCCTGAGGAAAACATAGATCTGGTCAGAGAACGAGTTTCAGATTTCTGCTTATTATGTGTGCCAGTCTGGAGTGAACTAGGGCAGTGCCCTCTTTCTCTCATTGGCAACACTGCCCTCATTTGGAGTCTTTTATGGCAATTCCCTTTTGAATTTGAAGATTTGCATTTTAAGATGGCTTTTTCAGTCTAGGGCTAGACCATAGGTGACAATCTCCACATTAGGGATATATCTAGGAACCTCCTTCAATAGATGAGTGTAATGCTATATTGGGAAGTCCTCTAAAGGGGGAATCCTCTCTCACCTGGAGGGTGTGGTGTAATGAATAACTAATGCCTACTGTGGCACAGGAGGAAAGAGCATGTATTTGTCCTCTGTTCTAGACCTATTAAAAAGCATGACTACAATTGCAGTTGTAGTCACTGTTAAGAGCAAACATAGGAATTCTCTGAGAACTAGAAAAGAACCTATTGTGGTAGTCCTCAAATGATACCACACAACCACCATTACATATAATACCCAAGTTGTATATAGCACCAGCAGCAGCACCAAGCATTTTTGTAGTTAGTTCAAAAAGCCTTGATTTCATATAACTGGACTCCATCACCCAGTAATTGGGAAAGAGACCAAGAGTCCCTGCAGCCACTAAGGAACAGCACAGGGCTCAAGAGAGGCAGTTTATAGTGATATACAAGAGATCTAGAAGGAAATGTTAAAAATAGTAGTAAGGCTGAGATTTGTTCTAGCTATCTGTAGTTAGAAAGCACTTGGGAAAAATTTGGGTTAGAAAGAGAACATTCCTGGGGACAGTTGGTTATGGTAACCTAAATAAGTGTGTATGTCTTACATAATTATCGGCACATGTCCTAACTTACAAGCCCCTTAAGGGCTGGGACCCTGTGTTACCTTTGGTTTCAGCCAGGGCCTCTGTGCGCACTCAATAGATATTTGTTGAATGGTAAGCTCTTATCAGCGGATCCCATGACTTTTAAAGTTTGAATTAATCGCTTGATTCAGGCATTTTTTCCACATAGAGAGTTCAGAAATACGTTATGGAAAGATTGTTGCTCCCAGGTCAGTCTTTTTAGTCACATCAATAAATAGCATAGCACCATTATTTTAAATGTGAAGTCCCTCGTCAGAAATTTCTGGAAAGTAATATATTCCTTGCTGGAAAGTTATATGTGTTAAATGAGATAATTCACAGTTTTGGCACTTTGCTAAAACATAATAAATGTTAGTTTCCTTTTATCCTTTCAGACATGACCACTTAAGAAAAAATATAGCATAATCTGCAAGATGAGAATAAGGTAATAAAATTCAAAATGGCTTGAAGTTTATTAAAGTCAATTACTCTTTCCTAGAATATACTTTCATTTTTTTTGTTTGTTTAAATGTAGTTCAAATGAAGCTAAGAATCAATATAAACTTTTTCAATTAATTTTGGCACAAATAGAGCCAGTTTGCTCATTATATCCTTACTCTCTGGGATCCTGTTTTCTAGTTTTGTTTATGGCTCTGGAAACAAGCTTTATGGTCTAATCTAATGTGTCTTTTGAGAACTAATAGAAAACATGGATTTCAGAGAAGAATTCTGTGGACAGTTTGACTGTTAGTTCTGTATTACTCTTAAAAAGACGCCAATACGTATGCAAATCTTTAAGGTAATTAAAATGTTGACCATTTCCTAACATTTGTAGGATTAACAGAAAATTATACCGGTAATAAAATAAAGTTCTTTTCGCTTTTATGTCATAGACAACATGCTTCTTTAATTTACAGCTAGGAAAATATAACATAAGCTGAATGGCAAAATTTCTGTGGATATTAGCCTCTGAAAAAACATCCTTAGCTCTTACAGCTATCATATAGGACTAATTTTTATGGAGGTAGCTCCTCATTTGTATATGTACCAAACAACAATAAGTAAATTATTGAGAATATAGATAAGAAAGGTTACTCAGCTTTAATGAAGCTGGTTGTCCTATACTTACAGCTTTCTCAATGGTAGTTCTATTATGGGAGAAAAGACCAAAGTAAATTCATAAATCAGAAACTATAAAGTCTACTGCAATGATTTGCTACTTCATATATAGAGTAGTAAATATTAAATATCTTGATATTTCATTTAACCATTATTTCCTGGAATTTTCTCTAATCCCTAGAATTTATTTCAACTCTGAAATTTCAGCAGTTTTGAAACTTAGTTTGAAAATAATAGTTTTTTGGTTTGCTTGCTTTTGGATAAGCCTCTGGCAATATCTGAGACCAGAACAGAAATATGGCAGGAATAAACTGACTTCATGTATAAAAATCTTATAAGACTTAAGATGCTGAAAGTTGAAAAATGTATTAAAAGAAGGAAGTATTTCCTTCAATTTGTAGAAATGTCCAGTTTGAAATTATAGATTTTAAAAATAATTTTAATACTCATGATAAATGTAAAACATATAATTTAATGCTGAATTGATATTCTGTTAGAATAGCTGAAGACCACAGGCAAAAACTGGAAGTATTCTTTCTGAGAACTGGAACAAGACAAGGATGCCCACTTTAATCACTCCTATTCAACATAGTACTGGAAGCCCTAGCCAGGGCAATCAGGCAAAAAAAAGGAATAAAAGATATCCAAATAGGAAAATAAGAAGTCAAACTAGCTTTTATCTCTGACGATATGATTCTATACCTGGAAAACCCTAAAGACTCCACCAAGGAACTCCTGGAACAAATAAACAACTTTAACAAAGTTTTGGGATACAAAATCAATGTACAAAAATCAGTAGCATTTCTACACACCAATAATGTTTAATCTGAGAGCCAAATCAAGAAAGCAATGTTATTTACAATAGCCACACATACACACACAAAAAAAAGCAACTCTAGGAATACATTTAACTGAGGAGATGAAAGATCTCTACAAGGAGAACTGCAAAACCTGTTGAAAGAAATCGTAGATGACACTAACAAGTAGACAGACATTCCATGCTCATAAATTAGAAGAATCAAAATTATTAAAATGGCCATCCTGCCCAAAGCAATCTATAGATTCAATGCTATTCCTATCAAACTACCAACATAATTTTTTTACAGAACTAGAAAAAACTATTCCCAAAGTTCATATGGAACCAAAAAGGAGCCTGAATATTGAAAGCAATTCTAAGCAAAAACAAAGCAAAGATATCACATTACCTGACTTAAAACTATACTATAAGGCTACAGTAACCAAAACAGCATGATATTGGTACAAAAACAGACACATAGACCAATGGAACAGAATGGAAATCTCAGAAATAAAGCTGCACACCTACAACCATCTGATCTTTGACAAAGCTGACAAAAACAAGCAATGGGGAAAGGACTCCCTATTCAATAAATGGTGCTGGGATATCTGGCTAGCCATATGCCAAAGAATTACATTGGACCTCTACCTGTCACCATATTCAAAATTAACTTAACATGGATTAAATATTTAAATGTAAGAGTTAAATCTATAAGAATCATAAAAGAAAACCTAGGAAACACCATTCTGGACATTGGCCTTGGGAAATAATTTATGACTAAATCCTCAAAAGCAATTGCAACCAAAACAAAAATTGACAAGCGAGATCTAATTAGATGAAAGAGCTACTGTACAGCAAAAGAAACTATCAACAGAGTTAACAGACAACCTACAGAATAGGAAAGAATATTTGCAAACTAGGCATCTGACAGAGAGGTCTATATCCAGAATCTATAAGAAATGTAAACAACTCAACAAACAAATATCAAATAAATCCATTAAAAATGGACAAAAGACTGAACTTCTTAAAACAAGACATACAAGTGGCCAAGGCACATGTGAAAAAACTGTTCCATATCACTAATCATCAGAGAAATGCAAATCAAAGCCACAATGAGATACCATATCACACTAGTCAGAATGGCTATTGTTAAAAAGTCAATAACACATGCTGGTGAGGCTGAGAAGAAAAGGAAATGATTATACACTGTTGCTGGGAATGTAAATCAGTTTAGCCACTGCGGAAAGCAGTGTGGAGATTTTCTCAAAGAGCTTAAAACAGATACCATTTGATCCAGCAATCCCATCATTGGGATCTAAAAGAAAACAAATCATTCTATCAAAAAGACACACACACACACACACACACACATCACACACTTACACACTTATATGTTCATTGTAGCTTTATTTACAAGAGCAGAGGCATGGAATCTACCTAGGTGTCCATTGATGGTGGATTGGATAAAGAAAATGTGGTACATGTACACCATTGAATGCTATGCTGCCACAAAAAATAAAGAAATCATGTCTTTAGCAAAAACATGGATACAGCTGGAGGACATTATTCTAAGTGGATTAATGTAAGGGCAGAAAACCAAATAATGCATGCTCTCATAAATGGGAGCTAATCATTGGGTACTCATGGACATAAAGATGAACAATAGACACTGGGAATTACTAGATGGGGAAAGGAGGGGGAGAAGGATTGAAAAGCGAACTATTTGATACCATCTATTCTCAGTACCTGGATAATGGGATCAATCACACCCCAAACCTCAGCATCACACAACGTACCCAAATAACAAGCCTGCACATGTACCCCGAATCTAAAATAAAAGTTAAAATCATAAAAAAGAATATTCAAAGGCCTCTTAGATTTCTGTAAATTTTAATGAAAATGTCACCAATTGTCAGAATATCGTTATAGCACACGCAGTTTCTGTTATGTTATGAAGCTTCTCAAAGCCATCACATTATTTAAGTCACAGCGGAGGGATTGGAGCCAGCTAAAGTCAGAGTTGTGAAGTTCTACTGCTTAGAACTTCTGTATTTGTTTCTCCGTTTACTTTCTTGATGACAGTACACCCACACTCTTTATCTAATTATATGCATATAATGCTCATATATAGCCCTCTATATCAAAACCTATTTGCAGATAAGAGAGAGACATACATTGATTTAAACAAACTGGTGGTTTATTGTGTGCCTTTGACAGAGATATTAAAAAACAAGTTTTCTTTGCTGCTAGTGGTGATCACAGAAGGGAGATATCTAAACTTAGAAGACCTTAAAATTTGCATCAGTCTGATGGCTGCTTTCATAATATTACCATGAATTGTTGAACCAAAGAAAGACCTTGTACATTAGCTAGTTCAGTTCCTTTATTTATGGAGGTGAAGGTGGTGGAAGTTGGTCAGTGGAGGTGTAGAGG
This sequence comes from Ateles fusciceps, assembly GCA_036589455.1. Lineage (NCBI taxonomy): Eukaryota > Metazoa > Chordata > Mammalia > Primates > Atelidae > Ateles > Ateles fusciceps. Next base: position 1,233,964 of record JAZHEH010001960.1, read on the forward strand.
ACCCTAAGACCCCAAAATGATGTACTTTTTCCAGCCTGAGGTGTAGTGGCAGTGGAGGATTGGAATCCAGGCTACCTAAATACTAGTCCAGAATTCAGCCTCGTGATAAGTAGTTTAACATGTATTTAATGTACAGGCTCTGGAGGTAGACATTCTAGGTTTAATTTTAACTCCATACAGCCCTTGCTATTTATTTAATTTGTGCCTCTGTACCAGCGTCTATCTCACAGTCTTGGTGAGAATACATGAGCTAAATGAAGCTTAAGATAGCCTAGCATAGGCCCAACATGGTGGCTCACACCTGTAATCCCAGTACTTTGGGAGGCTGAGGCGGACCCATCACGAGGTCAGGAGTTCAAGACCATCCTGGCCAGCATGATGAAACCTGTCTCTACTAAAAAAATACAAAAATTAGCCGGGCGTGGTGGCACGTGCCTGTAGTCCCAGCTACTCGGGAGGCTGAGGCAGGAGAATAGCTTGAACCCAGGAGGGGGAGGTTGCAGTGAGCCGAGATTGCCCCATTGCACTGCAGCCTGGCAACAGAGCAAGACTATGTCTCAAAAAAAAAAAAAAAAAAATAGCCTAGCATAGTGAGAACTTTATAGATGTTAATGACACCATATTGTCTTAATGAGACTATCTGACCTATATTTAGAATCATTTCAGCTATTAGTAGTTTCAGCTCATGCTGTAGTGTCATGTATTCTACCTTTTCAGGCCATTAGCGAGGTTATTCTCATTGGCCTATGACTTGACCTATGAATAAAATTCCATTAGGGCTGCCATAAAAAAGAAGTATTGGGCTGTATATCTTTGGTACTTGTGTATAGTAAACTGAAGTTCCTATAAGTCAGTGCTTTAAGTATGAGGTGGGGAGTTCTTTGCAAAGATTCCTTCTGCCTATTTCCAGGGAAACAACCATTTCGTCTACTGATATTTCCCAAATGGACTTTATTAGCATGTTGAAGTAACACTTTATTCTTTTACATCTATTAATTGCTACTGCTGTTGACACAACAACATGCTCCCTAACCTGCTTCTAGCATGAAGACAGCGGCATTCTGGGGCCAGAACTACGTATTTGTCTTTCTGTTCTGATTGACGAAATTTCATCTCTAGAGCTGTGTTAACCCATGAACCTCTGGTGTTAGGAATTGTTTGTGTTTCCAGAAATGTAAGACTGTGACTTTTTTCAATAGCTGTGAGTTACAGTTGAACATAAAGGCTACATTATTTTAATCTTGACATCATTAAAAGGTATTCCTCACTACCTCAGTAAATTACATTATTCTGTGATGGAGAAATTATTTAGAGAAATACTGTCCTCTTGTGGTATAATGTGGTACACCATTGGATGAGGGTTCATTAAAGAAATAGGTTTGTAAATTCTCAATTCTCTGCAAGCATAGAAAATCCCACTTAGAAAGAACGTTAAATAATGTATATTGTGTGCAGTACTTTTTTCACATATTAACAAGTAATAACAGAAAAAAGGCAGGATGCCTACTTCTTTTATCTAGCATTACAGGACGCAGCATTAAATATTGCCTTTAAAAAGGGTATGCTGTATCTTTGGTGAAACTTCTTTGTGTTTTATTTTGGTCTTTCCACACCAGTTTACCTGGAAGAACTGCTACTACTCATATTAACTGATTTACTAGAGTGCTTTACATATGACAAAGGAATTTTGCACATGTCACCTCATTTGGTCCTCAAATCAATGGTGGGAGGAGAGATACGATTATTTTTCTCACTTTATAAAGAAAAAAAAAACAACGTAAGGAAACTTGAATAACTTACCCAAATTAATATAATTAGAAAGTATTATTAGTAAAAGCATAAAAAGGTTAAATAATGTAGCAAAACTCATACAATTATGATCTTCTGACCTTAAATGCTTTGTATTATGTAGCACTGACGTAAGACAGTCAGATAGCAGTCATACTGTTCACACTGGGCTAACTAGAATTTTGGGGCATGAACTAGAATTTTCAAATTATTGATTAATCAAACAAAGTGAGGTTCTATTTCATTTTCATAGCTCTGTATACTAAATGTATCTCTTTGTTTTAGGAAACACAGAATCAGATTGTTCTTCATGTCATTTGGTAAATTTAATTTGTGGTTAGTTAGTACCATGAAGCAATGCTAAAAAAATAAATGAGCTTGCTTATATTTTGTAATTGGAAGTATGTTTATAATTCACAGTTATCATTTGAGCTAAAGAAGTTACTCAGAGGAAAATGCATTTATAAAATATGATGAAATAATATGTAAATGTTACTTAGCTAAAAGTTTTTGTTTGTTTTGCTTGAAAAATGAATAAGCTTCCACTTAAAAATTTTACACAATAATGAAAAAGGAAATAAAAAGTTAAGAATATTTCTCTGTGCTCAAATTCCATTTTCCTACCCAGAAGTAAACACTATTAACAATGTAATGAAAATGTCTCCAGTGTATTTTCTATTTACTTACATATATTTGCATAGATATGTATAAAGATATTGGTTTTTGAGGTTATATATAGGATTTGTTTATAAATTTTGTTTACTGACTTTTTTCACTTAAAAATGTATTGAGATCTTTCCATATAAATCCATATAGATCTTTCTTACACATGTTTTAATTACTGCAATGCAACTCATGGTAAGTATGACTGTAATTTAATTATTGCATTCTTTGTGGTCCTTTAGAATGCTTCTTACTTTTCACCATTACAAATAATACAGGAATGACTCCTTCTACATGTCCCTAGAGCACATGCATTACTGTTTTTCTAGGATAGATATCTAAAATTGGAATCACTATCCCAAAATATATATACGTTTTAAGGTTTGATAGATACTGTTAACGTGACCTCTAAAAAGCCGTTAGAAATTTATATTTTGACAAAGCATTCAGGAGAGTATTATTTCCTCAGCATCCTCCTAAAAGCTGAGTCTTAATAATAGTTTGTATTTAATATTTATAATTTAATATTTAATATTAATTATAATTATTTTTGCCAATTAGTTGGGCGAAATTTTTATGTCATTATAGTTTTATGTTTTCCTGATTAGTTGTGAATCTTAACATCTATTTGCCATTTATATTTTCTTCTCCAAAAATTGCTTGTTCATTTCTTTGTTCTTTTATATATTGAATTTTTTCTTGTCTTTTTCTTGTTGGTCTATAAGAGTTCTTTCAATATTTAGGATTTTAACTTTTTGTATTTTATATATTGTAAATAGGTTCTTAGGCTACTTGTTTTTTTTTATGTTTGTGAGATCCTTTTTTGAACGAAAGTTAATTTTTTAAATATTCAAATATGTTAATCTTCCTCTTTACAAAAGTTGTGTTTTCGTCTTCCTTAGGAGATCTTCCCCATTCCATGATTATAAAATTAATATTTTTATACTTCATGGTTTCATTTGTTTTTCGTCTTCCCAAATGAATGGCTAATGGTCTAAATAATGTTTATTAAGTAGCTTACCTTTTCCACACCGATTTGAAGATAGTACTAGTATTTCAAGATCTAAATTACCACATAATAGTTTTTAGATGTGTTTTTTAAATTTGGTGTATATCTTTTCATTTATGTTCTTTGTACAATTGAATATCTATTATAAAGAAAACATTAGTTGTCTACTTCATATTATGCTAAAAAACAAATTTCAGATATAATAGGGAGGTAAATATAAGAGTGGTATGATCTATCTTCACACTTTTTATTAGAATCTTTCTCAGACATTTTATTTTTATTCTACTACCAGTGGGACCTATTTTCTATATTATTTTATAATATTTTAAATAATTTTATAATTATTTTATAATATTATTTATATAATTTATATTATATAAAATATAATTTTCTATATTTTATAATCATTGGTAATATGTTAGAGATATATTGATGTTTACATTTTAATCTTTATGGGTTCCCTACAGAACCTTCTTCTTAGTTTTTATTATTTCTTGGTTGATTATCTAAAATTAATCAATTCTTCCATAAATAATGGTATTTGCCTCTTCTTTGCAATATGTTTTTTTCTCTTTGTCTCATTACATTGGGGGCTTTTAATACATCCTGTAAAGTAGTGTTGCTAGAAATGTTTCTGATAGTTATTAAATTTCAAGAGGCAGGTGGATCACCTGAGGTCAGGAGTTCAAGACCAGCCTGGCCATCATAGTGAAACCCCGTCTCTACTAAAAACATGAAAAATTAACTGGACGAGGTGGTGGGCACCTGTGATCCCAGCTACTCAGGAGGCTGAGCCAGAAGAATTGCTTGAACCTGGGGGTCAGAGGTTGCAGTGAGCCGAGACAGCACCACTGCATTCTAGCCTGTGTGACAGCCAAGACTCTGTCTCAAAAAAAAAAAAAAAAAAGTTTTCTAAAAAATACTTCATCTTGTTTAGGGCTTTTAATTTATATTTTACCTAATTTTATTTTATTTTTTTGAGTCACTGTCTTGCTTTGTTGCCCCAGGCTGCTGATGTACTGTAGCACAATCACAGCTCACTGAAGCCTTGATCTCTTGGGCTCAAGTGATCTTCCTGCCTTAGCCTCCTAAGTAGCTAAAACAACAGACACGCACCACCATGATTTCCTATTTTTATTTTTACTGGGGTCCGACTTTGTTGTTCAGGCTGGTTTCAAACACTTAACCTCAAGCAAACCTTCTGCTTCAGCCTGCCAAAGTGCTGGAATTATAGATGCGAGTATATTTTACTTAGAACATCTTTAACAATTGTTATTAAGCTTTTTCTTGACATATTTGGTTCCATTTTTTGATGCTTTAATTTGATAATATAATTATTTACATTAATAGTTTGGCTTGGCTACCTTGAACCACCCTAACAGTTCTGAGATAAAACCCAAATGGTCAAGACAGATTTTTTAAAACCTACACTTTGGATTTGATTTGCCAGTAATTTGATTATCAGTTTTGCACCTATGTCCTTAAGTTAGCTTCCTTCTTTTGAGCTATCTTTGAGCATCATCATAAGAATTGTGAAATACCTTAAAGAATGCTTTAAAAAGCTTTTTATTTATTTTATACTAAGGAAAAGTAAGTTTATGTATATAGAAATTGTTTCTTGAAGATTTGATAAAACTGAGCCTTCTTCCTTCTTACGACATAGACAATTGAACATCTTTGCAGTTTTTCTATGATTATTGACATTCAGAATTTTTTTCATTAGATTGGAATACTTTTGACAATACATGTTTATAAAGAATTTTTTTCAAGCTAAAATGATCAGATTTAACTGTTGGTACATTGTATTTTATTGCTATTACAAATATATTTTTATGTCTACAGTTTTATTTTCTTTTGTATTCTTAATATTATGTGTTAATGTTTTTATCCTTTTATTTTGATCCCACAGGTAAGGATTATTTTATTTTATTCAGCTTTTAAAAATGTGACTTTTGGCTATATTGATGTCATTATCATGTCTATTTCTGCTTTTATTTTTATTAATTCATTTCTTTACTTTTTTAGAACTTGTTTTTGTTATTAGTTATTATTAGCTTTTAAGATTTTAATTTAATTTTATTTATTTTTCATTTTCTTGATTTGCAACAAGAACAACTGAGGCTAAATATTTTCCTCAGATGATTGCTTTGATTTACATCCCCCCAAGTTTTGATACGCAGTGTTCTCATCTTGCATTTATTTTTAATTGATTAATGATTTCTATTTCTTTCCTTCTTCTCTCTCCCCCCTCCCCCTCCCTCTCTTTTCCCTCTCTTCTTCCTTTATTTCATTCATCTTTCCATCCTCTCTCCCTTCATTCTCTTGCCTTTCCTCCCTCCCTCCCCTCCTCCCTTCTTTTCTTCCTTCCTTTGTTTTTAGCTTATTAGGGGGTACCCTTGGGATCAACACCAGCAGAAGGGAAGGAAAGAAAGCAGAAAGGGTAGAGGGAGAAGTTAAGCTGCAATGCAGGGTCTTGGCTGTCCCCACTGGAGCAAAATGGTCTGCTAGAGTTGTTCCAAGTTTGGCCAAAATGACTGGGCCATTATATTCCTGCCTTGATCAGTCATCACACGTGGGCTGTTCTTTGACCTTGAGCAAAGTTCCTTGCTTAACTTGAGGCATTCTCTGAAGGGGCTGATAAATTAAAGCTGTTTGCTGACAGTTGTCTAGTAACCAGCCCTTACTTGAAAGGTACTCAGGGTGCCTCATCATGTCTATCACAGTTTAAAACATGCTTAGCACTTGTTTTGCTTACCATTTCTTCCTGTGAGACTCCTTCTTCTGGAGTCATTTTTCTTCTTGAAGTGCATCCTTCAGAATTTCCTTTAGTAAAGGTATATTTAATCAAATATATGTTTTATATCACTCTCACTCTTAAAAGATAGTTTAGCTGAGCACAAAAGTCTGACTAAGTTTTTTGTGTTTCTCTTCTCACATATTGAAGATATGATTTCATTGTCTTCTTACTTTCATTGCTACTGTTTAGAAATTCTGGGCTGGGTGGGATGGCTCATGCCTGTAATCCCAGCACTTTGGGAGGCCAACGCGGGCAGATCACAAGGTCAGGAGTTTGAGACCAGCCTGACCAATATGGTGAAACTCTGTCTCTATTAAAAAAAAAAAAATAGCCAGGTGTTGTGGCTTGCGCCTGTAATCCCAGCTATTCTGGGAGGCTGAGGCAGGAGAATTGCTTGAACCCAGGAGGTGGAGATGGTGGTAAGCCAAGATCATGCCATTGCACTCCAGCCTGGGCAACAAGAGTGAAATTCCCTCTCAAAAAAAAAAAAAAAAAAAATTATCCACAATTATAGACCAGATTATTCATAATTCTATTTGCCTTGTTATACTTTAAGATTTGTTTTGTCTAGGTTAAGTACATATATTCCAAGCAATTTTAGAAGGATTGATAAAATAGACAAACAGCCTAAAAACCAAAATAGAGTTCTCAGAAGTCATTTCTGAGCCTGGGTGCCCTAGTAAATGGGTGTCTGACATAGTAGTAAGCCTGAGAAATAAAGCAGGAACTTTGACTTTTCACAGTTACCAGAGTCAATATCTCATTGCTGCAGCCTTCTGTTTTCCTGTCAAATATCTCTTTGTCTCTTCAGTAGTGTGTACAATCTTAGAATTGCCTTTGTAAAAACCAGTATCCCTTATATTGCTATATTCTCTGCTAGGTTTGGTTTATTTCATAGATTTCATATTTTAGAGAGAGAAGCATTTATAAACCTTTAAGGCAGAAATTATACCATAGATGGAAAATAAAATTTATATTAGTAACAAGATGATAGAAGCTCATTTTCCTTACTTCTGTATCCTCAATGTTAAGAAAATTTCTTAAAATTTATCCATGTTTGTTTTCTTATATGTAATAGAGGAAATAAAACACCCTACCTCTGACAGTTGTTACATAGAAATAATGTTAAGTACAGAGTATAGCACAGAGTAGATGCTCAGTAAATGGTTGTTGTTTTTACTCTATCTCTTATTCTAGTATCGTTTCTTTTTTCTCATGAAGCTTTTAGGGTTATTTATGGTCCACATTTTGACAATTCCTTGAAAGTCCAGCTGCTGAGAGAACATTGGCCTGGGATATGTGTGTATATAGATAATTCTCAAATCCTTGATCTAGCAATGAGGTTTTCTTCTATAGTGTAATAATTTAAAAATTAAAGAATCATGGAAGAGACCATGAATTTAGGAGAGTGACAGCACAAATATTAGAGATTTAGCTTCTCCTCCTAAATTTCAGTAATTAATGTTTATTTATTTAATGTTCAGTAATTTAAATGTCATCTTTATGGTTTTTGGCATCTACAACTAATAGTTACATTATTGTGCAATAATTCTTTAAATTGACCTTAATTTAACTGATTTATTTTGTTACTTTACCTTAATCAATAATACTCCTAAAATTATATGTATGGCATGCCAGATAAATATAAATATATATGTATATATGTAAACATACTTATATAAACATATTCAGAAACATTAATATATAAACACATCTTTACAGTACCTATAACACTATTCATTTTACTTGTTATAAATTGAATGTATAGAACATATAACCAGTAAAATAAAAACTTTTCATTAGTGTATCACCTAAAATTGTATTACAGCATATGTTATGAGTGCTATTCTTATTTTGGGAAGATGCATCCTAATGAATAGAGCACTCACTCTCTACATTCTGTGATTTGTTATAGGCTTGAGTATCCAATTAAACTAGCTAACTCCTTCCCCTCCCTTCTTTCTCACCTGCAGTTCATCCCAACTCCCACATATTCATTTATCTACAATTTAGAGCCCTATATTTGCCAGATGGCAGGTACACAACAAGTAATGGGTAAGTAATGAACTTAATGCTTTTCTAAAATAATTTCAAGCATCTAATTCTATTTAATTTGCCTTTCCCATTTTTATTTACACTTTAGCCAGTACTTTAAAATATGGCAAATATGCAGAGATTAAAATTGTGCCATGTACATAGTATACTCAACTTATCTGAAAATTAGATATTTTTAAACACAACAAAATCCAATGATGTTATTATTTTTTGTAATTGAGGATGTTAATAATGACATGAAGTAATTTATGAAAGATCTAAGATGAATTTGTCCTAGAGCTTGATTTTGACTGAACCTAGGCAACTTGACTACTAAATCAATTCCAAAATACTTGTAGATATTTCCCAACCACCAACTTGGATATTAGGAGGGTTTACCTGTTGTTCATTGTTCACTCCCCCTTCCTTTCTCTCTCCAACACAATTTCTCCTCCATGTATTCATACAAATACCACACTCTGTGTTCTCCATTACTCTTGGGACTTGAGCTAAAGACTATTTCTGTAATCACACAACATAATTTGCAATAGGTAACAAAATACATTATGACTCATTTTTCTGACTTAAGGTTATACTATATTTGCATATTTTACAGTTTAATAAAAAGTAATACACTTTGTATTACATATCGCAAAAGCATAGCATACTTTGTTCATGTTGATTATAGTGAGCAAGTTTGGATTTCATAATTAAATAAGGATTGCCTTAAGACCTCAAGAAAAATATATTTCATTGGCTTTGTATTCAAAAGCTCTTTTATATAAGCTGATTTATATCTGGCAAAAGATATAAAGTTCTGATTGAAAAGCAATCAGATGAGAGCAGTATGCCCTTAGTAATACTGTGTAATCTGTTAAGCTGTTCCCAGCTTAACCCCATTGAGGCCAGTGGATAGAAATACTGTTCCCCCTTGGAAGAGATGAGCTGTAATTTATTCTAATGCCAAGGACAAATTTGCACAGTGGCTTCCAGTATACAGAATTTCACAAGAGGAGACATCTTTGTTAAAATATGTAAAATTCCTTCATTCCTTTCATTGATTAACCGGATAGTCTTCTGGTTTCTACAAAGGGCTTGAACCTCTGTCAAAATTTTATGGCTTAAGACTTTTCTCCAGAATATTTATGGTAGATGAACAAAACAAATTATTTCCGAAAATAAGAATGAGGGATACCCTCCGTAAAACAGAAGTTTATCTTTCATATACAGTGCCTCATTTTATGTTTACCTGCTTTTGTTGCAGGCACAGACATGGATTTTTCCCTCTACTTTTTCATCCCACACATCCCTGTGTATGCTAGTGTGCGCACACATATCACTACCACTCTCTCCCTCTCTTCTACTTGCATCTTTTTTGGTCTATTGGTCATTGGTCTTTGATTTAGGTCCCTTCTGGCCTGAAATCTACCATTTAAGACATATATGATTACTACTGGTAACACATACGTTTATGTGTATATGCTCACCTTCTCTACTGCTACTTTCGTTTTGCATAATATTATACTCCTACCAATGATGGAAGCTAGATCTGTTTACACTGCATTCTCACCAACATTTGGTGTTGTTTGTCTTTTTGATTGTGGTCATTCTAGTGTGTGTGCAGTATCTCTTATGGTGGTTTTAATTTGTATTTTCCTAATGACTAATCAGTCTTTCAGATATCTTCCTTGTTAAGCTTCTGTTTAAGTCTTTTCTCTATGTTTATATCATATTTTGTGTTCTTTATCAGATACATGTTCTTCAAATATTTTTTTCAAGGCTGTGGCCAGTCTACCCTTTTTCTTGGAAAGTCCAGTGACAAATAGAAATTTTAAATTTTGATGAAGTATAATTGATCATTATTTTCTTTTATTGGTAATGTTTTCAGTAATCTAAAAAATGTCGTTTGTTCCAAGCTTGTGGAGGATATGCAATATCGTCATTTAGAAAATTTATTGCTTTAGTTTTTATATTTAGGTCTATGAGCCATAACAATTTAATTTTCATAAATGGTATGGAATAGGGGGTGGCTCTTTCTTTTTCCATATGTATATCTATTTGTTTCAACATCATTTAGTGAAAAGGTTCTACTCTTCCTTTATTGAAAAATCAGTTGAGCATATAAGTATGGGAATATTTTATTCTATTTGGATATTTGCTTAACCTTATGTTAAAAACACACAGTCTTGATTCCTGTAGCTTTGAAATCAGTAGTCCTGAAACCAAAGAGTAGGAATACTCTATTTGTCAGGATGGTTTTGTTTTATGGTACAGTACAAAAGACCCATATACACTTAAAAAGAATGTGTATTCTTTATTTGTTGGTTATCATTTAGGTTAAATTGATGGTGTTTTTCAAAGTTACTTTTATCTTTACTATATTTTTGGTCTATTTTTAAAAATCAATGATTGATAGAGGAGTGTTCATCATTTTTCTTTTAGTCACTCTAGTAGTATGTAGTATTATTTTATCAAGGTTTCATTTTGCATTTCCATAAGGACTAATAATGCTGAACATCTTTTCATGTGCATGTTGGCCATTTTTCTTCTGTACCACTGTTTCAAAGAAAAGTTTTGTGTTTGTGAATGAGAAGAACCTGGCAGCCTCAATTTTCTCTTTTCTTTCTGCCAGTATTTTAGCTTCCTTCCTTCCTTAGCAGACTGCATATTAAAATGATGTCACCAAAGCAGAAATAAAGAAAAGGAAGCTCTACGCTAATAGAGAATTAATTCATAAAGCCTGGGGCAGGGAAGTTAACCTCTGTACACAAGACCCTTCTGATTAATAGATGGCTGTAGATCCTGTAGTCCCCAGGAGATTGGATCTTATTATACCAGGTATAAAACTATCACTGCTTTAGCTGCATCTTTACAGAATTCAGGTCTTAAAGTCTGACATTCTCTTAAAATAAAGTCTGTGAATGCTCATATTTTTAACAAAAAGGTATGAAACAAGTTTTTATATTACAAAGAGTGCTTTATATTATTTTTAAAATATTGTTTCTTCATGCAGCATGTTGTTCCCTGTGAGGTTTTTTTATTCGAAGATGTTAGATACATTTAAAAAGGTTTATAAGATGCTGTTGTAACAGTGTAAATCAGAACTTCTGGGATGCATTTTCCATTTTCACATGTCTAGTTCTCATCAAATAACATTGTGTGACAATATATTTTTCTAATATTTCCTATTGTCAGACTTTAATTCACATAAACACGAAAGACATAAAAATAAAATTCTGTGAAATTTTAAGCTCTCCTTGTAGAGACATTTCTCTAGATATATTTATTTTCTTGCAATATATACATGTGTTAACTTACTAAGTAACCTTAGGCAAGTAGACCTGATATATAGGCTTGGGTTCTTTTTTTAAAAAAAATGAAGTATAATAGTATTAATCTAGTTCAACAAATTTATTGTAACAGATAGTAAAATAATAGTATGAAATTTTCATGTAAGAAGGTTTACAGCTGAGACAAAGATGGGTCTCTCATAGAGTTTTATGAGGCATCTACCCCAGAGATTTTTCCAGGTGCATTGGAAAATCAGTCGTAAATATCCAAAAAAATTTAAAGACCCTGAAATAGGTACCCAGTCAGCCCTGATTTTCACTGGCTTTCAGGAGCTTTTTGGGAATGAACTTGGATCTTGTCCATGAAAAAGAACTAGATATCTGCGGATATATTTGATGAGAGAGGCTGTGTGAACAGAAGCCAACTTAAGTGGGGGGAGGAATGAAACCCTTTAAGGAAAAATTGTGCCATCTAGGTTTAAGGAGTCTGGCTGGGAGGGTCAGAAGTTATGAGGTTCAGAGATTTAGGAAGAAGCCACAGTTCAGGATCCATTAGAAAGCTGCTCTTGAACCCTCCCTGACTCCAAGGCCTCTTTGGGCTTCTCCGAAACCTCAAAAGAGAGAATTATGTTTTCAGCAGCCCTCTGGAAGAACTGGAAGAGGGACCGAGAGAGACTAGATGATGTGCTGCAGATGGGGCTCTATCAGCCCCTGTGGAGAAGAAAAGCTGTAGGAGGGGACATGCAGGACGAAGTCTGGGTGAAGGCCATACCAAGGGTGACTGTATTCGTTTGCTAGGGCTGCCATAAGAAGGTATCACAGACTGGGTGGATTATACAATAGAAATTTATTTTTTTCACAGTTTTGGAGGCTAGAAGTCTAGGATTAAGGTCTTGGCAAGGTTGGTTTCTCCTGAGGCTTCACTCCTTGGTTTGTAGGTAGCTGTCCTCTCCTGTTTCTTTCCTTCGTGCTTGTCTGTATTGTGATCACCTTTTGCTATAAGGAAACCAGTCATACTGGATTAGCGCCCAGCCTTATGACCTCATTTTACCTTAATGAGTCTTTAAAGGCTCTAGCTCCAAATACAGTTATGTGCAACATAACAATCTTTTGGTCAACGATGGGCCACTTATGTGATGGTTGTCTCATAAGATTATAAAGAAGCTGAAAAATTCCTATTGCCTAGTGACATTGTGGCCATCATAGCTCAACAAGTTTATCACATATTTCTGGTTATCCTGGTGTAAACAAACTTACTGCACTACCGTTGTATAAAAGTATAATGCATATAATTAGGTACAGTATGTAATACTTGATAATGTTAATAAATGATGATGTTAACTGGTTTATGTATTTACTATATTATACTTCTTATTATTTTAGCTTGTACTCCTATTTATATGAAAAAAGACAAGTGTGAAACAATCTTAGGCAGGTCTTTCCAGAGTTACTCCAGAAGAAGGTGTTACCATCATGGGAGATGACAGTTCCATGCGTGTTATTGTCCCTGAAGACCTTCCAGTGGGATAAGAAGTGGAAGGGGTGGGTCTGCCCAAATGGTGAGAAAAAAAAAAAATGTGGAAGAGGAAGACAGTGATATTGGTGATCCTGACCCTGTGCAGGCCTAGGCTAATGTGTGTGTTTGTGTGTTGGTTTTTAACAAAAATGTTTAAAAGGTTAAAAAAATATATATTAATAGAAAAATGCTTATGGAATAAGGATATAAGGCAAGAAAATATTTTTGTATGACCATACAATATGTTTGTGTTTTAAACCAAGTATTTTTACAAAAGTTTGTAAAGTAAAAATTTACAGTAAGCTAAGGTTAATTTATTCTTGAAGAAAGTAAGTCAACAAAATTAAGTATAGCCTAAGTGTCCAATGTTTATAAAGTCTACCATAGGGTACAGTAATGTCCTAGGCCTTCACATTCATGCACCACTTACTCACTGACTCACCCAGAGCCACTTCTAGTCTTGTAAGCTCTATTCATGGAGCTATACCGTGCCCTGTAGAGATGTACCATTTTAAAATATTTTATATCATATTTTTATTGTACTTTTTCTGTTTAGATACAGAAATGCTTATCATTGTGCTACAATACTTGCTATATTTAGTATAGTAACATGCTGTACATGTTTGTAGCCTGGGGAGCAATAGACTACACTATTGAGCCTAGGTGTATAGTAGGTGTTACCATCTAGGTTTGTATAAGTACACTCTAGGATGTTCACACGATGATGAAATCATATATTGGTTCCTTTCTCAGAATATATCCCCATCGTTAAGTGATGCATGCCTGGACAGTCACATTCTGAGATACTGAAGGACAGAACTTCAACAAATGAATTTGGGGTAGACATTGTTTAGCCCATAATAGTGAACTTGGTGTGACATCCACAGCCATATTAAATGGCTAGTGTTTTAGACTGGCAGCAATGTTCAGAGTTTAGCAACAGCAGGAACAGTTGGGCAGTGGGAATTCATAGCCTGTGAGGACTTCCCTGCAATTTTCCTGGAAAGAATAAGAAGGAGGGCGATGGCCCTGCCACTTGGCAGATGGGGCAAATGATCCAACTTAGAGGAAAACTGTGAAAGTGATCCTTCTAAAGATCTGTAATGGATGGGTTCTAAAGTTGTTTAGGTTACATACAAATGCCAGTTACAAAATTATGTAGATAACACATAATATAATGTCTTAGAATAAATGCACTGAATGTCAATGAAATTTAAAAATCAAATTATTTAAACATTATTTCTGTTTGCATTAGTTCTGTGTTGGAAGTATCCTTAGAAATTTTATAAAATTTTCATAAGTGTTTCATATATGTCATTTCCTTTTAAGATGTCTGCGTGGAACCCAAAGCAGCATTCTGAGTATTAAACAGACAAAGACACAGAATCTGAAAGAAGTTAGAATGACCTTACTTTGTCCTAAAACCAGGAAACCAGAGTTGAGACTTAGAGCAGAATGTTTTGACACGCCACAACAGAGAAATACATAGGTAGAATGAGCAAAATATGAGGGAAAATAATCACAGACGACTACAGAATACGACCTAGACATTAAAGAATTTTAGAATAATCCTGTTTATTACATCCAGAAAATGAAAAGTTAGCAATTTGGTGAAACTTGTTACATATGCTTTTTATAAAATTTCCATATGAATGTGATGTTGATAAGCACTATAAGATGTTATCTTCCCTCCCTTCCAATTCAGGTTAGCAAGAAATGTATATCATGGAGAGGTAGTTTTGAACTCTTCTGTTTATGGGCTTTATTATTTGCAGGGATTTTTCCCAGTACTTTGAGGGACCTGGTAAGTGGTGCCATGCAAATAAAGTGGGTGTTGCCTAATGGTTTCATACAGAGATGACTGGCAGAGATGCTTAATTGGCCCTCTGTGTCTGTGGGTTCTGTATTCACAGATCCAATAAGTCATGGATCAAAAATATTCAGAAAAAAACTACATATTTTCAAGTGCCTCAGTATTTCTTTCTGTCCCTTCAGTTTTGTTTTGCCCAAGGTGCTTAACTAACTCATAACTGATGGATGCCTTGTGTAGTGCTTTGTGAGTCACACTCACCAGATAGTTTAGATGAAACACCTCATTCTGCAGTGGCTTTGTTACGTTCTGGGAAATGTAGGCATTTCTGACCAAGCTTCCTCAAGAGCAGGATAAAGAGTCTACTCCAGGTATAAGCAGGGAGAATAAGAGTTCAAAATTATTTAGGAGACCAGTAATGAGCCTAGTCCTGAACCTTCACATAGTAAGTGAGACCCTGAAACCGTTATCAAGCTGTTTGATTTAGAGACTCTTGAATATACATATAAATTATATATAAAGTTCACGTATTTATTTGTTCATCAAGTATTCAGTGAGTGCCTAGTAAAGGTTACCCTAGGTTTTTAATTTTTTCTCTATAGGTCTATTTTAAATCTCTGCCTCCATGGGTAATATCTATGCTGGTGGTATCTAGCCATCTGAATAAAAAGCTAACATAACTTTATAATTTTATTTAACTGAGCGTTTGAAGATCCTTGGAGTCAGAAAGCATTAGATTAATCCTAGAAGTGGGAGGACTAATATAGCCATCTCACAAACTTAAACAAAAGTGTACAAATCATATGTGTACATCTGCCTTAATCTATTCACACTGCTACAACAAATATCATAGACTGGATGGTTATAAACACCAGTCATTCATTTCTCACATTTTTGGAGGACAAGAAGTCCAAGATCAAGGCATCAACAGATTTGATGTGTGTTGAGAGCCTGCTTTCCAGATTGTCTTTTTTGTTTTTTCTTTTTGTTCACATGAGGGGGAAGGGTAGGGGCTCTCTCTGAGGTCTCTTTTATAAGAACACTATTTCCATTCATGAGAGCTCCATCCTCATGCCTCATCACCTTCCAAAGGCCCCACCCCCAAATAATCTTTCACAGAGTTTTTGAATGGACCCACTTAATTACTACTCACAGCAAGAAATAAAACTTTACCAGCACCTAGAAGCACCCCTGCCCTGTTCTAGTCATTAATCATTCTGCAAAGATAACCACTATTCTTTGTTATTCTCATTACCGTATAGCACAGTGTTATGTTGTATGAATATGCCATAATTTCTCTCTTTAGTGTTGATAGATATTTGAGTTGTTTTGTTTTTTGGCTACTGTGAATATTGTGACAACAAACATTCTTTGTATATCTTTTGGTGAATATACGAGTGCATTTCTGTTAGGCATATGTACCTAGGAGTCATGTTTATGTTCACCTTTGGTAAAGATTACCATGTTTCAAAGTGATTATATCAACTTATACTCCTCCCAGCAGTATGATCCATATATTCGTTAAAATCTCAATATTTTCTGTCATTTAAAATTTTAGACATTCTTGTGGGTATGTAATGTTATTCCACTGTGGTTTAATTTAATTTAATTTTCCTGATAATTAATAAAAGTTGAGCATTGTTTCCTGTTTTTTTAACTTTTAGGTTCAGGGGTACACGTGCAGGTTTATTATGTCACAGGGGTTTGGTATACAGATTATTTTGTCACTCAGGTAATAAGAATAGTACCTGATAGGTAAATTTTTGATCGCCACTCTCCTCTTATGTTCCACCCTCAAGTAGGTTCTGCTATCTGTTCCATTCTTTGTATCCTTGTGTACTCAATTTTTAGCTCCCAGTTATAAGTGAGAAACACATTATTTGATTTTCTGTTCCTGTGTTAGTTCACATAGGATAATGGCCTCCAGCTGCATCCATGCTGTTACAAAGAAAATGATGTCATTCTTTTTTCTGGCTGCATAGTATTCCATTATGAATATGCACCACTGTTGACAGGCATTTAGGTTGATTCCATGTCTTTGCTATTGTGAATAGTACTGTGATGAACATATACGTGCATGTGTCTTTATGGTAGAATGATTTACATTTCTTTGGGTATATACCCAGTAATGGGATTGCTAGGTTTAATGGTAATTCTGTTTTAAGTTCTTTGAGAAATCACCAAACTGCTTTCCACAATGGCTGAATTAATTTAGATCCCCACCAGCAGTGTGTAAGTGTTACCTTTTCTTCACAACCTTGCCAGTATTTTGAGTTAATAGTAGCCATTCCGACTGATGTGAGATGGTATCTCATTGTGGTTTTTATTTCCATTTCTCTAATGGTTAGTGATGTTGAGCATTTTTTCACATCTTGTTAACCACATATATGTCTTCTTTGGGGAAGTGTCTTTATATCTTTTGCCTACTTCTTAATACAGTTGCTTGTTTCTCTTATAGATTTGTTTAAGTTCCTTATAATTTCTGGATCTTAGACCTTTGTTGGATGCACAGTTTGTAAACATTTTCTCCCATCTTGTAGGTTGTCTATATATGCTATAGTTTATTTTGCTATACAGAAGTTCTTTAGTTTAATTAGGGTAGCAATTCTAATTTCAGACAAAGCAGTCTTTAAACAAACAAACATCAAAAAAGACAAAGAAGGCCATTACATAATAGTAAAGGGCTCAATTCAACAAGAGGATTTAACTATCCTAAATAAATAAACACCCAACACAGAAGCACCCAGATTCATAAAGCAAGTTCCTAGAGATCTATGAAAAGACTTAGATAACCACACAATAGTAGTGGGAGACTTTATTACCCCACTGACAGTATTAGACAGGTCACTGAGGCAGAAAATTAACAAAGATATTTGGGACTGGAATGCAACACTTGACCAAATGGACCTAAGAGACATTCTCAGAGCCCTTCACCTCAAAACAACAGAATATATATTCTTCTCATCTGCATGTGGCACATACTCTAAAATCGACCACACAATCAGGCATAAAACAATCCTCAGCAAATTAAAACAAACAAAACAAAACACAAAATCATATCAGCCACACTCTCCAACCACAGTGTAATAAAAATGGAAATCAATGCTAACAAAATCACTCAAAACCACACAATTACATGGAAATTAAACAACTTGCTCCTGAATGATTTCTTGGTAAATAATGAAATTAGGGTAGAAATCAAGAATTTTTTTGAAACTAATAAGAAAAAAGATACAACATACCAAAATCTTTAGGACATAGCCAAAGCAGTGTTGAGAGAGAAGTTTATAACATTAAATGCCCACGTCAAAATGTTAGATCTCAAATTAGCAACCTAACATCAGAATTATGGAAACTAGAGAAAACAGAGCAAAGCAACCCCAAGGCTAGCAGAAGACAAGAAATAACCAAAATCAGAGCTGAACTGAAGGAAATTGAGACATGGAAAACCATACGAAGAAAAGAATCAATGAATCCAGGAGCTTGTTCTTTGAAAGAATTAATAAGATAGATAGACTGTTAGTTAGATTAATAAAACAAAAGAGAGAGAAGATTTAGATAAACGCAGTAAGAGTAAAAAAAAGGACTACTACCACCGATCCCATGGAAATACAAAAAACCCTCTGAGACTATTATGAACACTTTTATGCTCACGAGCTAGAAAACCTAGAAAAAAGGGTTAAATTTCTGGAGACATACAACCTCCCAAGATTGAATCAGGAAGAGACTGAATTCCTGAAAAGATCAATAATGAGTTCTGAAATGAAATCAGTAATAAAAAGCCTACCAACCAGAAAAAGCCCCAGACAAATTCAGAGCCAAATTCTACGAGATGTTCAAGGAAGAGCTGGTATGATTCCTAGTGAAACCATTTCAAAACAATTGAGGAGGAAGGATTCCTCCCTAACTCATTCTATGAGTTCGGGATCATTCTGATGCCAAAACCTGGCAGAGACATAAAATAAAAATAAAAATAAAAATAAAGAAAACTTCAGGCCAATATTCTTAATAACATAGATGCAAAAATACTCAATAAAATACTAGCAAACAGAATCCAGCAGCACATCAAAAAGCTATTTTGCTATGATCAAGTAGATTTTATCCCTGGGATACAAGGTTGGTTCAACATGGGAAAATTAATAAATGTGATTTACTGCATAAAGAGAACTACAAACAAAAACCGTGTGATCATCTCAATAGATGCAGAAAAGGTTTTTGGTAAAATTCAACATCCCTTCATGTTAAAAACTCAAAACAAACTAGGTATTGAAGGACCATACCTCAAAATCACAAGAGCCACTTATGACAAACCCACAGCCAACATCATACTGAATGGGCAAAAAGCTGGAAGAATTCCCCTTGAGAACTGAAACAAGATAAAGATGCCCACTCTTACCACTCCTATAACATAGTACTGGAAGTCTTAGCTAAAGCAATCAGGCAAGAGAAATAAATAAAAGACATACAAATAGGAAGAGAGGAAGTTAAACTATATCTGTTTGCAGGTGTCATGATTTTATACCTAGAAAGTCTAATAGTCTCTTCCCCAAAGCTACTTGATCTGATAAGCAACTTCAGCAAAATTTCAGGATATAAGAGCAAGTAAAGAAATCAGCAGCATTCCTACACACCAACACCCAAGCTGAGAGCCAAATCAGGAACACAGTCCCATTCACAATTGCCACACAAAAAAATAAAATAGCTACGAATACAGATAACCAAGGAAGCGAAAGATCTCTATGATGAGAATTATCACAATACACTGCTCAAAGAAATCAGAGATGACACAAACAGATGGAAAACATTCCATGCTCATGGATAGGAAGAACCAATGTTGTTAATACGGCCATACTGCCCAGAGCAATTTACAGATTCACTGCTATTCCTATGAAACTACCAATTACATTCTTCATAGAACTAGGAAAACTCTTTTAAAATTCATGTAGAAACCAAAAAAACAGAGCCCGAATAGCCAAGGCAGTCCTAAGCAACAACAATGAAACAAAACAAAAACAACCCACAAAGCTGGAGGCCTCATGTTCGCCCATTTCAAACTATTCTACCTGCCACCCTCTGATCCTTGACAAATATGACAAATATGAACAAAGGGTAACAGATTCTTATTCAATAAATGGTGCTGGGACAACTGTCTAGCCATATGTGGAAGATTGAAGGTGGTCTCCTTCCTTACACCATATAAAATAATCAACTCAAAATGGATTAAAAAGTTAAATGTAAAACATAAGTTTATAAGGACCCTGGAAGATAATCTTGGAAATAATATTCTGGACATAGGACCTGACAAAGATTTCATGACGGAGACACCAAAAGCAAATGGAACAAAACCAGAAATTGACTTTTTAAAAATGTTTATTGGCAATTTAAATACCTCTTTAATAAAGTTTTTTGGTCTATTTTATTTTACATGAGTTATCTTTGTATCATTAATTTGAATTAATTGATACAGATGTAGATATAGATACTGGTATAGATTCATACTTTGGATACAAGTTCTTTATTAGAAATATACATGGCAATTATCTTTAACACTTTGTGGTTTGCTTTTTTGTTCTCTTTTTGGTGCATTAAATTGAATGGAAGTTATACATTTTAATGTATACAACTCTATTCTTCATTTTATACTTACGGTTAACATTTTTGAGTCCTGTTTAAGAAATTTTTCGCTATCCCAAGTTCATGATGAATTTCTCTCATGCTTTATTCTAGGAGTTCTATAGTTTCTGTTTCACATTTAAATCTAGAATCCAGTTGTAATAAATTTTTCGATGTGGTGTGAGCTAGTCATCAAGATTCATTTTTTAAAAAATACAGATGTCAAATTGTCCCAGCATCATTAATTGGAAAGACCATTCTTTCCTCACAATCCTGTAGTCACAAATTGAGTGAAGGTTTATATTCTCCTGGTTCTGGACACTCTGTTTTGTACTTAAGTCTATTTCTCTATTTTTGCACCAACTTCACATTGGCTTAATTAATATTTAGATAAACTCTATTTATCTCTATTACATAATTTTTAAGAATACACTTATTCCTTAATTTTAAGAATTTGGAAATTTTCTCTAACTTTAGATATGTCTTGATATCTGAGAATGTAAGGTCTCTAGCTGTTTCATTCTTTTTCAAGTTTACCTTAGTCATATTTTATCTTTTAATGTCTATATAAACTTGAGAGTCTATTTGTCAACTTCTCTAAAAATAGTTCTGTGATTTTAATTGTTATTGCCTTGAATTTGTGGAGTAATTTGGAGACAGTTGATTTATTTTTAACATTGAGCATTCTAGTAGAGAAACATATTTCTTCATTGATTTAGGCCTTTGAAATTTTTCCCAATAATGTATAAATTTCAGAAAAGAGATCTTGTGCAAAATGTTGTCCCCAACTTATTCCTAGATATTTAATATTTTGCTGCTACATATAATAGTTTCATTTAAAATTTTTATTTATTTTTTTGTTTTCCATTGGGACACAGAAAAATACAATTGTTTTAAATATTGACCTTATATCCTTGGCTTTGAAAAATTTATTTATTCATTAATTCTCATTGTTGGTAGACATTCTTGTATTTCCAAAATTCATAATCAGCATATTCAAACAATCACAGTTCTTCGTTTCCAATTCTTGCCTATTTTTCTTTTCTATTGCATTTTATAGAATTTCCAGGATATAATTGCAGTAGAAGTGGTGATTAAAGCATATTTTTCTCCCTCTTGATCTTAGAGAAAAATCTGTCAATAATTAACTAATAGGTACAATGTTTGCTGTAATGTTGTTGGAGAGACATATTAATAAAAAATGTTTTTATACATTTATTGAGATGCTTATATGATTCTATCAAATGTTTTTATACATTTATTGAGCTGCTTACAAGATTCTTTTTCTTTATTTGTTATTATGGAAAATTATAGGTTTTCTTTTTTTAAAAAATCTTTGTTTTAGGCTTGGAAGTACACGTGCAGTTTGTTATATAGGCAAACTCATGCCATGAGGGTTTTTTCTATAGATTATTAAGTTTCTCAGGTATTAAGGCTAGTACCCAATAGTTACCTTTTCTGCTCTTCTCCCTCCTTTCACCCTTTACCTCAAGTAGGCCTCAGTTTCTGTTGTTCCCTTCTTTGTGTTCATGAGTTCTCATCCTTTAGCTCCCACTTTTAAGTCAGAATACGTGGTATTTGGTTTCCTCTTCCTGCATTAGTTTGCTAAGGATAATAGCCTCCAGCTCCATCCATGTTCCCGCAAAAGATATGATTTCATTGTTTTTTATGGTTGCATAGCATTCCATGGTATATATGTACCACATTTTCTTTATCCAATCTGTCATTGATGGGCATTTAGGTTGATTCCATGTCTTTGCTACTGTAAATAGTGCTGCAATGAACATTCATGTGCATGTGTCTTTATGGTAGAATAATTTATATTTCTGTTGGTATATACCCCATAATGGGATTGCTGGGTTGAATAGTAGTTCTGATTTTAGCTTTTTGGGAATTGGCCATGCAGCTTTACACAATGGTTGAACTAATTTACACTCCCGGCAATGGCGTATAATTGCAAGCTTTTCTTTGCAACCTCACCAGCATCCGTGTATTTTGACTTTTAAATAATAGCCATGGTGACTGGTGTGAGGTGGTATCTCATTGTGGTTTTATTTGCATTCCTCTAGTGATCAGTAATGTTAAACTTTTTTCACATGGTGGTTGGCTACATGTATGCATTTTTTTGAAAAGTGTTGTTCATGTTCTTTGCACACTTTTCTATGGGATTATTTTTTTCTTGTAAATTTGCTTAAGTCCCTGAAAGATGCGGATAGTAGAACTTTGTTGGGTGCATAGCTTGCAAAAATATTTTTTCCCATTTTGTAGGTTGTCTGTTCAATCTGTTGATGGTTTCTTCTGCTGTGCTGAAGCCCCTAAATTTGATTAGACTTTATTTGTCAATTTTTACTTTTTGGGGGTTTGCTTTTTGGCATATTTTTCATGAAATATTTACCCATTCCTATGTCCAGGATGGTATTGCCTAGGTTGTCTTCTAGGGTTTGTGTAGTTTTGGGTTTTACATCTAAGTCTTTAATCCATCTTGAGTTGATTTTTGCATATGGTGACAGGTAGGGGTCCAGTTTAAATTTGCATGTGGCTAACCAGTTACCCAGCACCATTTATTGAATAGGGAGTCCTTTCCTTCTTGCTTGTTTTTGTCAGCTTGTAAAAGATCAGACGGTGGATAGCCATCTGATCTTCAAGTGTTAAACTAACCTTGCTTTTCTGGAATAATTTCTGACGTCATGACATGCTTTCTTTTTACATATTGCTGTGTTAGATTTGATAATATTTTATTTAAGAATTTTGCATTCAAGATCTAAGCTCATGAGAGAAGTTAGCTTATGATTTTTCTGGATTGTAATACTCATCACATTTTGCTTTACACTGACCTCATAAAATGCATTGAGAAGTGTTTCATCTTTTTCTAACTTCTGGAAGAGTTTGTATTTTTATAATTTTGATGTTATTTTTCCCTTTGAATGTTTGTCTCTGATAATCTCATCTAAACCTATAGTTCTTTGTGTGAAAACTTAAAAGTTACAGACCTAATATCTTTAAAAATAGGAGAATATTTGTATTTTGCATTTCCTTTTGCTACATTAAGATTTTCTAGTAATTATCTACTTCATTTAAAATTTCAAATTTATTGGCATAGTTTTCCATAAAATTCTCTTATCTTTTTCTATACCTGTAGGATCTATGGTAGTGTTCTCCTTTTCATTTATGCTGTTCATATTTTAAGCCTTCTCAGTATGTTTTTCATTGGTCTTGCTATGTATGTATAGATTTATTATTCATTTTAAAGAATTAACTTTTAACTTTTTAATTTTCTCTATTTTGGTTAATTATCCATCTAAATAATTTTCTGCTCTTATACTTTTTTAACCTTTCTTATCACTTCTACCTTTCTGGGTTTAATTTGCTGTTATTTTTTAGCTTCATGAGCAGATATTTAGATCATTAAGTTTTGGTAGTTCTTTTCTAAAATATTCATGTAAGACCGTATGTCTCTTTCTAGGGTAGTTTTAGCTGCATTCTATTAAGTTTTATATTTCCTCTTTTCCTAATTATTTAATTGAAAATATTTTCTAATTTTCACTGTTTGTTCTTTGATTCATTTACTATGGAAATCTATTCCTTAATTTGTAAGAATTTGGAGATTTTTTCAAAATTTTTCTCAAAAATGTGTGGATCACCGGGGACATTTTATTCTGATTGGTTTTACAAACATTTTGTACTAGTGGCTTTCACTAACCTTGGGGAAGCTGAACTGGATGAGGACTGCAAGTTTTGGTATTCCTTGAGAACTGTTCTGCTCATTCCCCAGCAGCATTCTTATCAAAAATAATGTTTATGCCATGAACTTTACCCCAAATGTAACTCCATGAATTTAGTCATGTGATCAGGATATTCTGAGATCAATGAAGAATAAATATAAAAATACTTGCTTGAGCAGCGTGCTAGCAGCAGTGAACAGTGACATGAGTGTGGAAGATTTTCAAAATGAGTTTAACATGAAGGGTACCATTTATGCTGTTGCCAATGTTTGGAACACAGTGACTATAGACACGGTTGTGCATACCTGGCACAACCTCTGGCTTGAGACTATGTTCAGTCATGATGATGAACAAAGCGGTAACTTTGAAGGATTCTGGTGTCTGACTTTCTTACGTTTGCACGAAATATACCTTCAGTCTGTTAGCTGAGAGAAGTGAATACTAAAGACGTTTTTAACCTTGATAATGAGGCTTCCGTAGTTCATTTATTAACTGATGGTGAAATAGCGGAAATGTTTCTGAATCAAGATGATTATGATAATAGGGATGATGATGGTGTTAACACTGTAGAAATGCCCATGGATGACATGGTGAAAATGTATGATGGGCTTAGTGAGGGACTGGAGTAAGAGATTTCAAAGACAAAAGCCATTGTTGATGAGGCAAGATGACTCTGGAAGAAGCATTTTTAAAAAGCCATCCAGAAGAATGCAGAATGCCTCCTTATCCATAGAGGACCCGCTTTCTGGTCTCTCAACTGCTTCTGTTGTTTCTTCTCACCTAAAAGTAAAATAGAGCATATAGTAAACTGTTCATTAAAACTCAGCATCATAGGTGGAGACTGAAAGCTGGCTGTTATTTGTTGTTGCTGTGGCTTAACAGCCTACAGGGATTTTGGTGATGCTACTGTGCTGCTTAGTTACCTTGGTGACATTATTTTTTTCCACTGTGTTAATTGTATGTCATATTTTTTACTGTTACGTACTTATGTGTGAAGAAGAGTTAGAAAATGATTGCTCATTGACAGCATATAAATTCAGAGTTAGTAATGATGGTGATGCCAAACAATCACGGATTGTCCACACGAGTGGCCGATAGTGACATCTTTGCTTTCTGATCATTCAATGTACACAAACTTTGTTTCATGCACAAAATTATTTAAAATATTGTATCAAATGACCTTCAGGCTATATGTATAGGTATATATAAAATGTAAATAAATTTTGTGTTTAAACTTTGGTTTCATTTCAAGATATCTCATTATGTATAGGCAAGTATTTCAAAATCTGAAAAAAGATCCAAAATCTGGAAAAAAATTCCAAAATCTGAAACACTTCTGGTACCAAGTATTTTGAATAAGAAACACTCAACCTGTTTGTCAGGCCAAGTTTGCCAGGTCTTTACTGATATTTTGGGGGGGGTATACTTTAAAAAAACAAATGCACATTTGTTTTATATATTTAAAATACATTATTTAGTGCAAATAAATTTAGAACTACAATTGTTCCTAATTGATAGATTACTTAGTATTATAAAACATAAAATATTGCTTTTTATCTTTAGGAATACTTCTTGTCTTCAATCTATGTTGTTTTGTATTAGAAGAGCTACAGTAACTTACTGTTTGTTCATGTTCACATAGTTTCATCCTTTTCTCCAACCTCTCTGTGTTCGTATGTTTAAACTGTGTCTCTTGTAATTAGCATTATAGTTTTTTTTTTTAAATCCAGTCTGATAATATTAATATTTTAGTTGGGCTGATTAGTCAATTTGTACTTTATGTGATTACTGATTCGAGTTTTGTATCTACCATCTTATCATTTATCTTATAATTTCCCACTTGATTTTAATTTTGATTGTTTTTCTTTTTTTAAAACTTTATTTGGATCAATCAAAATTTTTAAATTTATTCTCTTTTCTTCCAACTAGTTTTTTATTTTATTTTTTATTTTTTGAGACAGAGTTTCGCTCTTGTCACTAGGCTGGAGTGCACTGGTGCGATCTTGGCTCACTGCAGCCTCTACCTCTTGGGTTCAAGTGATTCTCCTGCCGAAGCCTTCCGAGTAGCTGGGATTATAGGCACCTGGCATCATGCCTGGCTGATTTTCGTGTTTTTAGTAGAGATGGGGTTTCACCATGTTGGCCAGGCTGGTGTCGAACTCCTGACTTCAAGTGATCCACCCACCTCGGCATTCCAAAATGCTGGGTTTACAGACAAGAGCCATCACGCCTGGCCTTCAACCACCTGTCTAGTTATATATCCTTAAAAATAATCCTTTCAGTGGTAACCTTTGTGATTTAAACATGCATTCATTACTTAATAGAGTCAAATACAAATTTGTATTTTTTTCTACTTTCCAGACATGTAAAATACTTAGAGCACTAAATTTACTCCCTCTGCTTTGGCCATTTATGTTATTTCGGTCCGCCATTGAAACTCTACACATATGCAAACCTTTATAAGACATTGTTATTAGTATTGTTTAGTAATATTAACATTTATTTAGGTTTTTCTTCATACTTACTATTTCTAGTGTTTTATATTTCTTTCTTTCTACAGTAATATTGCCAAAAACTTTGGTGGCTTCTCCACTTCTTATCAGGGTTTTTTCTCTGCTAGGAATTCTAGTCCCTATTCTTGAAAGCTCTAATTTCTAACCTGACAAATAAAAGGAAAAATGAACTAACAGAATATTGGTGTACCCATTTGTGGTTCCTTTCTGTTCGTGACCTTGTACCTCACTCATTGTCACAGTAGTACTCTAATTTTTATTGTTATTTTTTGTATTTTATCTATTATTCTTCTCAGAAGGAGTCTTTTGCGAACAACTTGTTATTATAGAGGGGAGAAATATTCTCACATACTTAAAAAACTTCCAAATTGACAGAGACAAATGATAAATGAAGCACATAAATAATTCTAATTTAGAATATAGTCCAGGCATGATTTGCTCCGTCATGTGTTGGTTCATTCAAAGGTATACTAGATGCTTACTCTTGCCAGGTAATATTCCATGGCAGGTAAGTTTTGATTAATAAGAACACAAGGTCTCCTGAGTTTATATTCTTTTGGAGTGGGATTTGGCTGAAGAAAGACATACATTATATATATCTAATTTATTATATATATATTATTCTCTTAGTTATCCCATTAATTTATGGGATAACTAGGAGAATAATAAATACTACAAAAAATAAAACAGGGAAATTTTATATAGAGAGACTGGGAGGGAGTGGAATTGAGCTACCGTAGATGGAGTACTCTGCATGGTTAAAGACATCTCTGTAGAGGTCATAGTTCAGTTGAGAACTAAATGAAAAATAACTGGACTTATATAGACTTAGTGACAGAACATTCCTGAGAGAAGGAATAGCAAGTGACTCCTAAGATAGAAATGGTTTAGGCATGTTCATACAGAAATCTTGAGTGGCTTAAACATAGAGGATGAAGGGACAAATGATGTGAGATGAAATCAGAAATATACACAAGACTCTGATTAGGGGGTTAAGTTTTGTTTAAATGCAATGGAAATCCACTAGAGGGTTTAAAATAAAGAGATGATATGAATTATGTTTTAAAAGATCATTATGGCTGTGGTGTTGAGAATGGTTTACAGGGCCTGAAGAAGTAGGAAGGCCAGGTAAGGGCAGGTCAAGTAGTTACCAGTTAAACATGGTAGATCGGACATATGTTTACCTTGGTTCTCTCATGTAATTCCACTAAAATGACAGAGGGGGGGATAAAAAGGGGATGAGCTCAGAAAGGAAAAAAGAACTAGGAATGGGAGGTAATAATAAGTACATTATATATATTGAGCAGGAAAATGGAGGTTTATGATCTAGAGAGCTTTGGGACATCTGACTCAGTTCAGGTAGATGGGTGTCATCTTGAAGAACAGTGAGATTAAATCAAAGTGGTCATATTGAATATAAAAGCTTCCAGCTCCCTGCCTTCCTCCACTTAGCTGAGATTGCTCCTCAGGGTTATATTCTCCAGACAGGAGATTGGAGCATTCATTTCTGAGGCTATTGAACAGTTTAAGATTTTGTGTCTATTAGGTTCTAGTGAGAAGCACCACTTAACATCTCCTTATGCTATTTTATCAATTCAAAGAATTTACTGGGTGACCTGAGAACATTTAAACCATGCAGAGCTTTTGGTAATGGTCATGGCAGCTATCCCCTTACTTTGATCCTTGCTTAAGACTGAGTTTTAATGAACTTCCTTTGTTTTAAAACTTTCTTAATTTTATATTTTACTTAATTTTATATTTGAAAATTAGTTCTCTCTTCTAACCTAACATGTTTTCCAATTTCTGAGCTAATTTTCTTTCATCCTTTTCATTCCTATTGCAGGCTGAATATTTTTTTTTCTGATCTCATCTATTTCTTGCAATACACCAACAAGCATTACCCACAGAAACCTATCACAGAATTTAGTTCTATTTTTCTACCTCTACATTTGGAAATATGAGATCATTAAATAACATAATCCTTCTCCAGGTTCATACTTGTACCAAATATTTTGCCACTAAAAAGGATGAATCACCATCTTCCCTGCCTCCAATATTAGTTTCTTCCACCCCTGCTGTCTCGACACTGAGCCAATGTTACATATTTGTTATTTATTGTTATGGCAGTGCCCCACTGTGGTGCCAGTGATTGAAATGGTCAGGATAGCATAACTTACGCTATCATAACAAACAACCCTCAAATCTGAGTGCCTAAATAAAACTAAATTTTTTTCTTACTCAAGCAATATCTATGCAGGTCCAGGTGTCTCTCCAGCTATTCTCTATGCATTGGTTCAGTATTCCAAGCTGCCTTGATTTTCATATCAATACATGCTTTCTCCATGACGATCTAAGGAAGAAAAAAACTGGAGATTTGAGCACTGCATTTAAATACTTCCATCTAGAAATGACAAGATTAATTTTTTTCAAATTATTTGCCTGAAATAAGACTTATGGCTATGTTAACTTCAAGGTGTAGGGAAGTGCAATCTGTCCTTGTGTGTGCAAGAAGAGGAGAACCAGATACTTATGTTAGTAATATGCACTACAGAAGGTATTGCTTCTCCTAAACAAGAAAAGGATACATCCCCTAACTCCTGCCTTTTTAGAGACAGTATCCCAGTATGTTGCTCAGGCTGGTCTCCACCTCTTATAACTCCTGGGCTTAAGTGATCCTTTTGCTTCAGCATTCCAAGTATCTAGGACCACAGGCACACGCCACTGCATTTGAAGGGATGCTTTCCTTCAAATAAGACGTAAGATAAACTTTGAGAATAAAAAAAAACTCTTGAAAACAATTGCTAACAGAAATGTTAAAAAATCTTTAGAAGTGTCAGAAAAATTGATAAAGGTCCAGAAAATAGAGCAAAAGTAAATACAGACAGGAGTTTGGGGATTTGTATGTTCAGACAAACTGCCAATGGAGTGTGAATAATTTTTTAAAAAAAAGATATTTCTGAAGGCAAAATCTCAAATGTTGGCCTATGAGGCATACTTCTTTAGAAATTAACTAGGAATTTTCATCACAATAAAGGAGTAAACCAGAAAGTTGACATGGGATCCAGGAACAAGGATTCAGACATTGATAAGACACCAAGGGAATTCCTAGGAAGAAAGGGATAGGAACCCAAAGGATCACAGGCACAGGTGCTTGCTGGCCCAGAGGACAACCAGTCTGGAGAGAAATGAATAAAATGCTCCAGGTGATATCTCTCCAAGAAAGACAACAAAGAGATGCAGAGATTACCTGATATGTTTCAATCTATAAGGGAATTTTACATTTTGGGCTGTGGGTTTAGAGTTGAATTAATGAAAAGGTATTTTACCTTTCCTGAAGAATGTTTTTAAAAAGGAAGCATTTAATTTACCATTATATCAAGACTAAAATCTCTGATCAATCTCTTGCCTAAGTTTTAAAGTCAAAACAAATCAGCAAAATATTTATTTCGAAAAAGTAATTCTTAAGATTGTATCTGGGATTAAAATATCAAGGTTCTAGATGAGAGAGAAGGGGGCATGTGGCAGACCATATTAGCTTGATTCTATTTTGATTCTACATTTGTCTTAATAGTACCCTAGAATTTTTTTAAATGCCAGAATATGTTGTCTTATGAAATGAAAATAAAACATCTTTGATAATCATTTGTATGTTGCTTAATGAGAATCAATGCAAGAAATGAAACCTATGTTCTTGTCTATGTTCTAGTATCAACCAACTCTATTTCCTAACACATCTGAGCCTTGGTTTCTTTGTATTTTTTTCCAGACAGTGGCTGTTTAGTAATACAAATGCTGTCATTGCTACCTCATATGCAGACCATGTTCTTCCTAATCCATATTATGTTGAAGGGTACACAGCACTATTATACTGAGAACCCATTTGGTCGGGAGACCCCCACCTAGGTGGGCTGAAGGTATTGAGAGGCAGACATCCAGATAGCACAACAGAGTAGATCTGTCCTGGGGACCAACACCCCGAGAGCCTGAGGGGCTGACAGCTCTCCAGACTGAAGGCCCTGAGCAGAGATTCATCCACGTATTTGCTCTTTGATAGGCGATTCTTATTAATACACAGGTGTTTCACATACACACAAAGTGCAAGAATATACCAGGTAGGCAGCTGTTACCCACCTAGCACTGATTACAAACTAAAAGGTATCCTCCACAAAGGAGCCATGGGGGAAGGGTAAACTTAATGTTTCTCAACACTATTATATTGGAAAACAGTCAAGGCTCAGTTTCTTCTGTTTATTTATTTTGGAATTGGCTGTCTGTGTTAGGAATGGTGTGACTACAATGTTTTTGTTTAGAATCTCAGAGTGAAATATTAAATCTTTTCAAAGAAAAAATATCCTCTTATTCTTTACCTGTTCATCAGAGCTAGTATAGCTGACTTTCTTTCCTCTTTTGTATGAGGGTTGCAATAGTGAGTAAGAAAGATCTAAGGCCAATTGATTTCTAAACATGGCTGTGCTGTGGTTATGTTTCCTTTAAGTAGAAAATCAATATATTCTGGTTGAATGTCTCTCACAACAAAGATA
This sequence comes from Ateles fusciceps, assembly GCA_036589455.1. Classification (NCBI taxonomy): domain Eukaryota; kingdom Metazoa; phylum Chordata; class Mammalia; order Primates; family Atelidae; genus Ateles; species Ateles fusciceps. The sequence goes on from JAZHEH010001960.1 coordinate 1,265,260, forward strand.
CTGAGAGTGATGATACATATAAGATGTACTGCAGTTCTCAAACGATTTATAATCTCTGTATGAGTAGAGATAAGTGTGCATAAAAAATAACCAACAATAAGAAACGTGATGGAGACCATAACAGTTTTATGGATTCACATGCGGGAGCAATTGTGGGGAGGTAGTATGGTTAGGAAAAGCTTCCTGGAATGGAACTGAATATATTTTGATAGATTTACATAAGTGATAGGCAATATCAGAGATTGAGGGTAGGGAAGAGATGGCATTAAGAAAGACCAGTGGTGGTAATGGGAACAATAAGAGTGGTAATAAAACCTCAATAATAATTATCATAAAGAATTTAATTATTGTTAGCTAATCAGAACGCTTTTCCTTCTCCTATCTCCATGACTATGAGCCCTCAAGTGCAGGATCAGCTAGCAGAATAGCAGGACAGTTTTATGGTCATAAGCATCTTTCAAGGCACAAGAATCAAGCATTGTCCTAAGACAGACCTCTTTCAGAGAGAAAAGCTTTCACAAAGATTTTACGGCATCCCAAATTACAATTATCCCAATATTTACAGATCCTTTTTCTTCTCAACACATCAGCAATGTCACCCATATCCTTATGACAAAGAGCACGTAGAGTAGGAATGGAGAGAATATTATCAGGAGGACTTGCACCTTTCAACCCTGGTCTGGGAGGTCTCTGATCTTACCTTGCCAGTCTTCCACTTTTGATCTTCAACAGTGAAGAATCCTGGCAGCATGGTACACAGCTTTAAAACTTTGACTGTGGTGTCAGACTGATATCAAATCCTGACTCACCGCTCATCAGCCATGTGATCTTGGGCAAGTTATTCAATTGCTCTAAGCTTCGTTTTCTTTACATTTGCAAAGGGATAGCAATGATGTTTACCTCATTGTTTCCGGGTGATTAAATGAGATAATCCATATATAGCACTTAACACAGTGTTAAGAACATGGAAATATGGTATAAATGTTTATTATTATTGTTGACTATTATTTACTTGGTAACATTTTGCTGCTTTATTTATAGCACAACTAGGAGTGCTATAAATTAGTCTGGGGTGGACATATTTAGAAAAATATGTATTCTATTACATAAAAAAAAGAAACACTAGTTGATCAAAGTCATCTTAAGTGTCAGAAAACATTAGGATGACATATCCTTCATTTCTTAAACTTCTTTATAATTAAACTATTAAAAAACAATAATCATAGACAATATTTATTGATCACTTGCTATGTGCCAGGCATTGGGCTGCAACTTTATAGGCAATATTTCACTTATGAGGTAGGGCTGGTACTATCCTCATTATTGTTTTATCACCCCCCTTTTCTTTTTAACAGATAAGGAAACGCTTAAAAAGGTTGAGCAACTTAGCTTTAGCCACATTGACAGAAAGTACAGAGAATGGAGATACATCCAGGAAGTGTGAGATCAAAGGCCTCTTTGCTGTACCACACAGCTATGCTATGGGAGATGGTGCCTGAAGGAGCAGGTTCACATGGGAAAGTAGTGCAAGACAGGCCAGGTCATTTGGGGCCAAATTATAAAGAGTTTTAAATGCAGAGGAACTCTAGAAAGTTGACCTGGATCGCTCTTCAAAAAATATTAATCTGCTTGTGTGCTTGGGATATTGTCACATGGAACACATGTCTCACTGCCTGCTGATATGCTTAAGTCAGCCAGATGGTCAGCAAAGCACTCGGCATAGTGCCAATGTCCATAGCAAACACTGTACAGATAGTAGTTGTTTTCCTTAACATACTGCCTTATTATACTGTGTTTTTTTTTTTGAACGGGGGGGAGGGATGTATACTGTGTTTTTATCTGACCTCCATTTAACAGACTCACCAGATTAACCAATGCTATTTACCTTGCAATACATTTTGACTGATATTCATGAAATGCCATGACTGCCAATCCAGGCCAGCTCTCACCAGGTGCTAGTATGGTTAAGAAAAGCTGCCTGGGATGGGACTGAGTATATTTTGATAGATTTACATAATTGATAGGAAATATCAGGGATTGAGGGTAGGGAAGAGATGGCATTAAGAAAGACCAAGAGTGATAATAGGAACATTAATAGTAGTAATAAAACCTCAATAATAATTATAATAAAAAACAATAATTGTTAGCTAATTAGAACCCTTTTTCTACTCCTAGCTCCATGACTATGAGCCATCAAGTGCAGGATCAGTTACCAGAATATTAAGAAATTTTTATAGTTATAAGCATCTTTTGAGCCATGAGAATCAAGCATTTTCCTAAGACAGAACTCTCTCAGAGAGAAAAGCTTTCACGAAGATTTTACAGCATCCCAAATTTCAACTACTTCCCAAGATTCACAGATCCTTTCTCTTCCAGTACTTTAGCGAAGTCACCTACATCCTGATGACAAAAAGGATGTAGAGTAGGAATGGAGGGAACGTTATCAGTAGCAATTGCAACCTTCAACCTTGGTCCGGGAGGTCTCTGATTTTAACTTGCGAGTCTTCCACTTTTGATCTTCAACAATGAAGAATACTGGCCGCATAGCCCAGAGCTTTAAAACTTTGGCTCTGGTGTCAGACTAAGTTCAAACCCTCACTCCTCACTCATCAGCCATGTGATCTTGGGAAAGTTATTTAATTGCTCATTTTCTTTGCAGTTGAAAAAGGATAATCATGATGCTTACCTCATTGTTTCTGGGTAATTGAATGAGATAGTCCATATAGAGCACTTAATACAGTGTTAAGAACATGGAAATATGATATAAATGTTTATTATTGTTGACTATTGTTTACTTGGTAAAATTTTGCTGCGTCATTTTAGCCTCCAAAATCCAGGTGCTTGGATATGTTACATGCTTACTGTCAACTAGTCTTGCTTGTTTCCAAACTCATCAGTCAGTTGTACTTGTTATTTTCATCATATCATCTAAGTAAATTGTTATAGAAACCAATGACATATGAGTGTGGAAAGAAAGAGATATTTCTATATAAACACACACTTGAATATTATAGATATGCTTCATAAAGACAAGTCATTTAAAAAATTATGTCAAGTTAGTTGTGGGCAAGAAACATAAAAGATAAAAAATTCTTATAAAAATCTAGAAAGACTGTATTCGGATTTCTTCCTGGGGTTTAGAATTCTGGCTTCACCTTAAACACTTATTGCATCATAAGAGTATTTTGTGATGTGATATACAATTGGGTAAATGTGGAATTAATCCTCCTATAAAAAAAGAAAGACAGGGTAACTTAGCATAGAATTTACTTAATAAATATAAAAGCATGTAAGTAACATTTTTGTTATTTTTGTTTACTTAAAAATGCTATGACATATCTCTTAAATATCCTGAGTTTGGTTTACATTTGCAAAAACAGGAAATAAGCGATGAAATGTTTTGCTTGTATTTATGATGGTCACCTTTTTATAAAGTATCTCAGTCAGCTCCTCAAGGAGATGAGGGCCCTGTGGTTGATATAGAGACTTCTATTTAATGTGTGGTTTCAAATTTAGAACTTTTCTTCAGAAACTATAAATTATTTACGCAGTATCAAGCTTTTAAAACCCTGCTTATGACAGGTTGGGATTTTGCCAAATCTCAGTTGAAACAGCCTAAATTATTTATCTTGTATTCCTTCAATGTATCACACATTCTGAGGCCCAAGAAATGTTAAATACATTTTATTTTCTTCTCTACTGTGCTGAGGTGGGGGAAGTTAAGCTCTTAGACCTTCTTAGAACAGTCCTTGGTCTCTGTCTTCCTCTGTGTGGTAGGTTTTTTCTTTTTACTTTCATATTATGCCTTTTCTTTCATATGACATTTTCACTTTATTGAACTTCTTTTTTTTGAACACTTTAGCTCCCATTAATTATCTTTACTAAATTTCCATACATTGTAACTTCAGTTATAAATAAAAGAATATCTTTGCAAATAAAGAATTTGGTTGTTTTTGATCTCAGTATCTTCCAGAAACATGAATAATGAATTACTCTCATTTTATTTTACTAAAATGTGTGAATCATTAATGATAAAAACCAAAAGAGTTCAAGGTTTAATTAAAAAGCTAAATTTTGGGCATTTATTTGAATTTAGTTTTAATAAATGAACTATGAGATAATGCAAATATACAGTAGCTTTACTCCATGAATCCCAGTCACCTAAAACTACCAGATTCTAGTAAGTGTGATATTTCTATTAATTTTGAAAACAGGTGTGTGGAAAAGAGAGAACATGTAAACGGTATTTAATTATTATAGCCGGCTTGTGAATTTTCATAGTCCCATTTCCTTAAGAAACTACAGAGTGGCAAGAATGAATAGTAAACATGCAAATATGAAATTCTTTTTTTTGTTTTTGTATTTTTTATTTTTGTACAAATATGAAATTCTGACATTCAATAGACTGTATGTATCATGTTACTAGTAACATTTATTATTTTCTATTATTTATTCAGCTAGGTTAGGTAATATTCCCATTTTGAACTTGGAATCTACTCATCAGTAGCTCTCAGCAAATGTGACTGGGTGGAGGGCTGGGGGAGATATGTGAACTAGGCATAGCCAATCACATCCCCACTTTTGCCTGTCCTCAGTGATTAGTTCAGGGACTCCTAGGTGATGCCATCAGGGCCAAAAAGATGTCATGAGACTTTTTGGAGGCTTCTGGGATAGAGGGAAATTAAGAGAGAGAAATTTTGGGAAGCTAAGATTATATAGGTTTCTGGAGTTGCTCAAGTTCTCTCTTGCTTCTCTAAGGAAGGAGTCTGTCTACAGATAAAGCAGGCAATAGATTTTCTTTTGCTTGCAAGGAAAAATTTCTAATTAATAAAAATTACACACATAAAACAATAAGCCATATATATTGCAGTATGCACGCAGGACTCACTAATATAACAAGAACTTTTATTTATGGATTATTGATTAATAAACATGACAGTCATGTCCACTGCTAAACCCAAAGCAATTTCAATTACAAACGTCTGTTCATTAAATGCAGACAGTAGTTTACACCATGTTTGTATCATATTAAATTTAATACTAACATTTAAAATATTTTTCTTTAGAAATTTTGTGTGACTGGAGTTTTAATTTTTCATTTATAATTGTATTTATTAGCTCTCAATTTCATATTTATGAATGATTGGTATTAGTTTGGATATTGATGAAAAACTGTACATGCAGCACTTGGAAAATGATTTTAAACACAAAATACTGTGTTAGGAATTCTATGGATTTCCTGAAGTCAATATGTGGATCAGGGCCCTTGTTCTATCAGAAAATGAGTCCTTGAAAAGTTTTGATTTCTGAGATTTTGTTGAAGTTTTCTTTATTAGCTATTATGTGATGATTTTTAGACATGTTCTAGAGATGCTTGAGAATAATGTATATTCATTCTATGTAGAATACTGAATCCTAAATAAATCAATCTTATTAATAGAATTTAAGTTTAATAATATGTAAATATCTACTTTTTCATTTTTCTCTTGAACTCATGTTTATATATTTGATCATACTCAGTAATGATTTATAACTGTTATGTATTTCTTATTGATTTAACCCATGTAAAAATAGACCATTAATACCTTTGAAGCTTTGAGTCTTTAATTTTATAATAATAATGTAGTCACTGCCTTCCTTTTTTTTGCTTCTACTTGACTAATACTTATCTGCCCACACTTTTCATGACATTTCTCTATCATATCATTTTAGAAATGTTTTTAACCACATATAGCTGAAATTTATTTTGAACTGAATAAGAGTATTTTCTTTTACCTGAGGAAGAGGATTTGATCTATTTATTATTTTCTGAAATAAGTGATACTCTTGATCCTCCTGATCTGTTTTTATGTTTCTGTTAGCTTTGTTTTTTTAATCTCTTTGTAAGGACTATAATTTTCTTTTTTTTTTTAATCTACTGCAGTAGGTATACTCTTTTTCAAAACTTCATGTGTTAGTTAGCTATTTCTGTATAACAAACTACTTTAAAGTAGAGTAGGTAAAACAAAGACAGTTATTTAACTCAGATTCAGGGGGCTTGCAATTTACGGTGAGCTTCAATGGCTCAGTTGGAATCGTTCATGCACAGAGTAGGGTAGCTCTGCTTCCAGGGTTGGCTGGTTGTCAGCTGTGGGGGGCAAAGAGACAGCTGAGCCACAATTCATTGAGCAGGCTCATACTCAAGGTGACTTGGCAAAATCATAAAGGAAGGGCAGCTAGTGAGTGGAACCACGGGTCATGTAGAACAATTTATTGAGAAGCCACTTTCAGGGATTCAAGCTGGGCCTTAATCAAGGAACATTACTGCCTCTGAGTAGAAACATTTGCTTGGCTGGATTTCATAATGTCTACGGACCATGACTGTTCTATGCCTTTAATCTTCCCACTTTTTTGAATGGGAGTGTTTGTTGTGGTTATTCTGACCTGCCTCACTATTGTAGGTTGGGTATATGGGTGACAGACAACTTGTTTCCATGTCAAGAGGAGCTACATCCAGACCAGATATAGATCACAAGATTCTGAACTTTGAGCCTAATACTGTGATTAGATTAGACTTTGGGATAACTCAGGAGGAGGTGAGTGTATGCTGCCTGTGAGAGGGATGTGAATAATTAAGGCCAGATGTTAGACTGTGGCAGATTGTTTGTAATATTGGCTGCAATTATTCGCCTCGGTCTCCATGCCCCTTGGCAACGTAATTTTGCAGAATTTCCCACCAGGAGTTAGAGCTGATTTTTCCACACTGAAGTCTGGGCTGGCTTTGTGATTTGCTTTGACCAACAAAATGCAATGGAAGTGAAATCATGTTTCAGGCCTCAAACTTCGGAGGCCTTTCATGTTTCCAATTGCTCTCTTGGAAAATTCCCCCACTGGCATATAAAAAGCGTAGACTATTATACTGGAACATAGGAGACCACATGGAGCAAAGATGAGCTGTCCCAGCAGAAGCCATCCTAAACTATTTAGTTCCCCAGCTCACCTGGCACTTGAACTCAGATACATTGGTGAGGCCAGATGTGAACAAAAGAACTGGCCTGCTGAACACGATCCAAATTGCTTACCCACAGAATCAAGAGCTAAATAAATGGTGGTTGTTTTGGCTCAGTAAGCTGTGGGGTGGTTTGTTACATAGTAAAAGTTAACTGATAAAATCTTTTACTGGTTCTCTTTTGCTTTTTCAAAAACATTCTAGAATGTAACGTCTTCAAAAATTCAATAAAAATGAAATCACTTTGAACTTCTTGCTATGAATGTTGAACTATTTACATACATTTACTTTTAGAGTTAGACTAAAGTTATCATATTTTTATTTTGATTTCATCCCACATACTTAATGGATATCAGTGTTTCTTGCACAGACCTATGTATCCCATTTTCTTACTAAATAAATACTTTATTACTCGTTGAATGGAATACAGTTTATGTTTACATATATTTTAAGAGAAGAGTTAATAGTTGTTTACTTTCATAGCCCTTTTATGTCTAAGCATGCCTTTCAGTGGTTTTTGTGCACAGCTTTAGAACACAACTGAAGAACACTATTCTTCACTTCAGAAGTTGCTTCACTTTTTTATAGCCACTATATTGGAAGAGAATCAATTTTATTTATTTTAAAAAAATATTGGCTGAGCGCGGTGGCTCACGCCTGTAATCCCAGCACTTTGGAAGGCCGAGGTGGGTGGATCACGAGTTCAAGAGATTGAGACCTTCCTGGCCACCATGGTGAAACCCTGGCTCTACTAAAAATACAAAAATCAGCCGGGCGTGGTGGCACGCGCCTCTGGTCCCAGCTACTCGGGAGGCTGAGGCGGAAGAATCGCTTGAACCCAGGAGGCGGAGGCTGCAGTGAGCCAAGATTGTGCCACTGCACTCCAGCCTGGTGACAGAGCAAGACTCTGTCTCAAAAATATAAATAAAATAAAATAAAATAATAAAAAAATCAATTCCATGTATTCTTCCTGAACATTTACAGGCTTTCCACCTTTATTCCTCAAATACTTTTTTCAGATGATTTCTAAGCATGGGTCTCCATTCATCAATGTTGCATACAACATCTTGACCCCTTTTGACTCAGATCATTTTTATAACAGGCTCAGATCATTTTTATAGCTTACAAGTTTTCCTCTCTTCATTTATTGCTTTGGCTCTATTTGTTCTCATTTTCCCTTGCAAATACCTCTTTTCTTAAATTGCATAGCTTTTCTTTGTCTATCATCTTTGGAGTAATAATTTTTCAACTTTTGGGCACATTCTTTGACAGCTTCTTTGATTGTTATTCTAAATCGGTGATGCATTTTTAGTATATTCCCTCACAGTCTGTGAGTCAGGAATCTAAGCATGGTTTAGCTAAGTCCTCCACCTCAAGGTTTCTCATAAGGTTGTAATGAAGGTGTTGGCTGGACTCTCTTACCTGAACTCTCAATTGAAGGAGTATCTGCTTCCAAGCTCACTCCCCCTGGTTGTTAGGGTTCAATTCTTTGAGGGCTATCGGCCTGTTCTCTGTCATGTGGGCAGCTCACCGAATGGCAGTTGTCTTCCCTTCAAGCAAGCCAGAGAGCAATAGAGTGGGTGCCTCAGATGAAGCCAAAGTTTTTTTGTAAACTAATCTAGGAAGTGACATCTCAACACTTTTGTTGTATCCTATTTGTTAGAAGTCAGTAAGTCTGGTCTATAATCAAATGGATGGGATTACACAAAGTGTTACAATAGCTGGGGGCAGAGATCACTGGAGTCCACGTCAGGGGCTGCCAACCGTGGGATTGTGTCCAGTCCCACAGCATTACCCTACCCCCTTCTTCTCGGCTTCCCATATTTTTGTCAGAAACAGTCTTTCCTCTAGGTTTTCTGTTGGGTACTATTAGGACTTTAAATAATATTCTCAAAACATCATTCTGTAGTCTTTCACCTTAAAACGGCTCCTCTTTCCTCTATGCCATTTAATAGCAGGGTTCCCACACTTCATTCAGGTCTCTTTCTCTGCTTCCTCCTCCCAAACTATTGTCATAAATTTTCATGTGGACATTGCCAGGACTCATAGGATTTCTGTTCTCTTTCAGAATAAAGATTATACTTTCTGTGACTGTTGATGGGTTGATTCTGTGAAATGATAATTAATATACAGATTGCTATACAATGAATATGTAAATATTATTCATTGCAGAAATTTTACTATTTCTTTGATAATTTTCATTTCTCTATTCTTTACTATTATTTGGATATTGGGCCTTTTGGGACTTTTTAAATATCTCTTAACTCTTATATTTTACCTTTTGGATTTTTGTGTTTTTGCTTTTTTGCTCTTTATCGTGGGACATTTTCTGAAGTCTTTTAGCCTTTCTGATATATTTCAGCAATGTCTTTTAATTTGTGAGATATCTTTTATATTCTACAAACCTACACAAGTAGGTCAAATCTATTAAAGAGATGAGAAAATACAGGCCTATGAAATTCTTATGACTTACTCAGTTTAATCAAATAATGGAAAAGACATAGGAAAAACCATGTACATTTTATGTCATGCCCTCTTTTATATGCCTGAATAATTCCATTAAAAATTAAAGTATCAAGCTCACTTTTGTGTCCCTCAGGCACCATTTAGAGCTTTTTCCTATTTGCTTTTCTTTGTACATTGGCTTTAAATGATTACCTTCATGCTAATGACTACTTAATCAATCTAAAGCGTTTGCCTTTATCTTCTAGTCTGACTCTAGTTTGAGTCCAACAACCTAAAGTGTATTTTCTACCACCTGTCTTGTTACTTCAAACTTGACATGTGCCAAGCCAGACTAATCATCTGGCACCATCATTCTCCATGTCATACTACCTTAAAACCTTGTGAATGCTATGCTATTTTCGAAGTGTACAAATTCAGATGCATAAAATGTAACATTCTTTATTTTTGTATAGTGAAATATAATTATATTTTTACCTCATGCATTGTTTCTTCTAATAGTAGCAAAATAACCCCAATCATATCTAGGAAAACTCAACCACTTTAATGATTTCATAATATTCTACTCAATCAAATTTAGTGATCTCTCACTTATGTTTAACATTTATATTACATATAAGTTATATGTAATAACTATATAAAATGTAGCTATATATACATATATATACATATGTATATATGTATCACTATATTATAATTATATTTAATATTTACTGCTCTTTCTACTCAGAAAAACAGTGTTGGTGAGGGGTCCTCATCATGGTCTTGATCTGTCTCATGCTGTCATCAGCTGAGATATATAATTGTCCTGTCATCATCCTTGATTGTTAGCACAAATTCTTACTTTGGTAAGATGTCTTTGCTCCACCACAGTGTAGAAACTGAGGGTTCAATACCACTTTTTGCTGCAATAATTCATCACCAACTCTGACAGCTCTTTGGGCTACCAACTCTCTAAAATATCTCAAACAACTTCTGTTGCTCAAGGGCCTCTCTCCAGGACTGCCGAGCTATAGAACCACCATTAAGATCTGTGTGTCTGAGATAGCACAAACCTCAATGCCATGCGGTGGGCAGAAAGGAGTCCATTCATCACTCTATCCTTGAATCTCTAGGGATAAGGGAGGGGGGTACATTCTTCTGGCTCTTTTTGATCCATAAGCTTTAGGGATGTGGAGGAGACAGAGATAGTGTTCAAAGTACTTACTGTAAGTATCTAAGCTATCTTGTTCCTACCTTCTTCTTTTCCAGGGAGATTTGCATTGTTAGGGGCAGGGGAAGGTGGTGGAGAAGCAAGCAAGCTAGAACAAAAAAAGCAAAAACTTTCTTAATAATTTTTGTTTTTGGAAAATCTGTGTTATATGCACAATGCAGCTTTACTGTTATTATTCATTTATTTACAGCAAAGGATTTGAGATCTTTTTACTCCTATCCATTTTTGATATCCCAAATGGATTAATGCCTGTGTCATGTCTCCCAGCCCAACTGAAGGTAGGTCCAGGAGTTGATGTGCATGAAAAGAAACACTTCATCTAATACTTTACATCGTCTACTAAGTTTTGACTTTTCTTTAATTCTTTCCTCTTTTTGGATGCTATATCCAAGATCCAAGACCTCCCTTTTCTTTAAAGTATCTTTTCCTATTTGTCTCTTCCTTTCAATTCTGAAAGCTACTGCTGTAGTCCCATAGCAGAAGAGTTACCGAAAAGGCCTCTTTTTAGACCTCCTTGACTCAAGTCTCTTGCAATTCGAATCTATATTCTATATCGTTAATGGAGTCCTTTTCCTTAAACATCGCTTTTATCATTTTAGTTCTCCACTAAAAAACCTATAATGGTTGCCCACTGGGTCAAGTCCAAAAAAATTTGCTTGACTGGGGAATTACTGTAATATGGATGTACTTTATCTTTAAAGCCTTATTTTCTACTAGTCTCAGCAAGACATTTTCTAGTTGATTTTCTTCACTAGTTGAGCTAATTTTTGCCTTAGAACTTATGTACTATCATCTCTTGACAGTAATGTTGGCCCCTTTTATTTCTTAATACCCCAATTCTTACTATCTTTCAAAACCCAGTTCAAGACTCATCCCTTACCTGATGTCTCTTACCGGGGATGTAATTCACATTGATTTCTCTTGCTTTAAATTGGTTCTACCAAACTTCCCTGCCGATTAGAATCACCTGGAGGTGGGGGCGGCCTTACAAAATTTGAATGCCAAGGTTTCATCCCATGCCAAATAAGTCAGAGTGCTGAGTGGTAGACTCTAGGCATCAGTATACTTTAAAGATCCTCAGATGATTTCAATGGGCAGCAAAGTTTGGTCACTACTGCTTTTTTTCCCTGATAATGTGCTTCAGCTGTGCTGAGTGGTAGAGTGTAGGCATCAGTATGCTTTAAAGATCCTCAGATGATTTCAATGGGCAGCAAAATTTGGTCACCACTGCTTTTTTTTCTGTGATAATGTGCTTCAGCTGTGCCATGACTTTGCCGTTGGTTATACTTGGTCTAATATTGGTATCCAGCTCTTTTCAGTAGTCATCTAAATGGCAATATACCAGTAGAAAGAAGACAAGTTTTATGCTGATTGAAGTAGAGACTGCTGGTGCTCCACCCAGATTCCCTTATTACTCTACTATCACTATGATCTGGTTTTTACTAACAACTTCTGACACCAAATGTGTGGGACTCCTTCCCCCCCGCATCAACAAAGTTTCTGACTCTCTCCACACCAACTGGTTTCCTGCAGTTTAACTTAATTGTGACATTAACTACCCAGAATTAGTGCAGACTCTACAGATGAAGAGCTGACTCCCACAACTGCCACTTCAGATGCCAGTTACAAGTCCAGGGCCTACCATACTTCTGACTGACCAGCTACAAGTCAGGTGTTCTCATGACCCCGTTTCAGTTTGAATAGTTTGCTGAAATGGCCCACAGAACTCAGGGAAGCTCCTTTCTTACTCTTACTGGTGTGTTATAAAGTATATTATAAAGGATACAGAGGAAACATCAAATGGAAAAGATGCACTCGGCAAGGTATGGAAAGGGAGGGTGCAGTGCTTCCATGTCCTCTCTGGGCATGCCATGCTTCAGCACCTTGATGTATTCACCAACCTGGAAGTCTCTGAACTCCATGCTCAGTGTTTTTCTGGAGGTTGCATTGTTGTATTACAGAGGGATCACTGAGTCTCCAGCCCATAATCCCTTCCCAGAGGTCAGGGGGTAGGGCCAATATCACTTGAGAGGTTCCTCACTATCCGCTTCAATGCAGAAGCTATTTAGGTACCTATCAAGAGTTGCCTCATCAGCATAACCTCAGGTGTGATTGAAAGAGGTTTATTATCAATAATAAAGGACAATTCTCTCACACCTACCACTCAGGAATTCCAAGAATTTTAGAAAGTCTATGCCAGGAACTGGGAACAAAGACCAAATATATATTTTTCTTATTATACAACAATATCGCAATCTCTTTTACCCATTTGCTTGCCCCTCCTGCAGCCTTGGCATGGTTCTTCTTCCAATGGCAAGCACCCGTGAACATTCTTTGCTGGCCCAACCTCAGCTCCTTATCTAATGAATAATGTGTTTCAGAGCATGAAAGCCCAGTTCCTTTGCTTCCAGTTGGGACAAATTTCCTATGGGACACTTGGAGTTCCCTTTAGGACCAGGCTGAGGCTATCCTTTATGGGACTTAGTCAGAAACACACTATTGCTTGGCTTGCCTTCCTTTCTCCTTTCCCTACTTCCTTACTCATTTCTCCTGAGAGCACCTTCTTAATAAATTACTTGCTCACGAGTCTTCATCTCAGAGTCTGCCTCTGGGGAACCCAACCTAAGATACTCATCTCTCTCTCAAAGCATAGTGCTGAGAACATATAAAATTCAAAGAAGATTTATTAATACAGGGATTCTTGATATAAGTACAAACAATTTAATAAAATCCTACTTGAGGGTACTGAAATAGAATATATTCAGAGGTTCCCCATAGCATTACACATACTTTCTTAAATGTAATTTTAAAATCCTGGACATATTGACATCTCACTTGGGGTAGAAAATAATGGACTGGGTAAAATTATATTAATAATATTTATGAAAAATATTTGAGATACAGTTTGGGACCAAGGTATGTAGCGTCAAGGCAATTGCTTGTTATTTTTATACCACAAACACATTGGGAGATCCTGCATTTAACCTTACATGATAAGATCTTAAGATAAGCTTTTTTTTTTTCTCTTGACAAGAAAATGGTGACAAGAACACAAAGATGAAAGCAAACAAGTGTTATGTGATTTCAGAAACCTTTCATTTCACTCCAAAGCTTAGATAAAAATTCAAGGAAATTGGTGATTTGGGTACAAGAGAGAAAAATTTTGAGTATGAATCAGCCAAGCTGGTTTTTCTGCTCTCAAAGACTGGAGTGCCATCTAGGTCTGCTAAGTCTCAATCCCTTCCTCAAACTTCTGCCCTGCCATGTATCACAGGGGAGCTGAACTCTTCAGGTGTATTTTAGGTTGTATTTGGGTGAAATTATTTCAACCTAAAACAACCTAAATTATTTCACCTAAATACAACTTAAAATATACTGAAGTGTTCGGCTCCCCTGTGATACGAGGCAGGGTGTATTTTAGGTGTATTTCAGTATTTTAGGTTGTCCACATCAGCTGACTTTCTGTTGCTCTGGGCCAAGTGGAGACATTATTAGGACACCGGAGTGCACAAGAGGAAGGGTATTTCTACCCCTCTCACTGTGCCTCAGATGATGGTAACTCCATCCTCTCCGCTCCCCCAGTTCCCATTCCCACCAGTCAGGCCTACCTGTGGCCTAGCTTTCACAAGTAGCCCAGGACCCTGGACCTGTGAGTCCCTCCAGGTGAAGGTGGCAGTGGCTTTCTGCTACCATCAATTGAGGTTTGTTTTTCCCTCTTCGATCATGATTACTACAACTAGGCAGATTTGGGCTAGCAGGAGGGAAGCTATGGAGGGACAATTGGGGAGGAGAAAGGAGCCCAGAGTTCTCCACATGAAGTGTTTATGGGGCAAGAAGGCTCCTATTCCTCCCTTATGAGATTGTGGGGTGCCACCAAAAGAAGGGAGTCAGTATCCTATTTCCCAGCTGGCTATCTCCTTAATCAGTCGCTGTCTGAGTCAAGAGAAGAAGCTTGTGGAGAAAAACAAAGAAAGAAGGTGGCCGCCTTGGAACAGAGATGATTCTGCACTTGGAATGACAAGAATGTACAAATCTCCCAAAGGCTGAGTGGGTGTGGTGAAAGGCAGCTGCCGAACTTGAGTCATCTTAGCAGTACTTCCACCTGAGTCCTGTTTACAGGCTGTAGGAACTCTAGTGGAAAGACGCTAATGGGGAAAGCTGTAGAGGGGGCAGGAAAGACTGTGCTGGAGTTGAATCTATCATATCAGGGAGACTCTTCAGGGCCTTCTGAACTTCCACAATATCCCCTAAGGTAAGCAATATTTCGACACAGAGAGGACATTAATTGGTAGTTGGTGTTTTCCTGATGAGCAGCAATACCCAGCAGAATATTCTCCAACAAAAAGAATCAGGTGAAGAGACTGTTTTGTTTCTTCTTTGATATCACCTGAAGTTATTAAAGAAGCCAGATCTCGATATGGAGAAAAAGGAGGTTTTGTGCAACCAGGTTGGCTTCATGGATTTAGAGCCATGGGAGGAGAGGCAGGCCAGAACCCCCTGGGTCATCTGTTTTAAAAACTGAGCTAGGTAAAGTGACGTGATTTATATAAACTATGAAAATGATCAGTTATCAATGGAATCTGCCTGAGATATCATTCAGGGGGCAAGAAAGCAGAATTTGACCAATCATATGATTGGAAAAAGAAAACTCCTTCTTATTAATATCCATTGAGTTCAAACTATTTAGTGAAACAGGTACCCTTAAACTATCAGCTCACCTGGAACAGAGTTTTGCAGAAAGCATTTTGTGGACCAGTAAAGCAGATTTTTAACATCTTGCTTTTTGTTTTCCCTTTCTGATCCCCTCTCAGAATCACCAGCAGCAATTTGCCAACTCTGTTTTCCTCCTTACTCTGTATCTTCCTGGACCATACAGTAGAAAATAGAGAATTCAATTTGTTCAACTCTTTGTAATGTATGTGGTTGTTTGAATCCTGTTCTATTCTTATAGAACATGAGCTTTGTTCCTGTGTTTTCATATAATTGTTAATAAGTTGTTATGAGGAGGTTTGAGGCTGTGGCATATAAACACAGCAAGTAAACATAATATATTTCTATATAATATAATCCTCCCACTTTTACTACATATTTTTACCAGACTATTATGGAAAAACTATTTGTACATATTTCCTTGTGCATGAGTTTTTCAACAATGCCTTTGCTCTGTTTTTATAGAACATGTTGTATCTGGTTAAAAAATATCTTTCACATAGCCACATTTTTCCTGTTTTTGCTTATTTGTCTGCATTGCACCTCAATTAGCAAATGGTGCAGCCTTCTCTCTCTGTCATAATAGTATAAACTACCTCCATTTTACGCTATTTGATGTAAAACAAAAATCCCCAAATTTCCACTAGATGGTGCTATGAGAATGCAAACTGTTTAATTTATCTTGTCAGGGTATGTCTCTATGAAATCCTCAGTTGTTGCAGCCTGTTATTTTGGTTTGTGAAACAGGTCTGCACCCCCACTAAATTGGATTCACTGGGATGATTTAATATTTAGGTAAGAGACGATGCAGTGTTTCCCAGAAGTCCCTGAGGACCCCAGGCAAAACAATGATAAAGGCATTTTTCGCCCAATCCTTAATCCATACAACTTCTTCTTACCTGGCCTTTTTGGTATGTGATTCCATAGATATCTAGTAACAACCCCAGAGTGACAACATCTTTTGACCCTGGTCACTGCCACTGTCTATGGCTTCCTTACCCAGTCTTGCCTCCTCGACTGAGGGGGCTAATGGGTTTATTAGCTTACTGACTGTTAGCAATTATTTTATTTTTGACAGTTTGTCCAGTGGTTTTCAAAGTGTGATTCCCAGACCAGCAGTGTCACCTGAGAGCTTGTTACAATTGCAAATTCTCAGACTTCAACCTGGAACCACTGAATTGGATGTTCTGGGAGTGGAGCCCAGCAATCTGTATTTCACAAGCCTCCCCGAGGTGATTCTAATGTGTAGGAAACTTGAGAACCAGTGTGTTAAATCCTTCCTGGTAACAAAACTGCCTAATCCCATTTGGACAAACCTCAATTCAGAAAGCCCTCAAAGAACAACTTTGAAGGTGAACAGGTGGGTGAAGACATTTTTAAAGGTGTTGCCAGGTGCAGTGGCTCACTCCTGTAATCCCAGCACTTCAGGAGGCCGAATCAGATGGATCAGTTGAGTCCGGGAGTTCAAGACCAGCCTGGGCAACATGCTGAACCCCTGTCTGTATAAAAACAAACAAAAAATTATCTCGATGTGGTGGCACATGCCTATAGTCCCAACTATAGCCTACTCAGGAGGCTGAGGTAGGAGAATCCCTTGAGCCCAGGAGGTCGAGGCTTCAGTGAGCTGAGATGGTGCCACTACATTCTTCCCTGGGCAACAGAATGAGACCCTGTCTCAAAAAGAAAAAAAAAGTTTTTTTTTAAGGCAAGCATTTGTTCTACTTGGACTACACAGAGGGCTGCTCTCCTCTCCCTTCGGGCTCTGCCTGTCACTACAGAGTCCTCACTGCAGAGGAATAGTGAAGCCTGTGTCTAATGTGTAAATGAAGTAGCAGAGTATTAGTCACTCGCCTTTTTTTTTTTTTGGAAGGAAGAGTGAGATGCCTAGAAAGGCAGCCAGATGGCAGCATCGTTCCTACATTGTCTCTGCATTACTGAAAGGCAGTTTCTGGCCTTTTACTGTAGTCAAAGAAAGGCGATCGCGTAGCAGCGGTCGTTTATTGGCTAGGCTGTTTGTCTTTTTTTCTCTACTGCAGCATGAGTCAGAACCCACAGAGAGAACGAGAGAGGAACAACCCGTTGATTAATAGGTCAGAGAGCTACTATGTAAGACTGTGATCTCCTATTGTCCCTGTTTCATGGAACAAATGTGGGGGGATGCTACGAAGATTCAACACTAGGTAGACATCTAATGAAGCTGGGGCATCATCAATCAGTTCAAACAGGTGTCTGGAATAGCTCTGTCTTCTGTCTTTTGATAAATGCTGAGTACCTGCACATACAATTTCCCTGGGAGATTTTAAATCTCCTGGTGCCTAGGCTGCACCTTAGACCAACCACATCAGAATCAAGAGAGTGGCTTTAGGGCATCAGTACAACTTTAAATCTTCCCAGGAGATGCTAATAAGCATGAAGGGCTGGGAACCATGATATTAAAGACATTGAGATTAAATTTGTGGCAAAGTTATTTCAGTTGCGATACCTTGGTTGTTTCCTTATACCCTAGTTCAGTTTCAACAGTGGAGTTTGTTGTTTTGGCCAGTGTTGGTATTGGCCAGTTTCAATATTAGCACTGGAGAGATTTTGTTGTATGACAGAAGCGCGTCATCTCCCCTCCAGCCCCCACCATTTTCTTCTCTCTTTCCCCCTCCTCCTTCTCACTTTGTTTTGTGTGTGTTGTGTTGTGTTGGAGGGGTGAGGACTGAAAATTTAAAACTGTGGCTACAAAATGGGCATATTACTGCTACTTAAAAGAAAATATCTGACCAAAAATATACAGTCCATGTTCTGAGTTTAAAATGTTCTGAACTGCAAAAACCCTCTTCTTTTTGCCTTTACCACATGTTCTTAGGTACCCTCAGGCTACAGTCCTTATTTTAAACGATATGATAGTAGGAAAGTTACATCAGCCTTGCTGAAAAGCTTCGAATTTAATCTCATTAGCTCACGCTGACTAGACAGAATGAAAATGTTTTATCATAATTGCTTAGAAAACTCTGTAGAACTACTCACCAGAGTTGGATATTGCTCTATATACAAAACTCCTTTTGCATGGAACGAGGTGAGTTTCATGAAATTCTTTGTGTAAAGATTTTCTTTATCCTGGAAAATCCTACATGTTTCCAAGGAAAATTCTTAATAATAGGTAGAATAAAAGCTGGAGGGAAATATAGTTGTGACATGTGGAATATGAAATATACTTTAACTTAGTGTAGAAGTATAGGCTTAATTCTTTGCACCAAGGGGCATCTAGAAACCATCTCCAGAAACTCCACTTGTGGTGATATATTGTTAATCCTTCTCTAGGTACCACCTTAGGAAATGTAAATGTTACTAAAAGAAATAATTTGTGAGGTCCTTACCCCACAAAAGTTTAAGTCATCATCTGTGAATAAAGACTGGGTGAGAAAATTGGGAGCCTTGGGAAGAGGAGCCCAAGAAACAAGCAGAACAGGCTGGAAAAAAGGAGAGTGAATCAAAGAATAGGGAATCAGGGAGTTTTATTTTCCATTTTGACTTAAGGATATGTCAGGGCCAAAACTATACAAATTTTAAATTGGTTCATTTAGAGGATCAATGGTCTTTTTCCAAGTGATTTTTCCCTAACTGATACCTTGTTGGCTTATGGGCAGCTTGGAGAGTAAAAAAATAGGTATAGACTACTAAGGTGTCTTGGATTCCAGACAAAGGTTTCCTGGATTCTGAGGATTTATTTCATTACTATAGCTATCTCTAAGGCAGCATGACCTATAAATAATGTAGCCAATTTCCTACATATGGAGCAATAGTAATTAGGAAGGAGTGAACTTTTGAAATTACAGTTTAGATTTAGTTTAGGTTTAAAATACCCCATGCAGTCTCCCTAACAGATGTTAAACACTTCTATTTGTGAGAGGTTAGCAAAGAGTTTGAGAAACCTGTTTTGTACTGGACCGAGTTTTTCCTTTAATTAGTAAATCTCAATTCCAGTGGCACTACGGGTTGAGTACTCCTTATCTGAAATGCTTGGAAGAGAAGTGTTTTAGGTTTTGAATTTTGAATACAGGCATATCTTGGAGATACTGCAGGTTCAGTTGCAGACCACTGCAATAAATCAAATACGGCAATAAAGTGAGGCACACAGATTTTGGTTTCTAAGCACATGTAAAAAGTTATGTTTAGACTACAATATAGTCTAACTTTTTAGACTACATTATGTAGTCATAATGTACAATAGCATTGCTTTTTTTTTTTTTTAAAAAGTACATATCTTTATTTAAAAATATTGTTAAGAAATGATAACATTCACCTGACACTAGTGAGTTGTAATTCTTTTACTGGTAAAGAGTCTTCCCCGGATTTTAATGGCTGCTGACTGATCAGTGTGGTGGCTGTTGAAGGTTGGGGTGGTTGTGGCAGTTAAAAAAAAATAAGACAACAATAAGGTTTGCCACGTGGCTGGATTCTTCCTTTCACCAAAGATTTCTTTGTGGTATTTGATGTTCCTTGATAGCATTTTATTCACAGAAAAACTTCTATCAAAATTATAGCCATTCTTCCTAAACTCTGCCATGGCATCATCAACTAAATTTATGTAATATTCTAAATCATTTGTTTTCATTTCACCAATGTTCACAGCATGTGCACCAAGAGTAAATACCATCTCAGGAAACCACTGTCTCTGTTCATCTATAAGAAACAATTCCCCATCTTTTAAAATTTTTTCATGAGATTACAGTAATTCAGTCATATATTTAGGCTCCACTTATAATTTTAGTTCTCTTGCTATTTCTACCACATCTGCCCTTCCTCCAGTGAATTCTTGAACCTCTCAAAGTCATCCATGAGGATTGGAATTCACTTATTCTAAACTGTTAATGTTGATATTTTCACCTCTCCCATGAATCACAAATGTTCTTAATGACACTAGAATGGTAAATCATTTCCAGAAGGTTTTCAGTTTAGTTTGCCCAGATCCTTCAGAGGAATTCAGTGTCTATGTCAGCGTTAGCCTTACAAAATGTATTTCTTAATAATAGGACTTGAAAGCTGAAATTACTCCTTGATCCATAGGCTACAGAATGAACATTATGTTAGCAGGCATGAAAACAACATTAACATCTTTGTACATCTCCATCAGAGCTTTTGGGTGACCAGGTACATTGTCAATGAGCAGTAATACTTTGAAAGGAATCTTTTTTCCCTCTAAGCAGTAGTTCTCAACAGTAGCACTTAAATATTCAGCAAATCATGCCATAAACAGATGTGCTGTCATCCAGGCTTTATTGTTCCATTTACAGAGCACAGGGAAAGTAGATTTAGCATATTTCTTAAGGGCCCTAGTATTTTTGGAACGGTAAAGGACCATTGACTTCAACTTAAAGTCACTAGCTGCATTAGTACCTAACAAGAGAGTCAGCCTGTTCTTTGTAGCTTTGAAGCCAGGCATTGGTTTCTCTTGTCTTGTAATGAAAGTCCTAGATGGCATCTTCTTCCAATAGATGGCTGTTCCATCTGCACTGAAAATCTGTTGTTTAGTGTAGCCGCTTTCATCAATAATCTTAGCTAGATCTTCTGGAAAACTTTCTGCAGCTTCTACATCAGCAGTTGCTGCTTCACCTTGCACTTTTACATAATGAAGATTGTTTCTTTCCTTAAACCTATGAGCCAACCTCTGCTAGCTTCAAACTTTTTTCTGTAGTTTTGTCACCTCTCTCAAGCTTTGTAGAATTCAAGAGAAGTAGGGCCTTGCTGTGGATTAGTCTCCGGCTTGAGGGAATGTTGTGACTATTTTGATCTTCTATCCAGACCACAACTTTCTCCATATCAGCAATAAGCCTGTTTTGCTTTCTTATTGTTTGAATGTTCACTGTAGTGACACTTTTAATTTCCTTCCAGAACTTTTCCTTTGCATTCACAATTTGGTTAACTGTTTGGCACAAGAGGTCTAGTTTTGGCCCATCTCAGTTTTAGACACACCTTTTTTATTAAGCTTAATCATTTCTAGCTTTCTATTTAAAGTGAGAGACATATGACTCTTCCTTTTACTTGAAAATTTAGATGCCATTTTAGGGTTATTCTTTGGTCTAGTTTTGATACTGTTGTGTTTCAGGGAAAGGGAAGCCAAGGAGCGGGGGAGACATGGGGGAATGGCGGTCAGATCAGTGGATTAGTCAGAACACAATATTTATTGATTAAGTTTGCCATCTTATACAGGCATAGTTCATGAAGCCCCAAGGCAATTACAATAGTAACATCAGAGATCTCTGGTCACAGATCACCATAACAGATAAAACAATAATGAAAAAGTTTGAAATATTACGAGAATTACCAAAATGTGACATAGAGATGCATGAAGTGAGCGCATGCTGTTGGAAAAATGGCACTCAAAAACTTGCTAGACACAGAGTTGCCACAAACTTTCAATTTTTAAAAAATGCATTATCTGCAAAGCACAATAAAACAAATTAGAATAGTATGAGGTTTGCTGTGTTTGCATATACTTATTTGTTGAGCATCTGTAATCCAAACATATGAAATCCGAAATGTTCCTGTAAGCATTTCCTTTGAGTATGACCTTTAAGTATCATGTCAGTGCTTAAACAGTTTCAGATTTTAGAGCATTTTAGAGTTTTGATTTCTAGATTAGGGATGCTCATCCTGTATAAAAGTTTTAGGCATCCACCATTCTGTCTAATGATATAAACATATTTAATTAGTGGGAAGCCAGATAATTTCTTTCAATAGCTGCTTTTATTTTCTGTTGTTGACATGTTAAAATAGTTAAACACTTGCATTCATCTCATCCTATTAAAGGAACTCCATCAGGGAACAGTGAGGTAACATGTTTGGTGACAGCAGGCTTAGTCACCCTGCTGTGAGAAAGAGATGAATAATGTTTTTTAATCTTACATCTATTGACTCTCTCCTTTTAAAATATATACATCATTTCTGAAAGAAGCTATTGCAGACTATATTTTGTTAACAGTTTATCTTTTTCATATCTTCATTATTAAATCAAATGGTACATTTACTTACATGGTTGTGCATAAAATAAAATTGCATGACATTTCTTATTGTTTATAATTCCCATTTTGAAAGATCTAGTTATGCATTCTTAAAATTTTATAAGTGCTTTCAATCTTTATACTAGTAGTTTTTATTTTTTTTTCTTGGCTATTTGACTGCCAAATCCATCCTCATTTTACACATTATCTTGCTTCTGTTTGGTGATTTATCTGCTATTTGTCAAAACAATTTTTAGAATGACATTTTCTAGTTTCCCATTAAAGCACAGCATGAAAAAGAATTAGATATAAAAGATCATATTGGTGAATATTTTTATTAGACAAAGTCATTGTGTGACAATTCAGGATTTCAATAAAAACAATTTAAGAAAATCAATTATTTCATGAATTTAAGAAGGAGCAATATTTTTCTAAGACAGTAATACTTTTTTTGCAGCTTAGCATTTCCTTCAAAAACTATGACTAAAATTTAATTTCTTTTAGATTAAGGCTAATTTCTTCTAGACTTTCAACTTGTGGATCATGATTAATTATTTTTCTCATGCTGGCCAGAACTATTCCACTATAGGCTATTTTACAATTTTTCTTGAATCTAGTATTTGATAATCTTCAGTGTCACAAGAACAACCTCCCTCGATAGTAGCTTTTTCAAATAATTAATTTGCTCTTATTGTTTCCTTGGTAGAAAAAGAGAATATTTGGCCACCCTGGTTATAAATACCCTAAATATTAGAAAATGACTCATTGATTCAGATAGACATTTTCCCCATTTAAAAATCTCTGAATTGGGATGTATATTAGCATCAAAGTCATCTTACACTTACAATTTTCAGTGTTTTATTCTTTCTTAGTGATACATAGCGTAATGATGCATCATACAATCAATAGTGTCATTGATTTAAATGAAATATAACTAAATTAAATTTGAATTTAATAGTGATTCAACAGTCTATGCTTCCAAGATTAGAAAACAGTTTTTCTTTTATGGTAACTTGTACAGTCAAGATTCTTGAGCCATTTTTACATACCCAAAGCCCAACATATCTTGAATGTAAGAAAATAGATAACACTATATAGTAGAAATTCACAGTTTGGAAACAATGTAGGCATGCTGCTCAGAATATTGTTCACTTCTGCCTGTCATCTCATTTATTTTGATCAAGGTTCTCAAGTTAATTGCTATTAGTTGAAACTGTATTTTATATAAGCATAAGGTTATTTTGAGTTCTATTCCTGGAGAACATTTTAAAAAAATCATAAAACATTAAAACTGATTATGAAAATAAGAAAATATTTTACATATAGAGTTTTACAGCTATGTGTTGGATATAAAAGCAATTTTGTTGGTGACTTTGGGCTAGTCTCTTAATATGGAGTTAGAATAGTGACTAAAACATGATAGTCACACAACACTCATTTGTATATGTGTGTAATTGGAGAGAAAATTTCTCTGTAAGGGTAGGTTACCTGATGCTTTTAAAAATATACATGATGAAGACTGAACTAAAGTATTTCTTTGCTGGCAAATATTCTTGTAGTATGTGTAGGCATTTGTCATTATTCCAAAAACTCTAAAATTGCTTTCAAAACAAGAATAATTTATTTGGATTTTTTTTCTTGTTAATACAATGTTTTTTGCATTCTTATAAAAATCTTTTATGATGAATGTTGAGTAAATTTCTAGTGTGACTTCTCCATGATTCTTACTCTGCCATCCCAATAAGAAATTAGACTCTTATTTTCTGATAATCTCTATCAACTTCTTATGTGTAGCTCCCATGTGCAAAGATCATGTTGGTTATAATTGTTTGATTAATTGACTCATTCAACAATGCATTCTATGTGTCAGGCACTCCTTAAGACACTGAGGATACATCAGAGAACAGAAGAGATAAAAATTTCTGTCCTCGTGGAGTTTACTTTCCAGAAGAGGGAAGTCAACCCTAAACACATGAAGAATGTTAGAGCACTATAGGTGCTGTGCAGAAAATAAAACACAATAAGTAGGATAGAAAATGCTAGGTGAAAAAGGTTCTGTTAGAATGAAAAACATATTGTCCCTTACCATCTTTTAGATTCAGTACCAGAGGTCTGCAAATTAAATGGATAAAAGATAGATTGCCAGGAGAAAAAAAAAAAGACAGATTATTTATGTGTGCAATGCACGTACATGTGGGAAGCCTCAGTGAGGAGTAATTTAATGGGGTGGTTAAAACTCGGGGCTTATATAACATCTCAACATAGGATGATAATTTGTGGAGAAGTGACTAGACAAAGGAAAGGGGAAGTGTGGGCTCCGAGGGGCAGGAAATTGTGAGAAGGTCAATACAAGGGGGGGAGATAAGGGTTATTTAGTAAGGTTTGTTATGTAGACTCAAGTTAGTGCCATCTCTAGTAATGAATCTTCTCTTCTTCATAAAAAAGGAGGAGAAGGACATTTCACAAAGGAAACTATATTTCGTGATTTTAGCCAAAAGAAAAAAAAATGGTAGGGCAGAAAGCCCTTCCTGTATCTGCTATTTCTCAGTTGTCTTCAGTTCAAAATAATTCTTATGCCAACGTGGCATATTTTGGGGTGGCATATACTACTACCTCTCAGTTCCAATTGTAAACAGGGTACGTGGGCTAAACTTCATTGAGAAAGTAACCTTTAGGCAAAGACTTGAACGTAGAAAGGATGTGAGAAGGTTCTGGGACAAGGGAAAGGGAAGCACAGTGCAAATGCTGAGATGGAAGAGCACTGCTAGTGCTCAGGGTGAAGAAGGGAAGTTAGATTTTATGCAAACATTGACTTTCTACCCTAAGAGAAATGGAAGTGTTATTAGAGGTTTTTAGCCAAGGAATGACATAATTGACCTTTTAAAATCATTGCTGGCAAATAACATCAGGTTTTACTTTACTTTAACAGTTTTCTATGACAATAAAAGTTACATCAGCAGAGAGGCCATAGGTTAGACCTGCATTTTAAATTAAAACTTGCATAAAGAATTTCAGGTTGCAATGTTCTAGTCCTTAGGACACAAAATAGTCACGTCCATTAACAACCACCTTTCTTCAAACATCATATTAAGCGTCTTGAGGAAAGTGACTCTAAGTTCTGTTTTTACTGTACCCTTATACATTGTGTCTATATGTGTACAGTGACTGGCCTTGTCTGCCTCTCTGCAGATTGACTCATGAGGGGTGGAGGTCCTGTTCACATGATGGAATGTGTGCCAAGGCTGAATCTCCATAGTCCAAATTTGGTTGTTAAACGACTCAACAAAATTATTTACCCCTATATTGGACCCTGTGCTGTGTTCTGGGAGTACAGGAATAATTGACAAATGTCTCCTTCCTCAATAAGCTCATGACCTGCTGAGGAGATAAGACAGCCATATGTTGGAATTTTTGCTGTTTTTACTAGACAGGAAACAGAAATATATCTCTGTTCTATTAATTATTTTTCTTCTTTTTTTAAGTACTTTATTTAAGATAATATACTAGTAGGGTTTTTCTGAAGAAGCTGAGGAAATATCTTCTGCTAAATGTCTTCTCAGAAATGTACTTAGGCTATTTAAACTGTTAAATGTATAAGTGACAAAATTAAATTGCTTAACATGTATGTAGCCCTTTCTTTCCAAAGGCTACACATTTGCTGTGCATTCTAAAGTTGATACCCCTCACCATGTTTCAGTGACTTCAAATCTGTATTTTATCTCTGAATAATTTCTTGATTTTTGGTTGAGTTCACTAAGAAATCAGTTTGTTTTCCAAATGTAAAAATAGGGAAAATTAGAATTTCTGCTTAAGATTATTTGGAAAAATATGCTTTCCAGTAATTAATCCTACTATGAAGTGATTTCATAGCTATATTACCCTCTTCTGTTCTACCTGGGGTAACACAACATTTTTGCCACCTGGTGATCATTTAGTGGCTTGCTGTCTGTCAAACTGGAATCATTAATCTAAGATCCACAAAACACACTGAGCTCGTCAAGAACTATTAACCACATTTATCACACGGCGAGCAGTAATTAATACACTCACTGCACATCTCAGCAGATGCCAAGTGGTAACCGTGCCCAGAGACAGAGCCATTTGGTGGGTGGTCTGAGGGTGGTATTCTTTTAGGATAAATTGAGACATATTGGTAAGAAACTTGCTGCCTATCTCAATGAGAAAACTAAAGACTCTGTGTGTCTAACAGTGTTGCTTTGAGCATGCCCCATGGTTGTGTGGATTTCCTTGATGTCCTCAGATAAAGCTAATTACCTTTGCTACAACAAGTACCTTTGATGTATTTCCCTTAAGCATTTTTTACCGAAATTTCTCATAGGCACTTTCCTTTTCTCCTACTAGTCTGTGAGTACCCAGAAGACTGAATATATGTTGTATTTATATTTCTAACTTTGAACTAGCACAGTTCCTGGAATCTGTTACTATATCATTGCTACCTGTTAAATGAATGACTGACTATGCTGCATATGAATAGGCAATACATACAAATGGACCGGAATAAAGGTGTGAGCTTTTCAGGTGTAGGCTGGTTGGTGTTATATTATAATATCCTGATTGCCTTGCCGTGTGTTCGCATAAAAAAGTGCTCGATAAATAAATGCTTATTGAATGTACTTCTTGACAAGGCTTCAGTAGGCTGCTCACTGCAGCCTCAGTCTCTCAGGTTCAATCCATCCTCTCACCTTAGCCTCACCTTAGCCTCCTTAGTCCCTCCTTAGCTGTGACTACAGGCATGTGCTGCTGCATCCTATTAACTTTTGTTTTGTTTTGTAGAGAGAGGGTTTTGCAGTGTTGGTCAGGCTGGTCTCAAACTCCTGAGCTCAAGCAGTCCTCCAGACTCAGCCTCCTAAAGTGCTGGGGTTACAGGCTGTGCCTGGCTCACCAAGTAAATTTTTAAAGGATATATTAATGTTAAAGTAAAAAGTATTCTGTAAGAGACTGGAAACTATTTTTTAAAAAGCATATAGAGATTCTTACTATAGTGAAAATTTTTGTGTAGTCCCCCAAAGACAAGCATCAGCAAAAGTCCCAGTTGTGTTTTCAGGGTTCTTTGTGGACTTCTGATCCAAAGGAATTAGAAAGGTTAGAAAATATGTCTCTTCTCTTAAAAAAAAAAAATTACACACAGTTAACTCTAAAAATATTGCTAGATGTTGCAATCTCATTTGATAATAATGTCAAAACAAAAATAAAACATATTCCTCTGTTTCCAACAAAATAATATTTCTTTTTTATATTAAAGGACTTATGTGGCTTATGCTATACAAAGAGTTTTTGCTAATGGAATTAAACGAATCATATATTAAGTACTTGCTAATGAATGAATTAATTTATTAAATAACCTAATAGATTTTTCCATTTTTATTCCCAAAATGTGCTATATATAAGGAAACTTTAAAATTCCATTGCAATTTTACTGAGCTTGATTTTTAATAGAAAAAAACGTTGATTATACATCAGCATTCCTGGAGCAGGGAGAGGCAGTGAGGATCGATGAAGATATGTTTAATTTATTCTACCAATTTAAAGCATTCTAAAAATTCTAAACAAAAATGATAATTAACAACTGCGAAAAGCAAATGAGGGCAGATTTAAGCATTCAGGACTGGTCTTTCTGATTTAGCAGCTTGTGCCTTTCTTGACCTGCTGCTTTCCTCACTTGATATATTTATCAATTATTCATTTGTTTGGTTTCAGTCTTCCGCTCAATCTGATCACTCCATCATGTAGTTAGTGGGTTTGGTGTCTCTGTAGAGCTCATGGTCTCCACTCCTTTTGCACATCTGTGAGAGGAGTGCTGCTAAAATGTACCCGATTTAGAAAGGCAAACACTTCTCTTCCCCATCCTTCCCACTTAGATTTGGTTTCAGTTTTAGAATAAAAGGGCATCTGCAATAATTAAATTTAATAATTTAATCTCAGAATTAAAATACATATCTTCAAACCAGGTTATTAGCTAAGGTAGACCCTTTCATCAGTTTTGAAACAATCTTTCATGGCTATCAATTTGACCACTTTTAAAATTACTAAGCATTGAGTTGTGTTTCTCTGGACTTAAGATTTCCCCCTTGGTCTTATAACATAAAGCATCCATAATATGGGCCTATATTATTTATTCACCATGTTTAAGGAGTTATTTTTTAAAGGGTGAAAGTAACTGCACTTTAACTCATATAATCAAAACATGGAAAGTAGTTATTTATACCTGTAGCTGTGTCATATTAAGCATTTTTATGTCCGAAAGCATATCATCTGTATTTGCCTAAAGAAAACATGATAGAGATACTTAGCATCTTTAATTAAAGAGAAGTAATTAAATAATTCCCATTCTGAGAAGATGCTTTATCATAACATCCATGTCTAAGAAATTTACCAAGATTCATTGTAAATAAAATTAAGAATGATCAAATGCACAGTTTATTTTTCAAGAATTTTGATGAATGGTCTTGGCAAACATAGTTCCTCTAGTCATATTTCAACTTCCTTCCATTTATTTTCTTGGATTGAAGCCTATCAATTTGAAATGTATTGGCACTATTGCATGAAATGAGGTTTGAAGGATATTTCAGGAAGGAAACCTAAAATTCTGTAGGAAAAAATGAGAGGATTATATCGAGGAAAGCCTTGTAAATAGTAGTATTTAAACTGAACCAAAGACAATAGAACAAGAAAGTTAGAAGTTTGTGAAATTACTGTATAAAAGGCAGTAAGATGAGCTGAGCCATCAGAATTTGTCTCTAATAATATGTCAGTTAAATGAGGAAAAAATGGATACGGCTGGGTGTGGTGGCTCACGCCTGTAATCCTAGCACTTTGGGAGGCCGAGGCTGGATGATCACCTGAGGTCAGGAGTTTGAGACCAGCCTGACCAACATGGTGAAATCCTGTCTCTACTAAAAATACAAAATTAACCAGGCCTGGTGGTGCATGCCAGCTACTTGGGAGGCTGAGGCAGGAGAATCACTTGAACCCAGGAGGTGGAGGTTGCAGTGAGCTGAGATTGTGCCACTGCATTCCAGCCTGGGCAACAAGAGTGAAACTCCATCTCAAAAAAAATTAAAAAGAATTTGTAAATGTATGGTTTTCTTAGAATTTTCTATATGAGGGGGCATAAGATATTTTCATAACTGAGTTAGTACAACATAGGTACATGATTAAAGTAAACTCTGCCGGCATTAATGTGAAAATAAAAAACAATTCACTAGATGAATAGATAAGATAGAACCTACCTAGCCACAGGAGAATTTGGATATAAGCCATAGCTGAAATAAATTATCTGTTTTAAATGAAAATAACATCACTTATTCAGATCCCCTCCTTTAGTTAATATTGCCAGGGCTTTGCTTTCAAACTTCTTGTCGTGTTTCAAACAAGACACAGATGCATGGAAATAAGTTAAAGTGCATAGTGCAATGTTATGGCATGTTGTGTATAGACAGATATTTATGCCATAACAATAAAAACATACTACATGGATATAGATTTTAAAAGTATATATACTTTTTGTCCTTAGAATAAAACTTCTGAAGGGTAGGACCACATTTTATAGGTCTTATTTAATAAGTAGAGTAAACCACTTAAAGTGGATTGTGAAAGAGTTAAAGAAGAATAAATATTGAAAATTAATTTTCTGCAAGTACAGCAGCAATTTGAATGCCAGCTGCAGCTTTTGCAAAATAAGCATGACCATTTGCCCCTTGTTGCAGAGTAGTTATAGAAGGGGAAATTTTGAAAGAGAATAAAAAAGGTCATGGAGAGAGGGTTTGTGTGTGTGAGATATGTGTGAATGTGTGTGGTGTGTGTGTGTGTGTGTGTGTGTGTGTGTGTGTGTGTGTCTTAGGGGATGGTGGAGACTGGGGAAGGGACCTTGACTAGAATAAATATTCCCAGAGGTGCTTCCTCTGTCTGCTGCACTTTGTGTCTGAATTCTAAGGGTAGGCTAAGTAGTAATGTCTAACTTGCTAGAAAGAGAGGAGGAGATCAGCGGAAACTGAAAGTCAAGAAAAACCCCAAAGGGGGAAAACAGATTTAAAAGCATGAGGGATCAGTAGTATAGCTATTGGTGGTCAGAAAGATCAGGAAAATGGGGCCTGTCGTGCCATAAAAGCAAGAGCCATCTTGAGATTTGACTGCCATTTTTGGCTTGTTTAAACTACAGCCTTTAGAAGCAACAGAAGAGTTGAGGTGACATAGTCTTGGAGTGAGTAAAGAATGAGTGAAATGGCCCTCTCAGCCCAGATGGATACTCTGTGCAAAATGCAAATTGTCATGTATAAATCAAGAGTTTGATTTTTCTGACTGGCCAGGGAGTTTCTCTCACACAGCATTGTGGAAATACACATGAACATGGAAATGCAAAGAGATAGCAATAGATGAATGATAAAAGAGCAGCAGTGGTAGCAACACTGATCCTCAATACTGAGCCATTTTATGACTGTTATTCCATGGTATATATATGGCAGATTTTCTTAATCCACTTGTTGGTTGATGGGCATTTAGGTTGGTTCCATATCTTTGCAACTGTGAATTATGCTGCTACAAACACGCATGTGTGTGTGTGTCTTTTACATATAATGACTTCTTTTCCTTTAGGTAGATACTCAGTAGCGGGGATGGCTAGATCGAATGGTGTTTCTGCTTTTAGTTCTTTAGTTCTCAACAGTTGAGTCAGGAGGTCTTATACCTTAGAAACTGAATTTATGAGAGTACAGATAAGATCTGAGAAACTTCACAGCTTGTTCTATTTAGAGCTTCTGCCTCTATTAGTAGAAGACCACCTTGATGAAAGTAGACAAAATAAGGACAGAACCAGGCACTAGGACTTTGTGTGAAGGATGACTGCTCATTAGAAGAGAATCCTACATGAGAAGTAAGTGATTGTCATTAATTATGTATGTGTTTACATCAACCATTTTAGAAAATCACTGTATATAATCCTTTATAGCATTTTTTCCTTCCAAACTTTATTCTTTTAATGTATTTCTCTGAAATTAACTGTTACCCTTTTCATTTAAAAATATATATATTTTTTTATTTTAATAAGTTTTGAGGTAAAAGTGGTTTTGGTTACATGGATATGTTCTTTAGTGGTGATTTCTGATATTTTAGTGCACCCATTACCCGAGCAGTGTACACTATACCCAATTTGTAGTCTTTTATCCCTCACCTACTACCCAACCTTCCCCCCTGTCCAAGTCCCCAAAGTCCATGATGTCATTCTTATAACTTTATATACTCATAGCTTAGCTCCCACTTGAAGTGAGAACATAAGATATTTGGTTTTCCATTCCTGAGTTACTTCATTTAGAATAACATCCTTCAGCTCCATCCATGTTGCTAAAAAAGACATTATTTCATTCTTATGGCTGAGTAGTATTCCATGTTGTATATATATCACATTTTCTTTATCCACTCATTGGTCTATGGGTCCTTATGCTGGTTCCATATTTAGAATGATGACCTCCAGCTCCATCCAAGTTACTGCAAAAGACATTATTTCATTCCTTTTTGTGGCTGGTAGATACCAAGTAGTGAGATTGCTGGATCAAATGGTATTTCTACTTTTAGTTCTTTAAGGAATTTCCATACCGTTTCACCAGCAGTATAAAAGTGTTCCTTTTTTTTTTTTTTTTTTTTTTACTACAACCACACCAACATCTATTTTTTGTTTTTTTAAATTATGGCCATTCTTGCAGGAGTAAGGTGGTATCTCATCGTGGTTTTAATTTGCATTTCCCTAATAATTAGTGATATTGAGCATTTTAAAATGTTTATTGGCTGTTTGTATATCCTCTTCTGAGAAATGTCTATTCATGTCCTTTGCCTACTTTTTGATGGGATTATTAGCTTTTCCTTTGCTGGTTTATTTGAGTCCTTTGTCAGTTGCATAGTTTGTGAATATTTTCTCCCACTTTGTGGGTTGTCTGTTTATACTCAGCTGATTATTTCTTTTGCTGTACAGAAGCTTTTTAGTTTTAGTAGATCCCATTTATTTATTTTTATTTTTGTTTCATTTGCCTAAGCAACAAATGAATTCTTTGCCTAAACCAATGTCCTAAGCCAATCCAGCTTCATTCTTCTACATGGGGCTTACCAATTTTTCCAGCACCATTTATTAACTAAGGTGTCCTTTCCCCAATTTATGTTTTTTATGCCCAAAGTTTGTTCTTTTTTTCTATTATATTTAAATATTGTCCTCTAAATCTCATCAGGAAACTACATTAAGTCATAAGGTAAACATATCTGAATCTCAGTGAATACAAACTGACCACATGACCTATTATCAATTCATTCATTTACTCACTCAACTGCTCATTCATCTATCCATTCAGCATATTTTAATTTCAAACATGCACTGTACCTAACACCAGAATACAAGTAATAATAAGATATCCTGCCTGCCCTGAGTCCATAGGTAAGAAATCCAATATTTATTGAACACAAAGAGACCAATGTCTGAAGAGAAACCTGCACAGAATTACACTGGAACATGTGGGAGGATTCTTGAGTCTGAATATTGAGACCTAAAGTTAGTGTAGCTTAAACGAAACAGTTTTTCTCATACCTCAGTTCTGAGCATGAAATTGCAGGGCTGGTATGTTGACCTTTCCGCAGTATCAAGGCTCTAGTTTCGTGTTATCTGTTTTCTCATCACCAGTATGTTGCTTAATTCACATATTCCACAATAGTTCTCACCATCATCCTCATTCTAGCCAGCAGGAAGGGGAAACTGGGCAAGTTGAAGGCACCCAGAATTCTCTTAAGAGAATAGCTCAGGCAGCCGGGCACGGTGGCTCATGGCTGTAATCCCAGCACTTTGGGAGGCCAAGGCGGGCGGATCACAAAGTCAGGAGTTTGAGACCAGCCTGACCAACATGGTGAAACCCTGTCTCTACTAAAAATACAAAATAATAGCCAGGCATGGTGGCGTGTACCTGTAATCCCAGCTACTCAGGAGGCTGAGGCAGGAGAATCGCTTGAACCTGGGAGGCGGAGGTTGCAGTGAGCTGAGACTGTGCCATTGCACTCCAGCCTGGGTGAGAAGAGTGAGACTCTGTCTCAAAAAAAGAAAAAAAAAAAAAAAAAAGAATACATCAGAAGATTAACACATTCTTTAAGCCCATATGCCATTGGCGAGGAATTAGTTTTTATGGCCATACCTAAGGGAAAAATAAGTGAGAAATAGAAACATATTATTTCTTTTTGGAGGCTATCTTTTTAGCTAAAAATAGAAAGTTTTACTGTTATGAGAAACAAGCAAATAATGAACTGGCAGGAGGGTAACTAGCAATCTGTGCCAGAGAACCCGTTTCAGTGTGTGAGTTAATAGCTGGTTCTTCAAGCATGTTTTGGAGTTTGCTAGGCCAACAAACATGGGAAAATAGTGTTCTAGGCAGAAGGAGGAACATGTTCATTGAGTCACCATTTACCTAGACCTGCAATGGTCTTCTGGTACACCACTTACTGCATACTTGTTACTCTTCAGAGGGCTAAATAGAGATCACCCCTGACTTTGGATAAAATGGTCCTCAAACAGGAACTCTTCCTTTTTTTTTGATAATGTGATATATCTTTGATGCTATAGGAGCAAAAATATTAAAGATATGTGTTCGTGGTTTTTTACCCTCTCCCCAATCTCTAAAGGAGAGTTCTTTGCTATCACTGCCAGGTTCCTGGGCTACTAATATACTGACCAGAACACTAAGTAGAATTGCAGTGTAAAGACTTCTGCTTACATAAGAAAATGGAGGTCAATAATGAAAAAAAAGGCTAGAGGTGCTTTTGGAAACACAAAGATGAAAAATTTAGGGAATTGACTGCCC
Source organism: Ateles fusciceps (assembly GCA_036589455.1). Taxonomy (NCBI): domain Eukaryota; kingdom Metazoa; phylum Chordata; class Mammalia; order Primates; family Atelidae; genus Ateles; species Ateles fusciceps. Next base: position 1,299,463 of record JAZHEH010001960.1, read on the forward strand.
TAATTCAAGGGACATAAGAGAAAAATCTATCCAAAAAAGATTATAGAAAAAAATTCTCTGTATTATGTGTGGTAGTATTCCTTGGTTCCTCGTTCTGTTGCCTCTTCAAGACACCTCGGTAATTTATTTCTTTTGGATGTTATACTGTGCTGAGATAAGATTTGAAGTTGGGGTAAGAGGACATCATTTTGTTTGAAGGAATTAGGATATTACTCTTGCTCAGGTACTTTTTTTTAACTTTTAAAAATCAATAAGCTGAATAGATGGCTATCCACATAATGAAATCTTGGGTTCTAGAGAGAAAGTCACATACCAAACTCTCTCCCCTGCCAAATTTCCTAGAATCTTTTTTAAAAAATTGTTCAACCTTTGGATTAAGCAGTGACTGACTGATAACTTTTGAAAAAATGTCCCTAAAGTGAGTTATTCTGCAAGATTTTAGTGTAAATTAATATAAATTTGAGTTACCTGATGAATGAAGAAGCTATAGCCTTAACACAGAGGTGAGAAAACTCCTGACCAAAGATATTTGAAATGTAGGGGGAGTAAAAGTATGGAAGTGATGAGATTAGGGTATCAAAGACAAGTTTCATCTATTCATTTTTTTTTGCCTAAGACTAACTCAACCACAATAATTAAAAATGCAAATTTAAAAAGCTGTTTCTTAAGGAATGCTTGCTTTAAAAGTAACAGGCAATGTTTCTGACCAGAAAGACTATGTGTTTTTCTCTATAATAACACTTCTTATGGCAAAGTTTTTGTTTCTGGGGTAAATAAAAGACATTTGCTATGTTGTCTCTGGGTATAGCTTGGTATCAATTTTAAGCCTTTCAACAAACAAGAAAAAGGTTGGAAAGGAATTGTCTTTCTACAAAAACCCATTTTTACAGGATAGATTTAAAAATTAATTCTGTTTGTCAAAATATGACAATTATTTATCAAACTTGGTAGACTTCAGGACTGTTTGATAGTCCTATTTCATTTATTTTCCATAAGCAATCCCTCATCTTCTTTTGACAGATAAATACAAACACCATTTACAGACTGACATAATTTTTCCCAGAGCAATCAACATTGAATTTAATAATATCCATCAATTATTTTTTCCTTTTATTATTATTATTATTATTTTGGCCCTAATTCCAGAATATAATGGAACATGAAAGCAGGTTTTTGTGGCAAGCTCTATTGAAGAAATATGTATAGTTCAAAGCCCTGGAGAGATGTCTAGTTTATAGAGCTCTTCCTTCCATTAACACTACCTGACCTTCAGCATGGCCTCACTGAGTCCTCATGTGCCGCAGATAACAGGCCTCAGGGTGACTAACACTTCATAAGCCACGAATCTTCAATAGCAGAAAGCCCAAATTATCTTGTCACCATTTCCCACAAATGAAATAGAAGTCCAAGATAAGGACAATGACTGTTTTCCACAAGATGGCAGTGGTATTTGTGCAAAGAATAAAAGCATAGCATTCACCGGGTCTGTTACCAACTGTGACAAAATTTTGCCCTTGTGAATGAAGTGCTTGTGGAGGCTGTGTCATGGTTGTTTTCTCTGCCACAGGCTGAATTCTCGGGAACAATTAGCCCTATTTTCATAGGAGAAAAAAATGCTGCATATATAATATAATGTCTTATATAATGTCTTTCTCTAAAGAGCCAAAAGTATTTCGCAGCTGTTATTTAATTAACCTCACGCTATGCCTCTGAGGCAAGAAAACGGAATTACTGTATATCCTATTTATCATAGTGAATTTAAATAATTTACTGATATCATTTTTAATGGGAAATGATGGCACAGGGAATAAAAACCATTTGTTGAGCTCCAGTCGATAGCCCTAATCATTAAGTCAGGCTGATTTTTTTTGTCGGGTGTTGTTCATAAACTTAGAGAAGAGACCCTATTCAGTTTATTATTTTTTTTAAAGAATTTTTCCCATGTACAGCCTCCAAAACAGTGCTTTTTACATTTTAATTTGAACACTTAAGTATTTTAACTTTTGAGTTTATTGCTTAAAAATACAGAAGAGTCTTAAAAATGCAAAATCCTAGCGCCCTGTCCCAAGAGATTCTGCTTTCATAGGTTAGGGATAGGGCTTAGGAATTTGCATATTTTAAATATAACTAATGTGGTTCTGAGACTTGTGGTCCTGCCCACACTTTGAGATACTGCTGTACAAGCCTTGAGTAATATATTGGTAGGACAGAGAAATTGACCCAATTTTTAGAACTTAAGAGAAACTCATTTCTTTGGAGAAAGATATTATATTATATAAAAGTTTGAAATATAACACTTTCTTCAATTTTTGAAGAGTAAATCTGTACGTGTAAATTATTATGCTTTATTCATAAGTTTCATTTAAAAATCAGCTAATGAAGTTTTAAATATAATTATTTTAAAACCAAACTTTCAGAAGCATAACCATAATGAATAAAAATATATTACATGCTTCATCTTTCTCTTGAAGTTCAATGGTCCCTTTGCAGAGGCTTTAAGTAACTGAATTCTAGACTATCTAGAATATTTTATTTCTAGAAATAGAAATGACTGGAAAAGAAATTCAGGTGTCAAGTGTAGTGTAAAAGTTAACCCACTTCTGGTAGCATGAGTCTGTTTTTCTTCTTTCGAGGTAAAAATCAGTGCAAATCTTTTCCCTTAGTTTTATCTTTTTGTTCATTGGGCCCACATAAGCACTTGCAATAGTTCAATAAAATGGAAAATTCAGCTGAAGCACTGAGTCAACAGATGCCACATTCCAAATTCCATGATGGAGAAAACTCCAGAGATTTTCCAGGGACAGTGTGGGAGACTGTGGAGGATGGCTGCATGATTCATAACCCTTCCACTGGCATGGAGGGTACAAAAGGATCACGGGCTCGATTTTGAAGGGCTGGTTTTGGGAGAGGGCTATTGGTGTACTGAGACTCTGACATTCTCCCACAGGGGGATGAGGCGCTTCTGCCATTCCTCAAGTCAAGAGAGAGATGATTTAAGGAGAAGGCAAAGACTTAATATGGAGTTCTGATGGTTTGGTGAACATCATAGGTGTGTGATTCCTACCTAGAAAATATTATGGACAAGAAAAGGACTGGCAAGGTTCTTGACAGCCAGATTGTTTTCAAAGTAGCTGCATCCTTAAGTCACTGTATCCCTGACAGTCCTTGATAGCTTCTTAGTGTTTAACAGCTTATTAAATGTAAAGTGATATCTTATTTTTTTGTTTTAAATTTCATGACCAATGAACTGAAGCACTAAGTGCTTTTTAGCATTTTGATACTTTTTCTTTGAATTGCTTACTCATGTTCTTTGCCCATGTTTCACTGGGGTCACTGTTTTTTTCTATTCTTTGGCATAAGTTCTGGGTAGATTTTAGTGTATGTGTGTGCAGATGGCAGAACATTTTGTAATTATTTGATGTTTTCAGAAACTGCATATATATTATCCTGTCTACCAACTATTAATTTTGTCTGTGATATCCTTTATTGAATAGAAATTTTTAATTTGGATACCATAAAAAATTTATCTTATGTTTTTTTTTTTTTTTGCAGTTTTATTTAAGAAGTTCTCTCTTACCTGGGATACAAGGATGTATATCCATGGTTTTTTCTCCTTGAATTCAAATTAATTGCCTCTGATATAAGTTTATATTTATGCCAAGATACACAAGTTATTTTTATCCTGCTTAATTCTAGAAAATAATTAGATTATCTAAGATAAAATAATTATATAATAAAGCTACTACTATAAAAATAGATAGCTTTGAAATGTCAAAAAAGGGAAATAATTTAAACTAAGCTAGTCTTTCACAACAGAAGGTCAATGGATCACTTGCAGCATATTTATTTTGGATAGTCATTAAGAAGGCAGATTAAAGGCTATTGTTGCAGACCTGCTTAATCAGAATCTCTTGCTGTAGACCCAGAAATCTTCATTCTTAATCTTTATTCATCTTAATTCTGAATGTATACTAAAAACTGTTTAATACCACTAATCTAAGAGTACTAAGTTTGAGTTTTAAATTTAGGTGTGAGCTTTTAGTCTTCAAAGACTGAGAAAAACATTATAGAATATAAATTCTAATTATGTGACATAAATAAATGCATACATTGTTTAGGAGAAAGGAACTTTTTCCTGGTTTTAAATTCTCAAAAGATATTATTTCTATCCATGCTAAACCTGTATGAATCCCTTTGCAGCAGACCCTGAACAATATCAAGACAATCTCTTTAAAAAGATTTTTAAAGAATATCCAGTGATGTTTTTCATGTGACCTTTGGTTGATTTAATCTTCAACAGAATCTGAGAGCAAAACATTCAAGTAACTGGATGAATACATTTTCACAAACGACTTTGCATTTGCTTTTGCACTGTATGGAGGTTAAGAATGACTGGAGCAAACAGTTTTCTTTTGTGAGGAGTATTCTTGTAAAGTAAAAACACTTAGTCACCAATGGCTCCTTCTCAGGGAGAATTTGGTTTAAGTTTTTTATTTTGAGATGTAATGTTAATACTAACATTTAAAAAGTATTAATGTTCAGTTAAAGGTCACCTGGATTTTGCATAATAATGGGAATATGGAAAAAGCAAATTTTAGTTGCCTGCTGGAAGACTGTATTTTTCTAGGAATCCTGAGATGCTCTTTCTATTTCAAAGTTGTCCACAGATGAAAACCTAAGAAACCCACGGCGTTGACCTTGTTGTTAGGTATCCTACTTAAGGACTCTCTTCTGATAACTTGTCAGAGTTACTATAATTTGCTTCGCAAATGCTTCGCACTAGTTCGGTATACTTTGAATCATGGAACTTTAGCATTAGAAAAACCTTAAAAGTTATCTAGATCAATCCTCCGTTTTATATGAGAAAACTGACAACAAAAGAAGTAAAATAATATGTCTTAGATCATTTGTTTATTGGTAAAATTGGGACTGGAAGTCAGGCTTCTTAAAGCAAAATGAAAGAGAAACCTCAGAGACAAATGCAAGAGAAAATCGAGGACAGAGCTTTATTCTGAATAAAACTGGACTTTGGACAATTCTCAGGTAGATTTTCTCCATGTTTGCCTACTTCCAGAAAAGGGCAGCGAGGAATTAAATAAGCACTTCAGATGCATATTTTTTAAAATTTATTTTGAGGTAATTTCTGGTTCATATGTAGTAATGGTGCAGAGGAGCCATACAGAGAGATCCTATGTGCCCTTTATCTAGTTTCCTGCAACAGTAACATAAACCCATAGTACAATATGACACCCAGGATATTGATATTGATGCAGCCAAACTGTAGAATACTCCATCACCGTAAGAATCTCTTGTTCTTCACATAGATGACATATTAATAAATGTTTTTCACCTAATATTTTTTTGTCAGATTATGTCCAAGATCAGTTCAGATTACTATTTCTTAAGGTTTCCATAGTAATTCCAGAAACACCCCTTTACCTCCCAGTCAGGTGAACTAAGGAAAAGAATCTTCCTTTCTGAGAGAGAGTAAGTTTAGTCCTGTCCTTCATCTGTAGAGGGGAACCTAGCTGGCAGTGAGTTCTAATTGGAGAAAGGAGTTAATGATTCCCAAGGTGGTTGCAACTTTCTCTTATTTTTTCTGAGAAGGAAAAAGACTAAAACAAGACTAGAAAGAAAAAATATATATAAATAAGAAACAATAAATATGACTATTAACCAACTGAAATCATTAAGAATATTACAAAAATAAAGCCATCCTGAAGTGATATTGGTATTAAATTCTGAAATTTTGGTTAAAATGTAGGTATTAAATAAATCTTTAAGATGAATAATCTTAAGCATGTGATAAGAATAAGGGGGTTTGGATTTAATCAGCACAATTTTAGTTAAAATTTCTGCAAATGTTTGACATCAGCAATTGCTGTATAAACCTGAAGCAAGCAATCTATCAAAGGAAGGTACATGAAATCCTGAAAAACAGGGTGGGACACCAAAGCAATTCTTGCTGATAAAATTAAAACAATCTTCATTAGAAAAATCTGGAAATATCATCTCTAGATGAATAAACCTAAATGGAATCTCTATTAGGAGGAAATTTTCAATGCAGATATTTCAATTAAAAATTTCTGAGTGTCCATAACCAATATCTATCAGATATAAAATAGTTATATCTAGAATCCCTGTTGAGTGAAAATAATGGAAATATCAGCAAGAGCAATTCATGTCTTGGATAGTTTCTAATAGCAGTAATATCTCAGGGTAGCTTTTTCTGCTAATTAATTAAGGACAATAGCAACAGACCAAAATTAGTAATTTCTAAATTAGAGTAAAAGAGACCAGTTCTTATTTTTATGCAACAAGCAAATGAATAAACAAAATGTGTTTCTAATAGATTCTACTAGAAAGTACTGGGATTTACTTTGTCCAAGATCAGCCTGTCTTCTCACATTTCATCATTTATTGCTTGCTCCACTGCCTGACATCAAGGTTACTGGCAGCTTAATCCTAATTTCTAAAACACTGTCAACAACCATTTCTTTTCCTTCAAAATAAAATTGAAGTTCTATGAAATTATTTGAAGCAATAAAAAATAGTTATCCATCATAAGACCAAATAAGAACAAAGAAATAAAATCTTCTCATCTCGTCCTAGCCATCTTAGGATGATACAATTTTAATATTTGTCAAATTGCTATAAGCATTCAAGAAATATCCAGAAAAGTCATTAGAATTGAAATCCAGCATAATGTAATAAATTTTCGACTAACAAGAGTTCGGGAAAAAAAAGTATATTTCATAGGACGTAGTCTTTTCTAATTTTCTCACAAGCATAGCATTTTTTATTTTCTTGTTATATTTAAAATTCTACCCTCCAAGTACACATACCCACAAAGACTTTAATATTTTTTGTATTCACTACCCTTCCTTGTTATTGGTTAGGAAAGGGGGCTGAATAGTCAAAACTCATTAATAGCTTACAAAATAGTTATAGACAGTAAATTATAACAAAAAAAATGACAAATAGCTTGTGCAAGTTATAACAACTTCCTGTGGGTGCAAAAATAGGGGCACTATTTATGTTGGTTAAGCAAATGCTGCATGTGTTAGATACTGGCCCATTCACCAGGACATTCATTGACTGGGACAATAGAGAACAGCAGGTGAGGTAGAGTTAGGAAGGCAGGTGAAACAGATGTATAACTGTTATCCCCTGACACGTGCATGACAATCCGGTCCTTGAGAAGGTGAGCTTGCCCAGAAAATATCAGGATTTTCATTCTGAAACACTTGACCTATACATAAGCAGGAAATCAGCAAGAAGCCATGAGCAGTTTGCTTTTCCAATCTGAAGAGGCTTGAAAGGAGTATGCTCAAGGTTACCCCATGTTTTACAACTTCTTTTACTGATAAATTAGAACCTATTTTTAAAAAATCAAAACTAAGATTTCTTACCCATCCTTTTTTCCTCAGGGTAAAGAGCTCCTGCAGGAAGACAATACAATCTGTTTTGCTGATGTGAATCACCTTGTTCTGTCTTAACATCATGAGAGCTTGGGTGCTGGTCTTTGCAGGTGGACTGCCTGTTCAGTGGAAGTTGCGAATGCTGGATCATTCTTTCTATTTATTACTAGAAAAACTAGGAGAATAATAGTAATAATTGGATAATTTTGTTTTGCCTTGAGAGAAAAGATAACATCACATTTAGGCTCACTTTCCCTTCATTAATTTTTTACAACTTTACGTTCTGAATTTGTACTCACATAAAAATATACTCCTGTGTAATCCTACGTTCCCTTAAAGACTGTAAATAGAAACCTTTAAAATTCTGCATCCATAGTTTAGGGACATGCATTATTTAAAATTTTTTACCATCTCTTATGACTATTTTAACTTATTACCATGGTAGCCATATATATTGAATATTAACCTGCAAACAATATAAATTGAGAAGATATATTTTACCTCCCTTTTTACCATATTATTGTCTGGTTAATCAATGTAAGAAGAATAAAGCCAGGATTACAGATTCTCTATTATTTCATATCAAACACACAGATTTGAGAAATTAGGTACATTTTACAGCTTTTTCTAACTCGTGTTTTTTGGTGGCTAAGGAATTGGTACTTTGAGGGTCAGAGGAAATTTTGAGGTAGAAAGTCACTTTTCTCAACAATTTTCTCAAAGAGCAGTGTAATTTTACATGAGAGTGGCATGAGGATTATCAATTGCACAATGTAAATGGTTCTTATTGCACTTTCTGGTTATTCCAATTGGAATTTTACCTCACACTGTGGGGTCAGCTGACAGCCCTGGGCAAATTTAATTGAAAAAAATAAACCAATTTATAATTGAAAGGCAAGAACAGGAGTGACTGCGAACCTTAAGTGGGTTAAAACAAAGTAAATGCTGTCTGAAAAAATTAAATAAGTTATCTGAAAATAGAGGACAATCCAGCTATATAATTGTAGGCAAACATACTAGAAGCCTTAAACTGGATCTTATATGACATCAATAACTAATAGAGAGACCAGAGTTCTGGCAATAGATCTATTTCATTTATTAAAAGAGTGACAGCTGTAATCCTGCTTTCTTTGCAACTTTTATCATACACAAAATTTGTTTGGCATTATGGAGGACTGAGTTAGAATATGATGGTTCAAACATAGGCACATCTTATTGTCACTTCATCATGCAGGGAAATGACAGCTTTATTCTTATTGAAGACCAATGGTTCTTCCCATTTTTTTGCAGAGCTCTTCCTACACTCGTCAAGTAAGCCTGGTATCCACCTACTTTATCTGTTTCCATGTTTGATAGGAAAAACATTGCTCTTTCACTGCATAAGTATACTTTTGTTGGAATATTGATTTGCCTCTGCATTAGAGCCAAGAGTCTGAATAATTCTGTATTTGAGCTGCAAGACCTATAAATCCTAAACTCGAAATATATTTATTAGAAAGATATAATCCCAAAACAATGTTAATGCAAATGTGCCTTACCTCACACTGTGGGGTCAGCTGACAGCCCTGGGCAAATTTAATTGAAAAAAATAAACTAATTTATAATTGAAAGGCAAGAACAGGAGTGACTGCGAACCTTAAGTGGGTTAAAACAAAATAAATGCTGCCTGAAAAAATTAAATTATCTGAAAATAGAGGACAATCCAGCTATATAATTATATGCAAACATACTAGAAAGTTGAAAGTCTGGAAGTTGTGTAGCAGCCAGAATTCATAGCAGGACACTGAATTTCAGTTCTCAGTGAACTCTAGAAGTGACTAATTTAACTTTATTATTGTATTTAATAATGTTAAAACTCCCTTAGTAGTAAGTAGCCTTTCATCATATGACTAAAACATTTTTAAAAATATCGTAATAGAATGACTCAAGCTTCTATTTTCACTTAGTGTGGGGAGTCTAAAATATCCCCTAAACAGATATTCATGGATTTCCAGGAGGTTCCAGATATGGGAGACGTCAGGAGGGAGTGTGTTTTTCCTCCCACGCACCTTTCTTTGGGATTTCATACTGAGTACTTAATCTCTGATTGTTGTATTCATTATTGAAACTACTGTTTGACTTCTACAAACTTTCCCAATGAAGGGACATGTGCCTCCCATATTCCTCAATATAACACTTATGTAAATCACACTTTCATTGAACATTTAAAATCATGGTGGCAGCCTACAGCATAGCAGACAACAGAAGAAAACCTTAACCTCCTGTTCCTACAATTCCAGGCCATCTCTGTTTTGGGGATTCTTCATGACTATCTTTCCTTGACCCTTGCCTGATACCATGCTAATCAGATAGCCTTTACTCTTCAGAACATTTCCTCCTAGGTATACTCAAAATTTTGTATAGGTCTTGAAATAAGATTCAAAATTATATTATTTCATTAACGTATCCTAGTTCAAATTCTACGGCAGTCCTTGTTCTCCCACTAAGCAGAGAGAAATCCAAACGCTCCCCCTTTTCTTCTCTCTCTGTTGTACATACGTTATATACACATGAAAGTTATGAAATTACCTGTCATCCAACCATGACATCATGAGGAAGGATTTGCATTTTTGATATATTCCTGGTGGCTTATCAAATTTTACATGCACCCCTGACTGTTCCTTGTTAATAATTATTTCTGTATCTGTTATGTATACCTCACACAAGAGTAGTCATACTACCTTTGCAAATTCAAACTATTTTTGTCTGCATATAAATATCACTTTGTTGCCATTGATTGACATGTCAGATTATTTTAAATTTTATTTTAATGCAGAATTCCATGGTTAATAAGTACAGTTATCTTAATAAATTTTAGATTTTTAGATTCTAGAAATTCTAGATTTTTAATTCTCAATGGAGCAGTGAAAATAGAATACTTTTTGTCCTGGTGGTAGTAAAGACTTTTTTTAAACTTTTATTTTAGGTCAGGAGTACATGTGAAGTTTTATTATATAGGTAAACTTGTGTCACAGGGGTTTTGTGTACAGGTGATTTTGTCATCCAGGTACTAAGCCTAGTACCCAGTAGTTATTTTTTTTTCTCCTCCTCTCCCTCCTCCTACCCTCCATCTCAAGCCCTCAAGTAGGCTCCATTGTCTGTCATTCCCCTCTTTGTGTCCTGAATTCTCATCATTTACCTCCCACTTACAAGTGAGAATGTGAGGTATTTTGTTTTCTGTTCCTGTATTAGTTTGCTAAGGATAATAGCCTCCAGCTCTATCCATGTTTCTGCAAAAGACATGATCTCATTCTTGTTTATGGCTGCATGGTATTCCATGGTGTGTATGTACCGCATTGTCTTTATCCAGTCTGTCATTGATGGGAGTTTAGTTTGATTCCCACATCTCTGCTATTGTGAGTATTGTTTTAATGAACATTTATATGCATGTGTCTTTATGTTAGAATGATTTATATTCTGGGTATAAACCCAGCAATGGGATTGCTGGGTAGAATGGTAGCTCTGTTTTAAGCTCTTTGAAGAATCGCCACACTGCTTTCCACAATGGTTGAAGTCATTTACACTCCCACCAACAGGGTATAAGTGTTTGCTTAAGACTTGTTTTATTTATTATTTCTTTTTGTAAATTTTTTTTTTGCTATAATCTGACACCTTTTAGGGAAAACAACCTTTATGTCATTGTTTAATTTTTTTTCATACATGTTTTTTGAAATTTTGGGGGCTTAATGAAATAAGGAAGAGTTGTCGTTTAAATTTGTGAGTAGTAAAACACCAACTGAAAGCATTAATTAAAGCCTCCTTCATTTTATTCAAAAGTAACCAATATTTTGTTTTAAATAATTTCTTGGTTTCATGGAGCTAGGAGAGACCTCAGTGGTCATCTAGTCTGTCAATTCACAATGTAGGAAACTATCCATTTGTCTCTCTTTGTATACATAAATCCTTTTAAAATAGTGTTCCCATATATCCCCTAATCCTTTCTCGTGTATTTAAACTTTTCTCTCCTTATAACATTGCTTTTCCTTTGAATACAAAATCTCTGTCTCTCATGCATCCTTCCTTTCTGACCCTGACTCTGACATTTACTCCTGTCCTTTCTCTTGGCTTTCTTCTTTGAGGCAATGTATGCATCTAAGTTAATGTTCAAAGAGGCTCAATTCATCCTGATACTTAACCCCATATTAAGATAATTTATTTATTTATTTATTTATTTATTTATTTATTTTTTAAATTGCATTTTAGGTTTGGGGGTACATGTGAAGAACATGGAAGATTGTTGCATAGGTACACACATGGCAGTGTGATTTGCTGCCTTCCTCCCCATCACCTATATCTGGCATTTCTCCCCATGCTATCCCTCCCCAACTCCCCACCCCCCCACTATCCCTCCCCTTTTTCCCCCCGACAGACCCCAGTGTGTGATACTCCCCTCCCTGTGTCCATGTGTTCCCATTGTTCAACACCCGCCTATGAGTGAGAACATGCGGTGTTTGATTTTCTGTTCTTGTGTCAGTTTGCTGAGAATGATGGTTTCCAGGTTCATCCATGTCCCTACAAAGGACACGAACTCATCGTTTTTGATGGCTGCATAATATTCCATGGTGTATATGTGCCACATTTTCCCTGTCCAGTCTATCATCGATGGGCATTTGGGTTGGTTCCAGGTCTTTGCTATTGTAAACTGTGCTGCAATGAACATTCGTGTGCATGTGTCCTTAGAGTAGAATGATTTATAGTCTTTTGGATATATACCCAGTAATGGGATTGCTGGATCAAATGGAATTTCTATTTCTAGGTCCTTGAGGAATCGCCACACCGTCTTCCACAATGGTTGAACTAATTTACACTCCCACCAACAGTGTAAAAGCATTCCTATTTCTCCACATCCTCTCCAGCATCTGTTGTCTCCAGATTTTTTAATGATTGCCATTCTAACTGGCGTGAGATGGTATCTCAATGTAGTTTTGATTTGCATTTCTCTAATGACCAGTGATGATGAGCATTTTTTCATATGTTTGTTGGCTTCATGTATGTCTTCTTTTGTAAAGTGTCTGTTCATATCACTCCTATTCCCAAGTTATTCTGAAAACTTTTAGTTTTTTTCCTGAATAGGAAACCTCGAGATTGTATAGTTTGTCTTTTTTTTTTTTTTTTTTTTGTATAGATATTCTTTGGTTAAGAAACTTCGTTATATCACAAACATTTAAGGATAGTAGGCTGTACTCTTCCAAACCTCAGCTGTTATCTTTAATAGGGTTTGTGCACTTCCCACCCCCCACCGACTACATTCTGTTGTGTATTTGACTTTTTTATCAGACAACTTTAAGTAAAGCATTATAATTGATCTAAAGTCTATGACTCAATTATAAGATAACCCTGAGTAGTAACTATAAATCTCTTGCTTGTTTAATGCTGTGCCATGTATCAATAACAATAATAACAGCTAATGCTGGTGATCTTGAACATGTCTTTAAATTAAATATTTAATGATTAGTCCCACCTCTATCCTTCTCTGTTTGGATTAAACAAACAAACAAAAAATAGACACAAGTCATACACAGAATCACGATACAGAATTTTTTTTTTCTGGTAAATCTAGACTATAGAGCTGCCACTACAGTCAGATTTCCTAACATCTGTCTTTACAGAAAGTACTTGGGGTGACCATCTAAGAAGAGAATTGAAGTTGACATTTGGCCAGATGTGTGGGGGAATCAACATGCTTTATACCCAAAGGAAGAAGTAGGTTTGACCTCTAGAAGGCAAGTCATGGACTATATCCTGAATGGTAGCAGGGGCAAGAAGGAATCTCTCCCTCTTGAGCACAGGATATTGCAAAAGGGGAGAGTTACTCTTACTTTGTGTTTTTCTAAACTTTACCAGCCATGTAATCTTCCTCTCTAATTGGAGAGATATTGAGAGAGAAAACTGTGTTCTCAATATTTCTGAAAAGGCAGTCAAACTTAATTTACAGAAACATCTGGAGAGGGAAAGATGGTCCGCACTTTAGTAACTAATATTCAGTTAGCACTTATTATGCACCAGACACTGTACAAAGTACTCCATCTTTATAGCACAAATATAGAAGACTTGAAAAATTATCTAGCGTTTCTTTCCCCCATATTCTGCTAATAACCCTTTTCTTCCTTAGCAGAACTAATCTTATCTACTCCATAGAGTTCTAGTGGAACTTCCAGATATATACCTACTGGGGAAGATCTATAGCCCAGACTAGACCATCAATAGTTCCTCACTCCCCTCCTAGGTGCAGTGATTTGTTCAAAGGGTGAACATGTGCCCTGAGCATTTGGAATTTCAAATCATGTTATCTGCAAATAAAGTTAAATTTATGTCCTCCATTTTAATATTTATACCTTATTTTAGAAATTAAGATAAAGAATTTATAGTCTAGCTAAAAATAGGCATGGTTTTGAAGAATTATCAGAGAGGATAATTCTTTTCTTTGAAATATTAAAATGATAAATCATATTAAGAGATTTTCTAATATTCCTAATCAGAGCTTATCTCACAGCCAGACACATAGTAGGTGCTATTAGCTAAAAACATGGATAAATTCAAGAAGGATTGATAGACAATTTGGTGGATGTTTTACTTATTACATATGGAATAAGTGGCTATGAAAGTGGTCTGTAAACCTATTCATGAGAACAGAAGATCTCGAAAATTTTAGTCATAGATTTTGCAATTGCAAAGATGCTGTGCTTTGTACCTGAAGATTGAATGTTTCTTTATATTTTATGTAAGTTCTTTATTTGATTTCATTTAATCATTTATGTCGCTATTAGCATAATTTAACATGTTAGGTTCCTGGAAATCTTTAATTCCTCTTTCTGATAATCTACCTATGTTTTATTCTTTTACATAATTCCCATCGCTTTACTCTTCATCTGCCAGCCATTAAAATTACATAAACAAAGTAGACTGGAGGTTTATTTGCCTTTAGCTGTTGCTTCTGCATTTTTAAGATCACTTTCCCTCTGTGGCCTTCTGTAAGTTTACAGGCTTACTAAAGACTTCATTTTAGCCAATTTACTAGACATCTATTTTCCCTACAGGGTAACTACAAATAAATATAAAATTATATTGGAAAATAAAATCATCTTAGTACACTTTGCTTAGAACATTTTGTTTCAGACTCTTATGGTGTAGATGAACAAGATAATATTTTAATATTCTGGCATTCCTGTGATCCTTGGCAAGTGTCATCATTTTTATTTTGTGGAGGTGGGGAAGAGGGATGAGAAGTAGATACCATTTGCCTTAAGTTACATGGACTTTGTCTTTACCTGAGTGAGACAGACAAATGTCTGGCTCCTCTGCTCCCTGGATAGTCTTTATGGTTTATGTCTACCTGAGAAATAATACTATATACAGTGCTTCCAGAGGTTATTCTCAGGTAAATGCCTGTGAAGCAATAGTATATTTGATCTACGTAGATTATTGTTATTGAGACTATGATGTTTCATTAATCATAATCTATTTGCATGTAATCGTCAATGCTAAAATATGCCATATAAATCAAGCATATATCACACAAAGTAATTGTGCACAATTGCTTTGGATAATTTGATTTCTAACCAAATGTAACACTATGTCTGAATGACTTTGAGGTATAAGAAGTTAAGAAGCTGCAGTAAGTAGTTAGTGCGTCCTATATCACATTAAAACGTTCCATTAAAATTGTGAGGAAATAAATAGGACAAACCTAGGTCTCTCTTTACTTAATTACACTGCTAGACTCTCAAAACACTTTCAGAGAAGAAAAGAAAAAAAAAGTTTTGTGAACAAATCTGTCTTCATATTTCTGTCAGTAATATTTTAACTTCAAAGAGATACTTTCTGTAATCATTGTATGATCTTTGCCTATATAAGCTAACTTTCTTCTTTCTTTGAAATAAGAAAATTCTTGGTTTATCAGTTTTCTATATACTAAATAATACAGTGTTTTGGAAAGCACCTCATTGATTTTTTTGAGTGAGGTTGTTGGTTTCAACCTTGAATATAAGATTATTGTTGAAATTTAAGTGTTGAAATAGTCACTGTGAGGAATGTTGAGGACAATTAAAATTTAACTGAAATTCAGGATGAACTGATATTTACACAAGATATAAGCAATTCAGAGATACATATAACACATGACTTCTGTCCTGATTTTTTCCTTCGCCATATTGAAAACCAGTATTTGCAATAAGACAACATTGATTTTTATCCAAAGAGAAAAAGCTTCTTCTCCAAATCATAGTACCTCCAAGATAAAAACAAAACCAAAAACCTCTTAAAATACTTTTTATAAAGGTGTAAGTCTTGGTTTTCTTTTTTTTTACTCCTCCTACTCTAACAGAATTATATTGTATGTAAAGGCATCAAAAATTTTCCAGCTGTAAAAATTTAGATAACCATAAAGCAATAAAATAGCAAATGAAAGATGAGACAAAATGAATTTTATATAAAATGGTTTAACATCAGCTATGCTAGCGGATATCTTGAAAATAATGGTTGGAGTAATGTTATATGATTTGGCTGCAAGTATGTGTGGCAATAAATTCAAGTGTAGAGTTATCCTCCAGTCATGTAAAATATTGAACACAGCATATCATTTTAAAATGATGTGTAGTGCACCAGGTAGAGAGCAAAATGACAATCTACAATAATACTTTCTGACCCCAGCTCTCCAGCAAAGCCACGGTTTAACTGGTTTATTGACAGGGTAGATTGTTATAGATTAAAGTGGTTCACAAAAGATGGCAGCTCCAATTCTTTCGTAATAGTACAACTGAGCTGTTCATGAAAACCCTTCATCCAAGCAGCTCAAAACATTACTAATTGGTGCTTTTATGCCTAGCATTTATCAGATAACTTCTTATTACAAGGACTTTAAAATCTAAACTGGTATTCATCAGTTATGTCTGTGAGATGTTCTTGCATATTTACGGTATTTAAAAGTGAGACACTAAGGCCTAGTAAGTCTCAATAAACTCTCCAATGACATGCCATTAGACAACTTGTCCTCCAAGGCTCAACTCTGTCCTTAAACAATTGACTGATATTTTCATCTTGAGTAAGGCAGAACAAATTAAATAGCCTTTTCAGAAGCATTTGACTTTGGGCAAGTTTCTTCACCGCCATTTGTTTCTGTCCTTACACGATTATAAATAAGAATATCACTAATTTTCATCATTTCACTTGCCTTACAAAAAGATTTATCTATTTCACGTTCTATTTTGCTTTTCCAGAAAAGGTCTATGTATATGAAATATAATTAAACATTTCTTTGTTATTGCAAACCCTTTGAAAAAAGGGTTATATTTCATGTTTAGGGGATATTGTATTTTCTTAGAAACCCAAACCCTTTGAATATTCTTCATATGTTTCTGTGGAATATTTAGCAACTGAAATTTCCTTCATTTAAAGTGTCACGAACAACAGATGGTGCCCCTAAAAAGACTAGTTTCATATGCAAGTTCTTTTGCAATAAAGCACTGTCCTTGAATTGTAGTCAAAGTAAACTTAATGCTTATAAGTAGGAATCAGAAAGCCAAATAAATCAGAAGACATAAATGGAAGATAATTAATGACAATACTTACATTTAAATAATTTCATTGTCATAAATATCAATCCTTGTCAGAATTACAGAGATGGAATTTTGGTATCTTTAAGGTCATCCCTTATCCGTACAGTTTGAGACTTTGAATGAAAGTTTCCTATGGGACTTCTGAAGGTGGATGCATTTTTGGGATCCTTATGTGAATTTCCCTTAACTCTTGAATACAGTTTCTCCACCTGCCTTTAAGCTTTTCAGCTTTCTGTGACCTTCATGGCATTTATCACAGAGCTTGCATTTTGCTTATGGGTCACTGATTACTACTACTGACCTGAGAATAGCTAAATTTATATCATCTTGCTATTTGATCATCTTATTTCTAGGAAACCTGGCCATCTCATTGGCTCTACGAATATGAAATAGTTGCGATTTTAAATATAGTTAAGTCTAGTACTGAGGGATGTGAGAATTTACATATTTTAAATATCCTTACTGTAGATGACTTATTGGGATATGAAAATACCTGTATTTTGAAAATATTTATTCTCTTAAAGTTTATGATGTTTTGTTTTCTTTAGTTTCCACATCTGGTTACTTCTGTTTCTTCCTGGACATCTCCTAGGGTGCTCAACACTGCTCCCTTCTAGGCTTCAACTCTACCTACTACAGGGAAGAAAAAAGGAGTGAAACCAAGTTTTGTCTGCTGTCTAAATCTCCCATCTTTAGCAAAGATCAGTGGCAGTATATTACCAGGAAGATATTTGTTTGAGGAATTGTGTAATAGTTAATTGTATGTGTCAGGTTGGAGGGTGTTTTTGGATAAGGTTAATAATCTGTGAACTTTGAGTAAAACAAATCTCACTTCATAGTGCAGGTGGGCCTTACACAATCAGCTGAATGTCCAAATGGAGCAAAAAGACCAAATTTCCTGAGCAAGAGAGAATTCTTCAGCAGATGCCTTTGGATTTTATTTGCATCATCAGCTCTCTTTGGTCTCCAGCCTGTATATACACTACAGATTTTGGACTTGCCAGCCTCCATAATCACATGAGGTAATTTCTTCTAATAAATATCTTTTTTAATATATACACATACATTCTATTATTTCTGTTTGCTAATCCTGAGTAATATAAATTGATTCCCAGTTCAACACAGAATATGAGGGATCAAGAAATGTAGGTGAAGTGGAGAGTAGAAAAATAATATGGTGAGAAGACTGTGGCTTCACTCTAGACTTGCAACTAACCATTCTGAGTATCAGTGGTATTGAAGTTTATCCTATGTCAAAATGAGGACATTCAATTAGATAAACTTAAATATTCTTGCCAGCCTTTACACAGGTGGCTACATGAATCCCTGAATGATCTTGGCCTGAGAGAGGCCTGTAGTTTCTCTGGTACTTCCTCCATCTCTATATGGGAAAAATGTACACAATGGGGGCATTTGTCAAGTATAAAGGAATGAATGTTTATCATTAATGAATTAATCATTCATAAATGGGTAGGAACTCATTCATCTCCTACCATACTCAGTAAAAATCAAAGTATTCAAGCAATTCATTTACAAAACAATCTAATTTTTATGATAAGTAATTTTTTGTCTATGTTAGATATTTTTAAAATATCATTAATGATGAGTTTAATAATTGAAAAAAATGGCAAGAAAGTAAACCAACCTTCCAAAATGATGTCTCCCAGGGATCTGAGTTATGACTCCCTGAGGCATCAAATAGAAAGTTATGGGAGATGCAGATATAAATGCTGCTGTATCAGTGCTGTAAGCATTTCCTGTTTCCCGTTACTTGTTTTGCTGAATGATTTTGTTAAATTTCTTTCTTTGCTTCCCCCCTCCCACCTTCCTTTTGATTTTTGCTTTTAAAAATCCCTGTAATTAGTTTCTCTCTGTTATCATGCTCATATCATTATAGATTCTTGTATATTTGCTATGTGTGCTACTTTTCTAGAAACCAAGCAGTTTATGAAAAAGATGTAATTTATGAGAGTTTAAAGAACATGGAGACCAAATATGAGGGTTATATAAGATTTATAAAGGTGTTCATGTTAATAAAATAGTACATTTGTTTATCATGGTTATGTAAATGTTCATTACAATCAAATTCTAAATACTAAAAATGCAGATATAGAAGCCATTGTTACATTTTAAGAACAACCATTAAATTGTCCTCATACTATCAGCTATAAACTGCATGATTTGATCTAAAGGAATGTAGCTTGGTGGCGCAAACTGGCATAGTATGTTCTGTCTCAGTTCATTTATGTTGTTTTGAGCATTTGTGTCTGCCACAAGTGTGCAAAGCCCTGTCCCATGTAAGTGTCTATTCCTGTTAAGACCCGTTGATAGCCTCCCTGTGTTACCAGTAGTGGTCTGACGTAGTCTACTTGCCAGCTATGTCCCTGGTCACCCTGCAGGGGATTTGTGTAGTCATCTATTATTAAAGAGTGAACTATACATCTTGCATCAATCCATGCTCCTCCATTTTTGCAACATTCAAAACTAAGGAGACTTCTAAATTAGTCACTCAATCCATTTAGTAAAGGTTTTCCAGGAAGCCGATGATATTGATCTACAAAATGAGACAACTCCTTCACATTATGCTCCCTGGTTTCAGTAGCTTTTTTGCTTCCTCCCACCACCTTGACTACTTTGTTGGTGACCAGAGTCACAGTATTTTCCACCATAATTTCTCCCTTTCCTAGTGGCTTTAAGGCTATAGGCTGTAGCTCAGATTGTCCCAAACCAAAGGTTGATGCAGGAACAATATCTACCCCAACATTATGCTTTATTTTGAACTTAGCTATTACAAATAAAAGAAAAACTAAAGGACTGTATATTTAACTTGTTTGTCATTATTTTGCATTTCCTTATGTATCCAGTGAGCAAACTAATTAGGAGTTGGGTCTATCATTTCTAAATTCTACTGGTAACTTTTACTTCTAGTAACTGATCATGGCACAGCTGCTGTCTCATACCCAAGGGGACTTGGTAGCTACCTAGGCATCAAAAGTTCATCTTTCTTTGCTTCCTCATACTTCTCCCCAGCAATGCTTTCACCATGCTTCCATGATTCAGTCATTCTAGAGAATCCCACTTCTGATGCTTACTGTATTATCTCAATTGATGAAAAAAGACATGTGATGAAATTCAGCCTTCATTTATAATAAAATAAACTCCCAGTAAGCCAAAAAGGGAATTTCTCCAATTTGAGGACATCTGAAAAAAAAAAAGCCACTCCCGCTAGTCTACAATTAGCCTTACACTTCAACAGTTGAAGACTAAATGCTTCTCCCTCAACATCAGGAAGAAGGTGAGAAGGTCTGCTCTGATACTCCCCTTGAACATTTCTGATATTCTCTCTTTTCCATTTTTAGAATTTTCATTGGAAGCATTTTTTTTTTAAATACATATAACTTCCAATTCTTTGCCGAAATTCTCTATCTCTTCATGCATGTTGTCTACATTTCTCTCTGGATCTGTTAGTATTTTTATCACAGATGAATTGAAGATGATATCTAATAATTCCAACCTCTAAGCCATTCCTGGGTCGTCTTCTGTTGCTGCTTTTCTACCTTGACCATGGACCACAGTGTTATGCTTATTTTTGTGTCTCTTAATGTTTGATTACATAAAGAACATTTTGCATAAAAGAATACTAGACACTGAAGTTAATATTTACCTCCTAAAAAACATGCTACTTCTTTTGCTGGCTGCTGAGGAGCACCTAAGTTAATGTGGTTATCTGTTGTTCTAGAGTTTTTCATTCAGTCATTTATTTATTCACCTTTCACTTGATCCAGTTCACCACTGGCTTCAACACTTTTGAAAGTGGGGATCAGGACTCTCCCATCAATAGTGTTTGGGATTATACATTGGCAAGGTTCCAGAATTTTTTTAGTGCTTTGCAGGTGAACCACCAGATTTCCTAACTATTGGTGATCTCTCTCTTCTCTATATCCTGACTGTCAGCTTTTTGGGATGATGGGGCATTCTTTTTGTACCAGGTGAATAACGATAGGAAAGTGTTGGCATGTGGGTGTAGATACACTTTGACTGGGTCTTCTTTGAATTCTAGTGTGTAATGCCATACGGTGTTAAAAGTTTGTTAAAAGTTCTGTTCATTCCTCCTTCAACCCATCTGTGGTACATTTGTCCTCATTCCTGTCACTATACCAGAAACATAAGCAACTGTGGTCTTTTTCTCTCCTATGAAAGGCTTGGCTCATTCATTTACTGAATTAATTTATTCAGATTTCTTTGTATCTTCAGATTCC
Organism: Ateles fusciceps; assembly: GCA_036589455.1. Lineage (NCBI taxonomy): Eukaryota > Metazoa > Chordata > Mammalia > Primates > Atelidae > Ateles > Ateles fusciceps. The sequence goes on from JAZHEH010001960.1 coordinate 1,320,736, forward strand.
TAATTGGCTTAAAAACTATGATGCTGCAACTTACTTGATTTGTTTTGGTTTTAGGGTAAGAGTTATGGTCTCTTTTGACTTACCTTATCCTGATCAAATGTATTTTACTAAATTACGCTGTTTTACCTTTCTGTCTAGAATTGAGTGCTTTGATTATTAAATTGTGATATTTCCTATCTAATAATGAAATACTTTAAAACTATGTATTGGCATCTGAGTTAAATTGTGCCTATACCTCATACATTTTTAGATATCACACTTTCATTGTTATTAATTTATAATTTCTTCACTTAAAAATTTCTAAGTATTTTTAATTTGTTTAAGTTTTGATTGCAATTTTCCCCAGGAATACTTAAGAAAAGGTGTGTGTGTGTGTGTGTTCAATTCCAGTTTTGTTACATTGTGATGAGCGACTATAGTCAGATAAATTTCTGCTTTGGGGTGTCCTGGGGTTCTCATGTTCTAACATTTAATAGCATTATGTTTCAGTCAGGGTACTAGAGGCATTTGGCATATGGTAAGCTATTAATATCTATTAAATGAATGAAAGAAAAGTTTTCTTCTGGTAAATGTTAACTACTTTTGAAAACTATGTGTGAATCTAAAGTTAGATCTATATTATTATTATTATTATTATTATTATTATTATTTTGACATGGAGTCTCACTCTGTCACCGAGGCTGGAGTGCAGTGGTGCCAGCTCTGCACACTGCAGCCTCTGCCTCCCGGTACAAACAATTCTCCTGCCTCAGCCTCCCAAGTAGCTGGGACCTCAGGCGCGCACCACCACACCTGGCTAATTTTTTGTATTTTTAGTAGAGACGGAGTTTCACCATGTTAGCAAGGACGGTTTGATCTTCTGACTTGGTGATGCCTGCCTTAGCCTCCCAAAGGCATGAGCCACCGTGCCTGACCAATATTTTTCTTTTCTCTTCTCTCCTCTCCCCCTCCTCTCCTCTCCTCTCCTTTCCTCTCCTCTCCTCTTCTCCCCTCCCCTCCACTGCCCTCCCCTCCCCTCCCCTCCCTTCTCCTCTCCTCTTCTCTCTCTTTCTTTCCTTTTTTTGACAGAGTCTCACTGTGTCACCCTGGCTGGAGAGTGCAGTGGTGTGATCTTGGCTCACTGCAACCTCCACCCCCCCAGGTTAAAGTGATTCTCCTGCCTCAGGCTCCCAAGTAGCTGGGATTACTGCACCCACCACCATGCCCAGCTAATTTTTGCATTTTTAGTAGAGACAGGGTTTTGCCAAGTTGGCCAGGCTGGTCTCGAACTCCTGACCTCATGTGATCCTCCCACCTCAGCCTCCCAAAGTGCTGGGATTACAGGTGTGAGCCACCACGACTGGCCAGTTCTATATTATCCACTTTAGAACTTCTATTATTTTTCCTAATTGATCAAAGACTGAGGGAAATGTGTTGTTTCCTACTGGTTTTTCTGTCATTTTTCTTCTTTTTTTTTTTTTTTTAAAAACATTACTCTTGTGTTTTCATTGCTCCTATTTAATACTTAATGGCTCATGCTAGTTATATTTTTTAATTATTCTTTTTGTTTGGAAAAACGTTTTGTATGCTTAGACTTTTAAACTTTTTTTATGTCACTTTTTTCACTCATTCTTACGAATGAGGTCTGGTTGTATTTTGTTTAATGTTCACTACTGGAGACTTCATCTTTAACACTTTTTTTTTTCTTCAGACAGAGTTTTGCTCTTGTCACCCAGGCTGGAGTGCAGTGGCGTGATCTCGGCTCACTGCAAACTCTGCCTCCTGGGTTCAAGCTATTCTCCTTCCTCAGCCTCCCAAGTAGCTGGGATTACAGGCGTAGCCACCACTCCCAGCTAATTTTGTATTTTTAGTAAGACGCGTTTCACCATGTTGGCCAAGCTGGTCTCAAACTCCTGATGTCAGGTGATCCACTTGCCTCTGCCTCCAAAAGTGATGGGATTACAGGCATGAGCATTGCACCCAGCCAACATATTTTAATTTATTGCCATAACTGTGTATTTTGCCTAATACTTCCATGTTATTTTTATTTTCTATTTTTTATTATTCTTCCTCCTATCACTACTTTCTTCTCTCCTTTCTGTTTTTCTTTCTTCTGCTCCCTGTTACTTCATTCTTCCTCCTCCTTTTCCATTTACCTATTGCTATGTAGACAACTTTTCATTGCTGTTATCCTTGTTTCTCTTCAAAGTATTTTCTAATTTTCCATTGTTTTAAATTTAACTTTAAAAGATACTTGACCTTACATTTTTATAATTACCTAAATAGCAGATAAATCACTGTTTCTTAACTGCTTAGCCATAAAAGGTGAATAATGGGAAATATATGTCTAATTTGGCTGTAAATTGTAAGGGTCATTTCTTTTTTTTTTTCTTTTTTTGAGATGGAGGTTTGCTCTGTCGCCCAAGATAGAGTACAGTGGTGCGATCTCGGCTCACTGCAACCTCTGCCTTCTGTTTTTCAAGCTATTTTCCTGCCGCAGCCTCTGAGTAGCTGGGAACACGGGCGCCTGCCACCACGCCTGACTAATTTTTGTATTTTTAGCAGAGATGGGGTTTCAACATGTTGACCAGGCTGGTCTGAGCTCCTGACCTTGTGATAATGCTGCCTCGGCCTCCCAAAGTGCTGGGATCACAGGCGTGAACCACCATGCCTGGCCTGTAATGGTCATTTAATTTCCGTGATTCTTGCTGTTAGTGCCAGTATTTCCTGATTTCTGCTATTAATTGACCTGTAGTCCTAATTGTCAGCATTGTTAAAATACATCATTTCTGCATTTTCATACCTATCTTCTTGTGAAACTGAACAAGGCTGATTCACATCTTACCAGCTAGGTGCCATTTTGTGAATTTGTCTTCATTAAAGTTTCTAATAGTTGCTGAAAGAACATAGAAAAGCTATTGATTTTTCTTGTTTATCTTTTATTCAGCTAATTTACTGAACTACCTTATTAATTCAACTGGGTTTTCAATTGAGTCTCTATAATTTTCTGATTATACAAGTATATCATCTAGAAATAATGAAAATTTTGTATGCAATTTTCCAGATTTAATTTTTCTGTCTTGTTTCACTGGTAAGTATGCTTTGACTATTGGTTCAAGACACACTATTGCTTTAGCAATCACTACATTGTCTTTTTAAAAATAACTGCTCACAAGCTAACTGTATAATAATCAGTTCCTGAATATTTAGATTCTTGCCAAGTATCCACATCTGTACCTTCCATATTCCTTCCATTTTTTCTTTTCTTAAAAGTTTTATTTCATTTTATTTTTTTATTATACTTTAAGTTCTGGGGTCCATGTGCAGATCGTGCAGCATCGTTACGTAGGAATACACATGCCATGGTGGTCTGCATCCATCCCCCCATCATCTATATTAGGTATTTCTCCTAATGTTATCCCTCCCCAATTCTCCCGCTCCCAGCTATACCTCCCCTAGCTCCCCCAACCCCTCAACAGGCCCCGGTGTGTGTCCATGTGTTCTTATTATTCAACACCCACTCATGAGTGAGAACCTGGGGTGTTTGGTTTTCTATTCTTGTGTCTACTTGAACATAGTAATTTCGAGGCATCTGAATCCTCTATAAACATTTTTCCAAATCACTAACCTGGCTCAGATCATGTTTCTTCAAGTTAGAATTAATATGAATCTAGTGTTTTTAGTTCGATAGAGAGAGTAGTATATGCTCTCTCTCTTACTATCTCCTCACTTATGACATGTTTTATTTCTCTACCTGAAGTGATTATCCTACCTTCTGTTCTATAGGTTGAAGCATATGAATTTGTCCTTAGATGAAAAGGGGAATCTATGGAGACTCCTTAACCTATTCATATGGGTTAAAGTAACATAAGCAGTCTTAACACATGGGCTTTTAGGAACACATTTCTGTTTATTATGGATGCAACTGACAAATGAGTAAATATTAGAACCAGTACTAGTCTCAGGTCAGGATGTTCCTTTGTGCTAGGCATCTTCCCTTGAATGGAATTGCCAGGTGTTTAATATGATGGAAGTTACTCCGGATGATAGTTTGACTGCTACTGAGACCCAATTTCAAAAGGAAATCAAAGTAATCTATTAGGTTTGGGTTGTACTACCCCAAGCAGTCACATGTGTGATTAGGGCTTAGATTTCTTATAGGTTTTACCCCCACCCCCCAATTCTCTTCATTGGTTATTACCACCAAGATTGTATTCTAGAGGCTGGGATTTAAGTCAGCATTCCTAAACCTGATTTTGTAGGTGTGATGTTTATGTCTAGCCTTGCCCTTCCTCATCAATAGGAACTAACAGACTAATGAAAGCCACTCTCTCACCAACCTGTTTTTTAATGTTGGCTAGAAGGAAAAAGCATTGTGATACTATGAAGTCAGGAGATTTCTGTTCTCTAATTCTGACTCCATTCCTCATTTGTTTGGAACCTTTGGCAAAAGTGGGCAAAAGATAAGATGGAATCATAAAGTTTGTTATAAAGGAATACCTGGGAAAATCAAGGACAGAGGAAGTACAACATTTAAGTGAGGATAAAAACATTAGTGTCCAAATGGAGGAAAAATACGTCTTACTCTTTCCACAGATTACAGAGACAAAATGAGTACCAAGGAATTTAGGTATTCAAGTATCTGCTGAATCATCTGAGCTAAATAGCACTCAAAGCTAAATTCTTTACTTCTTTGTTGCTTATTTAATTTCCCAGTTAGAAACTTGGTATCTGCTACTTTGAACTTAATTTGAGGCTAGTCAATTAATTAAATGTTCTAGAACTTGGAGCAGAATGACTACCACTCTCCAAGTTCTCATGCAGTCCTGGAAAAAGAATGGTGAGCAAAGGGAAGTGCCTTAATTTTAGGAAGGCAAATTCCAAGTGAGAGCTAAAATAGGTATACTCTTGTAGCCTGAAAGCACAGAAAGAAAACAGTCTCCAAAGCTTGAGAGCTATCAAGAGTAAAATTCCAAATATAAAAGAAAAAGATTCACATGGGTCAAAAGAGATGGAAGCAAATGTAGTGTTGCTGATCTCCACAGAGCCTTATGATGAGCTTTAAATATTTATAAAGGGTAAAGGAGATGCATAACTAAGAACTAATGTAAAACTTCAATTTGGTCTTATAAGAAGGTTATCAGGAAGGCCAATAGCAGAATAAGCTGAAGTTTGAAAACAGGAAAGAGATTCAGTGGACAGAGACCACAGGGTTCTGTGTTTCTGATATGTTATTAATGTCCATGCTGTTGATAAGAGTGATCTGGGGAATGTAAAAACCTCTTGGTTATATGCAGCATCTCAGGGCATCACTCTAGCTCCCACTTCCTACTTTCCCAAACCTACTTGCTCTTCACTTTTTTTGTGGCATAGCTGGATTCTGTCATTCTAGTGTAAAACCTTAGACAAATGCTTTGAAAAGGAGTATCTTCTTGGCTCAAAAAGTTTTTAAGAATTTTTAAATAAAAATTTCAATCATACAAGAAAATAGAATTAATACACATATACCTACTATATCCATGTTGATATTGTTTCATCTTTATATATAGCAAGTGATCGAGTGGTTTAAAGTAAATTGCAGAAATGAATTTACCTAAACACTGTAGTATATATTTCTAAATTAACAAAGAACATTCTCCTACATAGACACAATGTATTAGTCTGTTCTCTCACTGCTATATACCTGAGATTGAATAATTTATAAACAAAAGAGGTTTAATTGACTCAGAATTCTGCATGACTGGTAAGGCCTCAGGAAAGTTAAATCATAATGGAAGGTGAAGGGGAAGTAAGGCACTGCTTACATGGTAGCAGGAAAGAGAAACAGAAAGCTAGTGAATGGGGAGACTGCCACTTTTAAACCATCAGACTTCATGAGAACTCACTATCATGAGAACAGCATGAGGAAAACTGCCCCCATGATGCAATCACCTCCCACCAACTCCTTCTTTTGACATGTGGAGATTACAATTCCAGGTGTGATTTGGGTGAGGACACAGAGCCAAACCATATTATTTGATCCCTGAGCCCTCTCAAATCTCATGTCCTTCTCACATTGCAAAACCAATCATGTCTTCCCAACAGTCTTTTAAAGTCTTAACTCATTACAAAATTAACTCCAAAGTTCAAGTCCAAAGACTTATCTGAGAGACAAAACAGGTCCCCTCTGCCTATAAGCTTGTAAAATCAAAAACAAGTTAGTTACTTCTAAGATACAATGAGGGTACAGGAATTGGGTAAATATTTCCTTTACAAATGGGAGAAATTTGCCTAAACGAAGGTGCCACAGGCCCCATGCAATTTCAAAAACCATCAGGGCAGTCATTAAATCTTAAAGCTCTGAAAAATGATCTCCTTTGACTCCAAATCTCACATGCAGAGCATGCTGATGCTGGGGGTGGGCTCCCAAGACCTTGTGTCTGTGGCTTTTCCAGGTGCATGGTGCAAGCTGTCAGTGGATATACCATTCTGGTATTTGGAGAATGGTGGCCCTCTTCTCACAGCTCCACTATGCAGTGCCTCAGTGGGAACTCTGTGTGAGCCCTCCAAGCCCACATTTTCCCTCAGCATTGCCCCAGTAGGGGTTCTCCGTGAGGGCTCCACCTCTGCAGCAGACTTCTGCCTGAACATCCCAGCATTTTAATACATTCTCCGAAATCTAGATGGAGGCTTCTAAAGCTCACCTATTGTCTTCTGGATACATGTAGGCCCTACGCCATGTGGAAACTGCCAAAGATTGGGACTTATACCATATGAAGCCACAGAATGTAAGAAAATGCTTGCAAATGGTATATCTGTTAAGAAATTGATATCCAAAAAAATATAAAGAATCCAAACAAGTTAATAGCAAGATAGCAATCTGATTTTAAAATAGGCAAAATATCAGAATAGTTGTTTCTCAAAAGAGGACATACAAATGGCTAACAGATATATAAAAACATGTTTAACATTCCTAATCATCAGAGAAATGCAAATAAAAACTAAAGTGAGATATGACTTCATGTCTATTAAAATGGCTGTTCTAAAAAATATAACAATTGTTAGTGAGGATTTGGAGAGAAGAGAACACTTGCACAATGTTGGTAGGAATTTAAATTAGTGCAGTCATTATGGAAAACAGTATGGACGTTCCTCAAACAATTAAAAATAGAACTACCATAAGATCCAGCAATCCCACTAAGAGATATGTATCCAAAGGAAATAAAATCAGTATGCTGAAAAGATACCTGCATTCCCATGTTTACTGAAGCACTATTCACAATAGCCAAGATATGGAATCAATATAAGTGTCCGTCAGTGGTTGCATGGATAAGAAAATATATTATATACACAATTAAATACTGTTCAGTTATAGAAAAAGAACAAAACCTTGTCATTTGTGACAACATGGATGTACCCAGAGGTAATTATATTAAGTGAAACAAGCCAGGGACAGAAAGAGATCTCACACATATTTGGAATATAAAAATGTTGATCTCTAGAAGTAGACAGTGTAAGTGGGGGTTACCAGAGCCTGGGAGAGTTGAGTGGGTGGGTTAAGGAGTTGTTGGTCAAAGAATACAAAATTGCAGGAGGAATAAGTTCAAGAGATTTATTGAACAGCATGATTACTCTAGTTAATGATCATATATTATATTCCTAAAAAATGAAGAGTGTATTTTAAGTGTACTTGTTACAAAAATGAGAAGTATGTGAGGTAATATATATGTTAATTTGCTAGATTTAACCATTTTACAATGTATATGTACTTTGAAACGGTATGTTTTACATGATAAATACATTCAATTTAGTGAAAAGACTCCCTATTTAATAAATGGTCTTGGGAAAACTGGCTAGCCATATGCAGAAAACTCAAACTGGACCCATTCCCTACATCTTATACAAAAAATAACTAAAGATGGATTAAAAACTTAAATGTAAGACCTAAAACCATAAAAACCCGAGAAGAAAACCTAGGAAATACCATTCAGGATATAGGCATAGGCAAAGACTTCATGATTAAAACACTAAAAGCAATGGCAACAAAAGCCAAAATTGACAAATGGGATCTAATTAAACTAAAGAGTCTGCACAGTAAAATACATTATCATCAGAGTGAACAGGCAGCCTACAGAATGGGAGAAAAACTTTGCAATCTATACATCTGACAAAAGGATAATATTCAGAATCTACAAAGAACTTAAACAAATTTACAAGAAAAAAATGAACAACCCCATCCAAAAGTGGGCAAGGGATATGAACAGACACTTCTCAAAAGAAGACATTTATGCTGCCAACAAGCATATGAATAAAAGCTTATCATCGCTGTTCATTAGAGAAATCAAAATCACAATGAGATACCATCTCATGCCAGTTATAATGGCAATCATTAAAAAGTCAGGAAACAAAAGATGCTGGAGAGGATGTGGAGAAATAGGAATGCTTTTACTCTGTTGGTGGGAGTGTAAATTAGTTTAACCATTGTGGAAGACAGTGTGGCGATTCCTCAAGGATCTAGAACTAGAAATACCATTTGACCTAGCAATCCCATTACTGGGTATGTACCCAAAGGATTATAAATTATTCTACTATAAAGAGACATACACACGTATGTTTATTGCAGCACTGTTCACAATAGCAAAGACTTGGAACCAACCCAAATGCCTATCAATGATAGACTGGATAAAGAAAATGTGGCACATATACACCATGGAATACTACATAGCCGTAAAAAAGAATGAGTTCATTTCCTTTGCAGGGACATGGATGAAGCTAGAAACCATTATTCTCAGCAAACTAACACAAGAACAGAAAACCAAACACCATATGTTCTCACTCATAAGTGGGAGTTGAACAATGAGAACACATGGACACAGGGGAGGGGAACATCACGCACCAGGGCCTGTCAGGGGAGCGGGGGGAGGGGGAGGGATAGCATTAGGAGAAATACCTAATGTAGATGACGGGTTGGTGTGTGCAGCAAACCACCGTGGCATGTGTATATCTATGTAACAAACCTGCACGTTTGGTACATATATCCCAGACTTAAAGTATAATAAAAAATTATGTCAATGTAAGAAATTTTTAGAAATTAAAACAGTTTTCATATTTTAAAAAAGGACATTTTTCTACATAGCCACAATATCATAATCTTTTTTTTTTGTTATCCCCCTTTTCTCCCTCCACTTTGCCCCTATATTTACTTTTCCAGGACTCCAAGCTAATTTTCTTATATAAAACCTCACATTCATATTTTGTCAGATCTTTCCTCATGATATTCATGTTCTCATTGCTGAAAGTTAAATGTAAAATATTTGGTTAGAGTTGGTTCAAACATATTCAGCTAATATGCTTCACAGGCAAGTCACCTTAGGAGACACTTGATGTCTCACTATCCCACCTTGACACGGTGTTCTGGAACTCTCTTGGCTCCATGCTCAACAGCTTGAGGGTCATTTCTGCTCCTCCTCATCCATGCCTCAGCTCTTGGGGTTCTGGTTCCATGAGATATTCAGACTCTATCCCTAGCTTGGGTAATTCCATCCATTCTCACAGACTTAACAATCACCCCTGAAAACATGTTGAATGATTGATTTTCTATAGGAGATAAAATCAGCATGTCATTCAGAGTAGATTAAATTCATTCTATCTTACAGGTGAAAGACTCCGCATTTGTTGTATCTAAGCTGCTGTTCTTGTGTCATTTAACTTGTGATTGGATATGTCTATTAGAGGGGGGAATTCAAACAGTAGTCATTAGTGCTATTCTTTATTGAGGCATCTATTTTCATAGCTAGACTAAAGAAAAATATACACAATCCGACTCCAGTGTTCCAGCTTCATGAGTCTCTGGTTGAAATTGTAATTTACAGTCGAGATACTTGTCAACATTGATCCTCTGCTAGTGATAGCTAAAACAATAGAAACTCTGTTGCAAAGAACACCTATCTCTTAATAATTTACAGTATGGCATTAAATAAATAAAAGAGTAAAATGGAAATGACAATTCCAGCTTTATTCTCTATAAACTTTTACATCTGTGGCACAAACATTTATGAAAACTCTGTTAAACCCTCTGATCTGCAACTATTGAAAATTATTATTATTGAAGATGTGTGTTTGCATTTGCAGCTTTACAGAATGGAAAAAGATGTTGCAGGACAAATATCTCAGGTAACATAGGGTATAAAATCAGAGAAAAAACTTTTTATATTTTTAAACATTTACTAAAATTTTCACAAACATTTCTCTCAACATTATTAATTGGCTTTGTGTGGCTCTTTGTAGTTTATGCTGATAAGAATAACTCTATGTATTCCTTTAGTTCTCTTCTACTCTTAATTCTCATTTTGTCAAAATCACGGTTGGTTAATTTTTTTCTGTAAAGGGGTAGACAGTAAATATTTTAGGGAATGTGGGCCACGTGGTCTCTATTGCAACCACTCCACTCTGCCACTGTTGTGCTAAAGTAGTTGTAGACAGTCTGGAAATGAATTAGCATGACTGTGTTCCAATAAAACTTTATAGATATTATAATTTTAATTAAAATTATTACATCATTAAATATGATTTTTTTAACAAAAGACTTAAAAATGTAAAAAAAGACAATATCTTAGCTCTCAGGCTATATTAAAACACAAAAAAGCAGTAATAGGACAGATTCGGCTGCTGCAGTTTGGACATTGTAGCTTGCCAACCCCTGGTCCAAATGATTTATCTTTAATTCTTATCTATTTTTCTTTCTCCCTGTCTCTCTCTTTTCTTCCTCTCTCACACACATACAATGTTGAATCATTGTTAAATCTATTTTTCACAAATTGTTTTTCTTTTTTGAGAGAGTCTTGCTTTGTCACCCAGGCTGGAGTGTGGTGGTATGATCTTGGCTCACTGCAACCTCCGTCTCCTGGGTTCAAGCGATTCTCCTGCCTCAGCCTCTTGAGTAGCTGGGATTACAAGTGCCTGCCACTGTGCCCGGCTAATTTTTGTTTTTTGTTTTTTGTTTTTTTTTTTTAGTAGAGATGGGGTTTCACCATCTTGGCCAGGCTGGTCTCGAACTCTTGACCTCATGATCCACCCACGTTGGCCTCCCAAAGTGCTAGGATTACAGGTGTGAGCCACCACACTTGGCCATTTTTCGCAGATTTTTAAAACAATGGTAACTCATTAAGCTATTAATTTCCCCTCAGAAATACAAATACAACCTTGCAATATACAAGGAAATGAGGAATAAATATAATTGTCACTAATATCTTTATTAAGACAACTTATACTGTTGCTGCTTTCTTATGTAAATATTAATTATTAAGGTAAGACTCAAGGTTAAATCATGTTCTCTGTAAGGTTTTGCTACATGCTTGCTTACAAATTAGACTGCCTTAGTCAATTAATAAAATAAACAAGCACTGTTAGTTTAATTTTTCTTGTATCAATGTTGTCCACAATAATTAGTTAATCATAAAATCTCATCTGTACTTATCAGCAATGATCCAGACTATTTTAAATTTTATTAGATTAAGCAGCTCCTTAATAGGGGCAAATTTCAAACAGATACATTGACTCCAAATAAACCATCCAGGTAATTTCTGTGATAATTTACAACATATCCACAAATTCCTTGATACTCTTTCCATTGAGATGTGGGTTTATGTTCTCTCCCCTCGAACATGGACCTACTTAGTAACTCACTCAGAACCAACACAGGCAACACTGTGATTTCCAAGGCTAAGTCAGAAAAGGCCATGGTTCTTTTGGGACACTCATTGTGGGGGGAATGGGTCACCGTGGGAGAAATTCAATTATTCTGAGCCTGCCATGCTGGAGGATCCAAGTATGATTGCTTTGATTGACATCTTAAGTCCCAGTCAACTGCAAGTTCTAGCCTCCAAGACAACTGCAGCCCCAACCAGAATCTGACTGCAACCTCACCACATACTACAAGTGAGAACTGTGCAGCTAAGTCTTCCCCGAATTCCTAACTTACATAATTGTAAGCAAAATAAAATGGTTGTTCTAGCTGCTTAATTTAGGAGTAATTTTTTAAATGCTGTGATAGAAACTGGAACAATATCCTTAAAGTAACAATGTAGCGATTTTAAGTCTGGACTCAGGAATTTCTATGCTAGTTTGAATCTCAGTTCTGTCATTTAATACCAGTTCTGTCATTGGAATTTTAGCAAGTTAACCACACCTCTAAGCTTCCTTTTCATCATTTGAAATTGGAGTAATAATAGGGTAGTGTGAGGATTAACCTAAAATATGGTTGTGGAGTGTGCATACGGGGTATGGGAAGTACTCCATAAATATTAGCTTTAACACATACACACTAGGCCAATTTCATAGACATGCAACTTATGCATGTGACTACATGCTCAGACCTTAGTTTAAGGCTCTGCTGTTGCCATTTTGAAATTCTAAATAATTTTTGAACACAGGGACTTGTACTTTCATTTTGCACTAGGTCTTACAAATAATCTTGCTGATCCCACAAGCAGGTATATGTACATGTATGCATATACATGCACACATGTTTACAACTATGAACTATTAAACAGTATCCTTAAGCTTTATAATATTCCTAACATCCAACAATTCAGTTTCCAGAAATTGGAAGAAATCAAGGAAATCAACTAGGATGTTCTCTCTTTTGGGGGGGTCAGGAATTCTAAAATGGCTTCCCTGGGTAGCTTGGTTTAGTATCTCCCATGAGATTACAATTCAAAGCAACAGAGACATCAGGCATCTGAAGCTTAACAGGGCTGAAAGATCTTCTTGTGAACTTACTTATGTGGTTGGTAGCAGATTTTGGCTCCTTATCACATGGGCTTCTTAAAGCATGGCAGCTGCCTGCCTTCAAGCAAGTGATCCCAGAGAGCCAGAATACACAATGTCCTTATGATCTATCCTTGGAAGTACATACTGACTGTATTCTATTGGTCATGCAGACCATCCTCACACTATGTAAAAGGGGGGCTCCATAAAATTATAAATGCCGGGAAGCAAGGATCACTGGGGGCCATCTTGGAGCCAGGCTACCACAAAAGTCATACTGAAAAAGAATATTTTCATTAATTTTTGAGATCTCAGAGGCTTCATAAAACATGGTAGTACCCATTACGCCTGTCTTCATCTTTAAAAGTTGGGTGTCCAAATTAACTAAAAATAAGTTATTCAGATTTTAATAAGTGATGTAGTCAACCTTTTTTATTTAAATGAGAAAAGTTACATTGTTTTCTTCTTCTCTATTCATGAGAAAGCAAACCATTAGAGAAGTAATTAATTTACTCATTCTTTTATTCTACAAATAATGAGTAAGAGTTCTTGGTAAATTATAAATCCTGGGCTTTTTCCCCAGAATCAGTATCTTATGGAACATCTTAATGAAAGTTCTGCGAAACACATTAACCAGTGTGTCCCAAGAAGGCCCTCATTTTAAAGAGAAAGTTCATAATGGTCCTGAAAGGGGATGAGATTTTTACCAGCCAGACTTTCAGTCAAATTCTTGTTCTCGCTACATGCCAGCTATATGATCCTGAAAGGTTACCTGACCTTTTTGACACTTCTTTGCCACAACCGTGAAATGGGAAAAATAATATCAAAATTGTAGTCTTGTTGTAAAGATTAAATGTGAAATCTAATAAACCCTCCACAAATATTGGTTCTATTTCTCCATTAAGGAGATGCAGAAATGTGTTTCCAGGGATAAGGATGAAAATAATTAGAGAACTGTGGAAGTATAGGCCTTTATTAACAATAGATAACAGCCTGGAAACTCTCCTTGCTGTTAGAGAAAACTTGATTATAAAATAGTTTGCCAAGAGGGATATTGTACTTTTGACCTGAAAGATCTTGCTGTTAAGTAGCTGCTATGGGACAATTTCTTTGATACAGTAATACTCTCTGGCCAATCATGTCTAAGGATTGATTCAAATTTAACCAGAAGGATAATTGAATTTTCATCCTGGCTCCAATGTTGGCTATCCCCTTGCCTCCAGTCTTCCCATCTGCAAATCCATCCTCACTCTGTGCCAGTTTAATCTTCCCAGGACACCACTTATGTGTACTCCATTCCTGAATGTAAAACCTTTAGATGTCTTCTATTGCATACAAGATTAAATCTAAATTATTTAACTAGTAATTAAATGTCTTCAATGGTCTGGACCCGTTTTTTTGCCTGCTCCCTTATAGAAATTTTCTCTTCTAGTTGTCTCAAGCTTTAATTTTTTCCTCCCATCCACCTTCTGAAAAAATTCATTTATTTATCAAAACCCAACCTAATCCTAAAACCCTCCCTAAACAGACTTTCATACAATCTCCCCTATGGATATTATGTCAGCACATCAGCCCAAGTGTTCCCATATTTATACAAATAACTAAGTGTAAAGTACAGTATGATTCATACCACAAGCATAGTTCAAATGCTAGGGTAGGGGGAAGAGGGACAAAGCAGTTTCAGCCTGGAGCTTAAGAAAAGATTCCTATTGTAGTCAACATTTGAAAGAATCCTTGAAAAATGGCTTAGAATTTCTAAAGAGATGAGGAGAGGCCAGTCTTGGTGGAAGAAATAGTATCTGAAGCAATAAAAGTTTGGAAAATGTAAGGTATTCTCAAAGAGTGATGAAAAATTCCTTTTGAACAAAGTATAAAATACACATAGAAGTATTTTAGGTACTTGGTAGATTGGAACATGGCTGTAAAGGACAGTATAAATGCCAAGCTAAGATATTTGGACTTGAACTTTATTTTGAAAATATAAAACTGGCAGAAGTGCAATGATAAAATAAGAGGTATGGTGCAGAGCGGTGAGGAGTCAGGAAGACTTCATTCTGAGACAATTTCAGTCAATTGGCAGAACTTAATTGGGGCTTATTTTAGCGTGCTTGGTAGAGAAATATGAAGGAAAGTACAGATGTGAAATAAAGGAACAGATGTGAAAAAAGAATCAACATCAAATATTGAATGAATGGGTGAATAGAAGCATGGACTCCACACTTTGAGAAGGTATGGCATGCTTGTTTTGAATAAGGGCCTTGTATCAGACTGCCTGGGTTTGCACCTTGACTGCTACCAGGCTGAAAGAACTTGACAAGTTTTTTACACTGTGTGCCTCAATTTCCTCGTCTATAAAATGGGATGAAAACATGAGAATTAACTGTGTCGAGGAGAAAAGGTAGTATCTTTTTCTCACCCATCACAATATTCACAGCTGACGCCCCTATATTAAAAGGCATATGAATAAGGAAAAATCATACAAATTCATTTAATGTAAGTTTTAAGTGACACAGGAGCCTTCAGAAATGAAGACTCCAAACCCAGGGGAAAATGACGTATTTTTATGGACAGTGGTGCAGAAGTGTGATTGGATCCTGAAAGGGTGTGATCTAATGGTAGTAAACCAGGGGGTAACGTAGCAAGGCCTATTGGTTCAGAGTCTTCTTGGCCTCCAGGTATAGAGCAGGATCCCTCTAGAATGAGAGTCTTATGACCTCAGGCAAGCTAGGTCAAATAATTCCTTTTGGCCTGCTTCTGGGGAAATAAGTGGGAGCAGGTCAGAGAGTGACCTTTCTACTTCTGTGGTTTTCTCAGTTTTCTTCAGCAAAAAACACTCTGTATGCCAAGGTGCCGTATTTCGGGGTATCATGTTCTGAGCCCTGACAGATGGCAAATGCCATAAAATGCACAGAGCAATATCTGGCATGAATTAACTTCTATAAATGTTTGCTGTTATTATGTGGACTAAATTAGGAGGCTGCTTAATAGTTTGAGTAGTGAGAGCCTGTCATATAGCAGTGCAGTGTGTTGAAGGGAATGGGTAAGGAAGTCTTACGCAGCTTCCATTATGTCTTGCTCATACTAGCAACATAGTAAATATGGTGTGATTTAATTATGCCTAAATATTTTTGGCCCAAATATTTTTTGCTTAAATAAAAATAGCATTTCTCCTTCAGTAGATAATTAAAATTACTAACAACGTCTATAAAGTTTTCCAGGAGAAAGATTGTATAACATTTATTAAATGCTTACTGTGGGCCAAGTCTGTTGGATGTATCAAAAATTTATTATCACAACCACCATATGAGACAAGCATTTTTTAACTATTTTATTTTTATTTCAATAGCTTGAAATAAAAGTACAAGTAGTTTTGGGCTACACAGATGAATTACATAGTGGTGAATTCTGAGACTTTAGTGTACACTTCACCTGAGTACTATACATTGTACCCAATATGTAGGTTTTTATCCCTCATCCACCTCCCAACATCTCCCTTCTGCGTCTCCAAAGTCCATTATATCACTCTATATGCCTTTGCATACTCATAGCTTAACTCTCACTTGTAAGTGAGAACATAAGTTATTTGGTGTTTCACTCCTGAGTTATTTCACTTAGAATAATGACCTCCAGTTCCACCGAAGTTGCTGAAAAAGACATTATTTTGTTCTTATGGCTGAGTAGTACTCCATGGTGTATATACACCACATTTTCTTTATCCACTCATTGGTCTATGAGCACTTAGGTTGGTTCCATATCTTTGCAATTGTGAATTGTGCTGCAATAAATATACATGTGCTTGTGAGACAGGCATTTTAAGATTACTTTTAAGGTTGTAGAATTAATGCTTAAATGTTAAATTCATTCATTCTCCTTCTCTGCCTGGAATGAGAACTCAATGGCAAAATTATGAATGCTTTTAATATAACAACAACAACAAAAAAGAAAAATGTCTATCAACACTATTATTTAATGTTTTGTAGAGTGCAAAATAATATGACTAAATAAGAAACTAAAATAAACACTGAAAAGAAGGCAAACATTATTGTTTGCAGATGATGTGACTGTAACCTGAATCACATAAAAGAGTACACATAAAAACTATTACATATCAGAAAATCCTACAAGGTGGTCATATACAACATTGGTATATGTAAGTCAATAGTTTTTCAATCAACGAATATTAATAGGAATATATTGGCAAAATATATAATGTATAATGCCAATTTAAAAAATCATAAAATATCCAGAAATAAATCTAACAAGTAAGTAGGGCAATACTAAGAACACAGTTAAGTAATTTGAATGGAAATAAATAAAAAAGACTTCCATATAGAAAGAAATACTTTTCTCTTTAATAAATATCAGTTTTATAAGAGTATCAGTTGCTCAATATTAATCTATATAAATTTAGTGCACAATCAAAATCCAAATACTTCTGTTTTCTTTTTCTTGGAGAGGAAGAGGGGAGAAAAAATTGCCCAATGGATTTCTAAGTTTACTTTTAATAATACATATATAAAAACATGTAGGAATATTCTTACAACAATTGTAAATGAGGAGTGATAAACCCCTAAAACTATAAAAATAGATTATATTAGAAATGAGAATAGACAGATAAGAAAAATGAGAAATTGACCTAGGTGTCTATTAGATTTAATATTGTTTAAAAGTCATTAGGGAAAAATAATTTATATATCAAATAATATTGGGACATCTGAATAGCCATTTAGACAAAAATAAAGTAGATCAACTACCTCATTTATCCTCAGACATGACATTATATTTGACACTTTTGACCCAATGTATAATTCAACCTAACTTTAATATATTATTTTAAATTTAAATGTAAAAAGTAAAACAACAAAGTAGATTCGTATTTATTTATAATTTAAAAGCATACAGATGTTTCCCAATAAGACACAAGCTCTAAAAGTCAGAAAAAGTTTGATTGATTTGACTATATAATGATATAAAATATTCTACCAATGTAAAAGAATAAAATTACCTCTCTAAAAAATAATGAGCTGGGAATTTATTTCTTGCAGCACATATGACAAACTGATCATTTCTTTGATTTACAAAGGATTTGTACAAATCAGTGATAACAAAATGCACTATTCAGCAGAACAATAAGCATAGTATATGGAGAAGCAATTTTAGGCAAGAAAAAAGGAGACCCAACAAACAAAGGGCCAATAATAATATAATTATATGCTCATTTTCATTCACAAAAAAAGCCAGTCAAAACAACAATAATATACAATTTTCACCGATAAATTTTTTTGTTCTATAAATTTTAACTAGTGTGCCTATTATAGTATGTATTTATTCACTTAGCAAATGCTTATTATCATTTGTTGAATGCAAGGCTGTGCTTAAATGCTGGGGGATATATAAAAATGAAAAAAATTGACTATAGATGAAGATGGGACAAAGAATGAATAAAGGATACATCAAATAATGATATATTATTTTTATATACCACAAACTGGATGGTTTAAAATTATAGAAATGTATTGTCTCACAGTTCTGGAGGCCAGAATTCTGAGACCAAGATGTTGGCAAGATTGATTTCTTCTGAGAGCTCTGAGGGAGAATCTGATCCATACTTCTGGTGGTTTGCTGGCACTCGTTGGCATTCCTTGGCTTGTAGAAACGTCACCTCAATCTCCGCCTTCATCTTCACATTGTATTCTCCCTCTATGCAACTGTCTTTGTATCCAGATTTCCCTTTATTATTACAACAAAGTCATGTTAGATCAGGGCCCATCCTAATGACCTCATATTAACTTGATCTATTTCCATTCACATTCACACATAATGGGCATTTGGATTTCAACATTTTCAGGGGACATGATTCAACTCATAATAATTTTTAAACAATTTTAAAAACTGTAGAATATTTGGTGAAGTTTGGTAAAGGAGGGAGTAAGCAGGCATTTTTATGCAAATGACAAGACTTACTTTTTGAAAGATGAGTAGGTAATATCTATGAAACCTCCGTAAAATATCTATGAAACTTGAAATGCACATATCATTTGTCCAGGCAATTATGTTCTTAGGAAATTTTTCCTATAGATAATGCACATAAGATACATGTACAGTATGTTTATTGCAACATTATTTATAAAAATAAAGAAGCAAAACTGGACATGCCTGAATGTCCATCAGTTGAGGAAACTAATCACAGCTTATCCACACCTGGAACACTACCCGACTCTTTTTAAGAAATGAAATAGGTCTATATTTACTCACTACTTAAGATATCCAAGATATAGTAAGTAAAAAATGCAAGACATATAGTAATTTTTTGTAAGATTCTTTTGGTATAAAAATTTTAAAATATTAGTATACTGAATATGCCAATTATTTTCTCAAAGAATGTACAAGGAACTGATAACACTGTCTTTGTAGAAAGGGCTTAAAACTGGAGATGGAAAGGGAGACTTTTAATTTGATACCTTTCACTAGTGCTTGAAATTTCTTATATTTGCATATATTATTCACTGTTTTTCTGGTTGTAATGTCAGGGGAGTTTATGTGTGTTGTAGAATTATGAATTGCTTTATTTTAATTTTCGTATTTTCTGTATAAAAAAGGAACTAGTGAATGTTAAATAAAAATGTGAAAGGACTTTTGCTGTCATGTGACATGAAATAAGAGATTTTTGCTGGTTGAAACATTCCTGTAGAGCCATATTCCTGAGGAGTATTTTACTCTTGCTCAATGAACTATATCCCATAGTTTTATGAATGTATGTGCCATGACTATGATGTGACTTCATTGTTAAGTATTAAAAGTACTGAGTATACATTGTTAAGCATAGAAAAGTACTGTAAGTATAGAAAAGTACTGAGTAATCCCATAGTTTTACAAATCTATGTGCCATGACTATGATGTGACTTCATTGTTAAGTATAGGAAAGTACTGAGTAAGAGGTAGGACTCTAGACAGCTTTAGAAGTTTAACTGGAAAAACTGCAACTAGAAAGAGCTATGCCAGCCTGGGCAACATGGCAAAACCCCGTTTCTACACAAAAATACAAAAATTAGCCTGGTGTGGTAGTGCACACCTGTAGTCCCAGCTACATGAGATGCTGATATAGGTGAATGGCTTGAGCCCAGGAGGTGGAGGTTGCAGTGAGCTACCACGCCACTGTACTTCAGCTGGGGTGACAGAGGGAGAGACTGAGTGTTTTCTCTATTTTAACAGTGGAAAGGATGTTTCGAAGTATCTTTACATTTTAAATAGTTTCAAGATACTGTGCTAATCACCTCTGAAGAAAAATTACCTTGAGAATGCAAAATATAACAAGTGTTTTCATGAATAGCAGGAGCCTTCTCACAGGAACTAGAAAAATCCTTTTACCCAGTTGATTTGCCTTTATCAGTATTCTCATAGGATACTGAGTTGAAAGCCACTTGTACTCTGTGAAACCACCTGAGAGTTCTTTAGTTCACTGTAGGTCTCTTAATGTAATATATGATTTCATCATTCATAGCATTTCCCAGGCTAAGCTTACATCATCTGGCATTTAAAGGCTTTCTTAACTTTCTTCTTTTTTTTTTTAACATACAAAATTGTAAAATTTTGGATTCATTTTTGGTTTGGATTTCATCCATTGCTAAAGGTAGGTACAATAACATTTTTCTTCAACAGCCAGGTTTTTCAAATCTGTCGAAATAATTTTCTTGCACAGTCAGATTAATTCTGAGCCAGCCACATGGTCCAAAGAGGCCTGCATATATGAAATTTATGAAAGTACATTTCTTATAATATCAAGCACTTTTGCTGAATGTATAATTTAAATTCCTTAAAATAGGCCCATGGGAAAAGGACTTTCACACTTCCAAACATCTGTAAAGTGCTTAGGTAATGCAAGATGGTTAGAGAATAATGTTCTTTTCTGTAAACAGCAGTTCTTATCATTTGTCAATCCTTTCATCCTCCTGCGCCATCATTTTTATTTTTATTAATGGCACCACTATCCTTCAACTCATCTGTTTTGAAAACTTTCATCAACCTTGCCTTCCTTCCCCTCACCTCTAATAACAACAAGTTTTGGCTGGGCTTGGTGGCTTATGCCTGTAATGCCAGCACTTTGGAAGGCCAAGGCAGGAGGATCACTTGAGGTCAGGAGTTTGAGACCAGCCTGGCCAACATGGCGAAAACCTGTCTCTACGAAAAATACAATTAGCTGGGTGTGGTGGCATGTGCCTGTAGTCCCAGCTACTTGGGAGGCTGAGGCAGGAGAATTGCTTAAACCTGGGAGGCAGAGGCTGCAGTGAACTGAGATGGCACCATTGCCTGGGTGATAGAGTGAGATTGTCTCAATAATAATAATAATAATGAGTTTTATAAATTTTACTCCCATGATATTTCTTAAAATTATTTCTCTCTTCTCTAAAATTTGAGCGTATCCCATCAGTATTTTTTTTTTTCTAATAATGACGAGTCACCATTAAGCAGTGGATTCTTTGGCATAGGACCCAGGCAATGTGATTTATAGATATTACATTATTTAACCACGACAGCAGTTATGTAAGATGTGCATTATTACACCTATTCTCTCTATAAAAGGAAAATAAGCCGAAGCATCGGTGTAACTTGTCCAAAGTCACACTGACATAGCTGAAAACTGGAGCCGGTGTTGGTTGATTGTGAAGCGCATATATTTTTAGTTCATCATCCTGCATTATCTTTTTATTTTCATCATCTGTTATCTTATAGTGTGTATGTATGTATGTATGTGTGTATGAGTGATTTCCCTTTGTAGCCTATAGATTCTTTTAGGATAAGGTCCATATATAACTATTGACATTTCTCCCTTTACCTCACTTAGGGGTCTGTATTTAGAAAGTACTCTGAAACATTTAGTAATAGTTTACAGTCAAATGAATGTGTCACTTCTGAGACAAAATAGAGGTCTTTATCTTTACCAACAATCTCTTTTGTAAGAATTAAGGTATGTGGATAGATTTGTGAGCCTCTTTATTCTTTGAAAACATAAAAAGAATCTGTGAACACAATGTATTCATCTCTTTCAACATATGAAAATGAAATACACTTACCTTGGCATTAAACATTTGAATTTGTATGTAAGATGTCAAAGTTATAGTTGGTTGAATATGCTCACTGGCTTTTCAAATTTTCTCACGTATAAGCAGATGCAGATAGGAACAAATGCAATCCCTAATGTACGGAAAACATCATTAGCTTACCTTAACAGAAAATTTTCTTTCTCAGCTCTGGGACATTTATAAGAGAATGAATTTTGTATTAGCCAAATATAAGATAACATGCAATAAGTTTGTCTGTTACTATAACAGTTTTTGCTTCTTGATCTCAAACTTGTATTCCCAGGACTTATGTGATGTCAAAACATGATGGGAATTACAAATCCAATGCTAGAATTACATAAAATATAATCACATCTCAAAAAATTGCTGTGAAAAAAAGACTAGGTGTTTGCCATCCTTTTTGTACTTGAAAAATCAATCTGACAATAGCTATTAAAATGGAAAAGAGTAAGAGTTTAGAGTCGTAAGACCTGAGATTGGCTCTTGGCATTTCATTTATTGGCCATAATCTGGGAGAAAATAACAACTTCTTTAATTCTTGGTTATTTTATCTGGTGAACTGTGAGGATTAAAAGTATGTAATGATTTTTGTAAACTACACAGCTATTGTTAAGGACGTATAACAAGTCTAAAGGTATTATGGGGATACAAGAAATAGCTTATAGAATCAAACAGAAATTAAGGGACCACAAAATGCCACAAAAATGTGTATCTGAGTATTAGCACAGCAGTGGGTGATGTCTAGACCCATGCCAACAGATAAATTAAAAATTAATAGGAAACTGCCCAGGAGATCAACACAAACTAAGCATCTAATTAAGTAAAGAGTTTTAAGAGCCGTCATCAAATATTACTACATTTTCTGCCTTACCACTGCTAGTACTGCTAGTGTTTATTTAGCCAGACATTTTCCTAAATCCTACATATTTTATCTAGTTTAATGCTCACAGCAATCCTTTATGATAAATCCTAATATTATCCCACTTTCCTTTCACAGATGAGACACAGAAAGTTTAGCTCTCTCAAGGTCACACAGAGTAGCTTCAAGATATGTAAATATGGTGGTCAACATTTGGCTAGTTAATATAGTGTACTACTTTTATAATCAGATGGTATTTATAGTAAAACGAATAAACTTGCATTTAAAAAATAAAACTATTTGGGGGAATTTTCATATTTGTTTCTTCACTTCCATTTGGGGGGAAATTGTCATTAAGATTAAAAAAATTTCATTCTCTCAACACAATGTTATATATTATAAAATATTATTTGTATATTATATGTAATATATAAAATATTATGCAAGTATAATCATGTCATAATGATTTGTTTGGTTTTGTTCAGATGATATTTTTCCTTCTATCTCTCTCTCTCTTTCTTCTTTCTCTCTCTTTTCCTTCCTTCCTTTCTTTTCTTTCTTTCTTTCTTTTTACTTTCTCTTTCTCTCTCTCTTCTCTCTCTCTCTCTTTCCTTCTTTCTTTTCTTTCTTTCGTGCTTTCTTTCTTTATGTCTGTCTGTCATTTTCCTATTGGTTTCCATCTTCCTATTCCCTTGGTTTCCAGACTTTTGGCTACTACAAACAATGATGTGTTAAATATCCTGTTAATAAATCCTTATATGCTGTCATCATAATTTCTTTGAAAAAGATTCCCAGTTGTGAGGTTACTAGATTGAATGGTAAAGGGAAGCCTCTTAACCAAGATTAGAAACTAAGCCATCATAAAAAGAAAGGGACATTTTGACTGGATAAATGTATGCCTAGGGAATTATAAACAAAGTCATCTGATAATTGGTAGCCTTGGAAGAACCAGTTGTCACACAGAGAACAGAGCTAAATTAAAAATTAAGAAGGGAACAAGTGAACCAATAGAAAAACGTGAGAAAGATATGAAGAGGTGACTCATGAGTGAGCAAATCCAAATTGCTAAAGATAAAGTAAGAAAAAAGAGGCGCAGTGGCTCATGCCTATAATCCCGACACTTTGGGAGGCTGAGATGGCAGGATTGCTTGAGGTCAAAAGTTCGAGACCAGCCTGGGTGGCATAGTGAGACCCCATCTCTACAAAAATAAAAGTAAAAAAATTAACCAGACATGGTGGCACACACCTGTAGTCGTAGCTACTCAGAAGGCTGATGTGGGAGAATCACTTGATTCTCAAGGATGTCAAGGCTGTGGTGAGCCCTGACTGTGCCACTGTGCTCCAGCCTGGGCAACAGAGCAAGACCCTGTCCCCCACCTCCCCAAAAAAGAAAAAAGATAAGAAAAAATAAAAGCAAAACAAATATGATTCTCAAACTAGTAGTATGTAAATTGTGGTAATGAAATATCATTATATAACTTTCAGACAGATGAAAAAACTAACAACCACTTTAAAGGTTAGGGAGAGGAGTATTTATGGGTGTGGGTACTCTTACACATTGTAAGTGAAACTGTGAAAATAGCTATACATTATTTAAAAACCTGGCAATGTCTGTTAAAATCTGCATCTTTTTTTTCTCTGTTGCCCAGGCTGGAGTGCAATGGTGCAATCTTGGCTCATTGCAACCTCCGCCGCCTGGGTTCAAGTGATTCTCCTGCCTCAGCCTCCTGAGTAGCTGGGACTATAGGCACATGCCACCATGCCTGGCTAATTTTTTGTATTTTTAGTACAGTCGGGGTTTTATGTGCTAGCCAGGATGGTCTCAATCTTCTGACCTTGTGATTCGCTCACCTCAGCCTCCTAAAGTGCTGGGATTACAGGCTTGAGCCACCGTGCCTGGCCTAAAACCTGCATCTTAACCAGAAATCAATTTGAAATTGCTGCAATTAACTTGAATTTCAAGACTGGTCCTTTCTTTCTAATATTGTTTCCTGCTACTCCAAAATTATTAGTTCTTTTCAGCTATTCTGATCCTTCTTGTCGTACTTGTGTTCATAATACATACCCTTCCACTAATCAAATTCTGTCTCCCAGTGCCCATTTTAAGAAAGAGAAGGAAGGAAGGAAGGAAAGGAGGAAGAAATGAAGGAAGAAGGAACTCTTAGAGGCATTCTTTTTTGAATTTCTAAGAATGACATACGAATAAAGTACAGGCATATATATATATATATATATATGTATATACATATATATATATATATAAAGTGTATATATATGTTTGTGATGGAATTTTTAACATTAAAATACATTTACTGAACACAAGGGCTTAGATGCATTAGAATTTCATCACTAAAAGTAGTTGAATCCCACCACTCATGGACTGCACTGCTCCCAAAATGGCTTGAATGATGGTCTGCTTTGAGGCAGAGAAATAGTGTAGATAATCTCTAGGGTTCTTTTAGCCTCTTCTGTTACCATGCAGTCCTTGAGCCACGGGGTTATCTTCTCCACTTAGACTTTAAAGGACTGGAACCAGGTATCTAACTGTGGAGGGAAATGACCAGTGGAACATTGTTGCAGATCCAATCAATCTCCTTTAGATTTGGTCAGTTATCTTCCTTTCTTCAATCTATAAGTCACACTTTTATTTGGTGGGGGCTGCTGTACAGAAAATACATACTTAGAATGACTTTTTTTTTTTTTTAAATCTAGTAAGGGAATGTCAGTTGAGGAACTTCAAATATCTATATTTTTTCTTACTTGGAGCTAGACGACACTAAAAGTTAGGATTATAGGAACCTTCTTACTTTTTTCTTAAAAAAAATTGGAACCTGTGTTTCTCATAAGAATAGCCTGAAAATAAATATAACAATATCTTGAGTAGATTTAAGACAGGAGAAAGGCAAGTTATAAATATTAATATTAGTGTTCCTTTTGACACAGCTAGCCTACAAACTTAAATTGCTGTTATCAGCACAATGTGGGTGACTGCCGGCCTTATTTTCTCCCGATGGCTCTGTTCCTAGAGTCACAGTGAGCATATGTGGAAATAGCCAGATTTAATACAAACACAAATGTTTTCTCTAGCTGTGCCCAAGACTTGTTATAGCAATCTTTGAAAAGTGAATTGTTTTGCCAAGAGAAGACTTAAACTGTAAACTGATAATTAATAATTCAGGCATGTTAGTTTTCTTTTAATCTTAGCTCTAAAACACTTCACATTTGATAACCAAGTAAGGGTTTCCTTAAAGAAAACAAATTAAGTTATGAATTTTGATGTTTTGAATTTGCCGGAGGCCTCCAAAGGTCTGTGCTTGAGCTAAGAGCCCAATTGTTCACTTCCATGCCGACAATTCATGCCTGGAATTATGGCAAATAACATAAACTCAGCTCTGAGAAATGGAACTAGAAGGACAAAGCACCTTTTATTTTTATTGCTTTTTGAAGACGTGCCATCACTCTTGCCATCTTTATTGTGGTCATCACAAGATGCATTTATTCTGACTGCATCTTTGGTGGCCTCACCCGTACACACAAGTTTAAACACAAATTTGTTTTTCCTGTCTCCTCTGAGTTTAAATTCTGAACCATGTGATGGTTTTGTGGATTGGGTTTAATTAGCAAAGTTGATGAATGAATAGTGGGGAAAATATTGTGTAAGGTGACTAATTAACAGAAAACTGGAGAAAGACTGTTAGAATTAGAAAAAAAAGATTAACTTCCATTTACGTCTTACTGAAGTTAAGAAGTGCTTTGTGCAAGAGATGAATTTTAGCAATATTCAAGATATCTAGAGCATGTTTAACATAATTTGTACTATACTGAATTCAAATAATATATGTCATGTATTATATAGCACATTTCTAGGATTTAAGTGTTATGTTCTGTGAGTTTGCGAACATGGTTATAATGTATACTTTTTGTGTTTTTTAATATTGCTTTTGTCTTATGGAAGATCTAGTTCTAAAGTTTGTTACTCAGTTCAGCTGACTTATCTTCCAATTTGAAATATCTATTATCAAGAAATAGAAACACTTGTATAGAAAGTGTCCCTTAGACCTAGAGGAAGTATAAAAGGATTCAGAAATATACCATTTGTAGATATATTTAGAAGTCAAGTTACATTTTAACAGTGCTGTTTTTTCTGTTAAATATAATTTTTGCACAGTAGTATTGTATAACATTTTGGAAATACAAAAAAGTACAAAGCAGCAAATTTAGAAAAAAATCATCTGGTTAACATGTTGATGAATTTTTCCCCATTTTAAAAATGTGTATGATATGCTCAAACCCATATACATATGCTGTTAGAAGCTAAAAATGTACATAATACATTCTATAAATGGAAATCTTTAGAATAGGGATGTTAATGGACTTACATAACCAAAATCCTTTTTCCCACTCCCCAAGATTTGGTAGCAGTCCTGCTGAAGCTGGATCCTCATTCTACAGTTTCTTCTCACAGTAGTGCTCCTGTGGAAGTAAAGGATATTCAGTTACCAGAAGAGGACATCCTCTCTTAATTTAGGGCTATGTACATTCCACTTCCTCTTCCTGGACACTCTCCTCCCTGACTTCCAAACTTTTCATTGTGTCCATTTATGTTCGTTTCCTACTGAGGCTGCTCCTGACCTCTGGATTAGGACATCTACCCCTGGATTAGGACATCTCACTCTGTGCCCCCATGGGACTTCACATTACTCACTCTTGAAATCTACCACACTAGATTGTAGCTACCTGAGTATCCATATTTGCCACCAGATAGGAGCTCTGTGAAAGCAGAAATTGTATCTTTTCTGCTTTGCATTGTATACCCAGCATCAAGGTGGCACATATTAGGTGCTCAAAAAAATGTGTTTTGAGTTAATCAATAAGCCAAAGCTTTTAGGTATCTCTTCCATCTTACTGGAACTGAGTTTTCTGCTCTATTATAGCTACAAAAGACTTTCCTGTGTGAGGTTTATGTCTCTTAAGTCACATATCTGCAGATAAGAAAACTGTTAATAAAATTATTCTTCTTGCTCTAGAAACCTATTATTTGTTAAATATTCTTATGTTATTATATAGCAGTTTCATTTGATTTAATCTCACTTGAAGATACCAAAAGCACTATGAATAAAAACTTCCATGAGAGATCATTTTGTTTTATATTATTACATTAAAGATTAATAAAAACCCCAAACTAGAAATATCAGGAAATATTTTATGTCCTCTTAGCATTTTGAAATTTTGAAAAAGAGATGATTTATATTCCCAATGCCTAGCATATACTGGGGTCTTGAAAAATATTTCAAAGAAAAGAATTAGGATGACCCTCTTTAATATATTTGAAATAATATTTTGTGACTAACATTTATTAAACTCTAGCTGAATGTAAAGTCATCTCTTAATTACTCCTGTCACTGGGGGAAACCATTGGCATGGATAATTGGAAAATGGAGATACTTCCTCTGACAGAGGCTGACAGAGATGGGTGGAAAGAAACACTGTTCACCATCTTCTCACACTGCTTCCTGGTTGCTGTTGTCCTTGTGGATGGATGATCTGGTTTGACCAAATTAAGTGGGTCATACCTGTGAACACATTATATAAGTTTGCCTTCAGTTTTCATTTTTCACTTGCTTTAAAATAATATCCAAGCGGAAAATGTAAGCAAATAAATAAACGACTAGTAGAAATTGTAAGCACAGTGAGAGAAAGACAATCAAGTTAAAATATGAGGTTTGATTTCAATATTAGGATTAGTAAAAGTTTAGGATAACGTCACAGGCAGATTCTTCCATGCATTTTTTAAACATCTTGAGTTACGTGGGGGTTTAGACAGACGAATGTTTTGGAAAAATCAATTATTATTGCCTAGTGTAATGAAGAACGTCGAAAGTCCTTCTGTTCTAATATAGAAATGAATGCTTTTGACATTTAAATTTATATGTGTGTGCTAGAAAGTCTCCAAAGATAGACACTAATTTCTTCCTTTTATCTACATTTGTGTTGCATTATCATTCAAGAGGTAGAGCCTATTTCTGTTTCTCTTGAATTTGGGCTGATCTTGTGACTTGCTTTGCCCAATACAATGCAGCTCAAATAATGCTGTGCTGATCCTTGACCTAGCCCTTTAGAGGGTTAGTAACTTCCACTTTCTTTCTTGAAGCCAGCTGCTATATAAAAGTCTGATTTTCCTGAGACCACCATGCTGTGAGAAGCTCCGAGCTAGGCATAGGGCATGGTCATGTGGAAGAGCAATAAAGTGCCAGACATGTGAGTTAAGTCTTCTGGGATCTTTCAGCCAAGGTTAGTCACCAGCTGAATGCAGCTGAGTGAGTGACCCAGCCAATGATCATGTCTGTGGATATGGAATAGACAAACTTCCTAGTTGTCTGACAGACTTAGGAAAAACAATAAATCATTGTTCTAAGCCACTACGTTTTGAGTGGATTGTTTTGCAGCAATGAATGATGAAACAATATTCTAATTATTATTTTCCAATAATAATTTAAAAATTTTATCAACAAATTTATAGTATAGATATACAAATACTATGTCTAAGTATATATAATACACACATATGCACATCAGTTTAGGGTATACAGTTGACTTTTAGCATAAGTTATGATAAATTATAAAAATGACCAATATTTACAATTTTTCTGGATTATTTATTTTACTCATGTTATGATCAAAATTAACTTCTGATTTGCATTCATTTGTAATCTTTTCTCAATAATTCAAACTAAGTGGATACATTAATTTTCAACAGGAAACCCAAACAAGATATCCAAATAGATGCATTTCAGAATAGAAATATTTTGTGATTAGATGTGGGAAATTTCATAAAAATACCTTAGTGAGACAAAACAAATGGATTTTGTGTTTTGAGATTAAAGTAAGATATGAGCATAGTTGGACTTCAATAGAGAAAAAGTGGAAAGAATAAAGTTTAAGACCCGGAGCTAAAGTTTTTAGCCTTCTCAACCAAGTGATGACTAGCTTCCAAAATCAGTAAAACATTATCATTTCTCCACCAAATTTATGTACCCCAAATTAAATTTGAAAATGAAAATAGAGTAATAGAACTTTGTGCGTTAATTCTGTTAGATAGCTTCAAGTCTTGACATAGCAGGAAACCTCGAGGGTTTCTAGGGGAACCCCCTGGGTTATTGCTTGCTGAAATCTGAGTCTCTGGTGAAGATTCAGTAAGAAACAGATGTTACACCGGAGCTTTGATTCTTGAAGAATAACAGATGAGTAGATAGAAGCTTTCGATCTGGCTGCAGAACACAGGGTGATCAGAATCCCAATCATTCAGTAGATGATAAAATGGAGCAGTGGAAGGATGAATTAACGTGACATGCTGTGTTTTACCAATAAAAGTAATGGCAAGAGATATATTTCTCACAATTATTTAACCAAGAGAAAGCTCCCAAGAATGATGCATTTTGCTTATAAAGAAGTGTGAAGTGGGATAGATCACACTGTCAATTTAATGGCTCAGTTTGCTGCATTTGTATTAGCAGCAAGATTATTCTTTGTATTCATTCAAAATGAATGAAAACGGAGAAAAGTGATTCTGACTATAAATCTCTTTCTGCTGGAAACCTTTTGTCCTCCTATGCTGTTCTTTTTCTTTAGGCTAAAACAGTTCAGCAAATTGAACAAATGACTCTTCGTAACAGAGAGTCTTTGGTGCTATTCTTATATCTGGACTAAAACATGTGTTTTCCTTTAGAAATTAAAAACTCAGTTTCCATTTGGAATGAAGGTTGTGACATCTAATAGGCAATAACATAGCTCAGTTTAGGGTAATGTTAGTGATGTTCAATATGATACATTTTCTGTAAAGGAACATTTTCAAAAATTATTATTCCCTTATAAGTGATGTCATATATTCAATGCACTTACTGTACACAAGTACCATGAAGAGCACAATCAATGCTCATTCATCAATAATCAATGAACAAATATATCACTCTGAGTACTGAATCTGCAACAGTATGTTTGCCTCACAGAAAATCAAATTGGAATTTTCTCCCTCCTATGAATATGAACTTCCTCCTAAACATAAAATATATTCAAGGATAAATAGGAACAGTTTTTATTGTTGATGGTAATTTTTGTTTATATTCCTGCTGGTTGTTACTATAAAAACTGTATTCACTGTGTTACTCTGTACATAGTATGTCATGACAGAGAATATCGGGATGGCCCATTGTAAATTCCAGCACTGCCACTCACTGATGTAGGAACTGGACAAATTATTTGACTCTGTGTGCCTAATTCCCTCATCTTTAAAATGGGGATAATCATAGTATTTACTCTATAGATTTCTAAATGAGGATTAAATAAACAAATATGTGTAAAACACTTAAGACAGGGACAGGCACTCCCTAATCAAAATTAGTTCTTATCACAATATAGGTTGAGCCTCTCTAACTCAAAAATAAAGAATTCAAACTGCTTTAAACTCTGAAACTTTTTGAGTGAAACATGTCAACAGAGTGGAAAATTTTACACTTGACCTCATGTAATGAGTTGCTGTCAAAATTTTGTTTTATATACAAAATTATTTAAAATATTATATAAAATTATTTTTGACCTGTAGGCATATGTGAAACATAAATGAATTTCTTAGTTAACTTGAGTCCAGTCCCCAAGATATCTCATTATGTATATGCAGATATTCCAAAATCTGAAAAAAACCCTCAAACGTAAAACATTTCTGGAACCAAGCATTTTGTATAAGAGATACTCAACCTGTAGCAGATTCCGTAGGTAGTGAGGCAGGATGGGGATACTGAAATGCAGAGATACAAATACAGAGATACAGGGCAAGGATTTCTTTAAACCGTACACTACTTTTTCTCTTTAAAATGAAGGATAAGTTTTATTTTTAGGACTGTCAAAAGAGATCTCATGAGCTAACTTTGGAACTACTCCATTCTTATTAGAGTGATGGACTCCAATCTGACTTTATTCTTAGAGAAGTGTATCTATTGGCTCATTCAAGAGCATTGGTGATGTTCAACATTTTCTATGTAAATGATCTGATTTCCCCCCCCAACACGCTTTGTAAAATTACCTTCAAAACCCATCACTCGCTGACTTGTAACTTCTGATCCAATTCTTGATTTTCATTTTAGTTCCAAGAGCAAAAGTATAAAACAATTTATCTACCAAACAAGAGATGTAACTTTAAACAAGATGAAATGTGAATCTAGTTATATCGCTACACTGTTGAAGTCCCTTCAGTGAAATCCATTGGCTTGAAGTAGGGTTAAAACTCTTTGCAGGATTCATGAGCATGGTCTATGTTCTCCTTAGCTTCCCTCCTCATCTTTACACCCACAATCACATGTGAAACACACGTCAACCATTACAAGTTTTTCTCAGCTTCTAGGATAGTGTACTTTTATTTTATTTTATTTCATTTCATTTTGATGAGACGAAGTCTTGCTCTGTCCCCAGGCTGGAGTGCAGTGGCATGATCTCCACTCACTGCAACCTCTGCTTTCTGGGTTCAAGTGATCCTCCTGCCTCAGCCATCCGAGTAATTGGAACTATAGGTGCGTGCCACCACGCTCAGTTAATTTTTGTGTTTTTAGTAGAGGCAGGGTTTCACCATGTTGGCTAGGATGGTCTTAATCTCTAGACCTTGTGATCCGCCCACTTGGGCCTCTCAAAGTACTGGGATTACAGGTGTGAGCCACCCAGCCCTGCCTTTTTTTTTCTCCTAGTTTGCACCTTATTTCACCATGACCTCACTAATTGTTCAGGTAGCTTTGGCCGTAGGCACTGTTTTCTTCAAGATGCTCTCTGACCCCTCAGCCTGGGATACTTTCCTTTCCATGTGCACACATAATCCATAGCCCCTGTTATGTCAGCCATCACACTTCTTGCAATTGCATTTTTACATACTGGTCTTCCCTCTTGATGCAAAATGCTCTGCATAGTAGGGCTCATGTTTTACTTATCCAGTTTCATCCCTGTCACCTAGCAGGTATATGACACACAGTAGGCATTCCAAATACTGCTGAGTGACTCATCAAGTTAATAAATAAACATAGATTTTAATTTCCATAATCAGATAAATAAAAAATTTGAAGAAAGCCTGTCTCTAAATTTAAATAACACTTTAAATATTTTGACAAACGTAAGAAAAGGAAAAAACTTTAATTAAAGGAGTTAAGGGGCTTGCTCTTAGCTAGCTGCCAAGCTAGAAGAAAAATCCCACAATCACTGAAATAAATTTTACTTCCATGTCATTACTGTAGATTGAGGAAGAATAATTTTCTGGGGTCCTATTGGAGGAAATAAAATATACCTATATAACAATGTAAGTCGTGACCTATCTAACAACATAAGTAGTAAATTTTAAGCTTACCATAAATATTCCAAATGAAAAATTATCTTGAAACCAAGGACATATTAAAGATTTAATATAAATTATAATTGTATATGCTGTTTATAGATAAAAAAGAGTGCATGCTCATTATGCTATTTTATAATAATAGTTTTATAATACCTTTTTATTAAATATTGATTATGGTTCTGAATAAGTAAGAATTTCAACAAAGCCTATTTTGTTTCAAAAAATACCTCTAATTCTTTCTAGAAATCTTTGCTGACCCTTTTTAAAGTGATCTATTTTAAAATAATTTTTTTCTTTATCTTAACTGAATTCTAATATGTAACTGAAGTAATAGGCACCCACAGATAGCCCTGGCTAACATGTAAACAGTTCTTACCAACTATGAACTTCAAGCAGCTCCATCTCGGGCCTGATTTATGACCTGTGTGTTCTTTAACCTTACGATAAATCTGATAGCCTGTCTTCAGATGAAATATTCATGAAGTTTCATAACATTCATTACCATTTTATGATTCTTTTTAGTTGGTATAACAACAATCCTTTCTAGCACTCTATTAATCAGGAAGCAACTTTGTAAATCACTAGCCCAAGCGTGTGAAACCATCACTTGTTAATGTCTTAGCTGTGCTGCAAAACGTGCTCAAGCATAGGATAAATTCATGCTGCCAGTGACCACTATTTACATCCTCCTTCTTCAACATGCTAATTTGCTTGGGAAAATTCCTGTCTGATCTCTTCCAGTTCTGAGTTTTCTGAATTTGACAACTTGAAGAAGAAATCTGAAAGCCTTGGATAAAAATGTTACTCCATGTAAAAAGTACAAAATAAGTGACAGAACAAATCTTTTGTAGATTATTAGTAGATCACATTTCCTGGACAGGCAGAAAATGATTTTGGGGGGGCAAGCTAGTTAGAGGAAAATATAAACCTTTTCTCAATGACTTTGCTTTCCTCTTTTATCTCAGTCTACTTCTCCAAATTTGTTTCTAGTGTATTAGATATCTTTGATCTTATTACAGTACTGGAAATTGACAAGATTTCAGGTTGGTAGTGCTATTTATATGTGTGGATTATTACAATAATTACTTTTGAACAATTTTTAAAAGGTCAAAGGCATAGTTTCTGATTTAAAGGAACTATGTCTTTTTAGTTCCAAGAATCAAAAACCTTCACACTATGTAATTGAAAAATATCCTAATAAAATGTCTACTCTTTATCATATCAATATCATATCTATAGTCATATCATATTATTAAACTTTGAAATTAAAAATTAAAAGACAGTAATTCTTATTATGCTGTTTTTCTACCTTCCTTGGAATCAAGACTTAGTCATATTCAAAAAGGAGAATAATCAACCTAACTGGGCATATAGTGGATCTTTCAATAGGTTTTGCAGTCTGTCTTACTTGGGGATGTTATATTTAGGAAAAATTTGAGTCCAGATATCTAGGTGAAAGGTGATGGTGATAGTGGAGGAAAATAAGAAATAATGGAGGTGTCAGACAATTTTTGTCATGATGAGAAGTGTGCTAACAAAGAATCAGCAACTCTTTCATTGCATATGCTGTCTTTATCATAGGATAGCTTAGTTCAGAAGCTAATGGGAATGCCATTTTAAACCTCTTAATTGCTAACTGTTTTTATATCTATCCCACTCAGAGGGTGCTACATGGAAGCCAGATGGCTGCAAATGTTATTCTGGTTTAGAAGCGTGGAGATTTTTGCATCACTGCCAAAGCCATTGTCAAAACGTCCTATATCAAAACAAAACAAAAAATAAAATGCTCTGTTTTCCAAACTTCTGAAAATTCCACAATAGCAGTAAAATACCAACCCCCCTGTAGGTTTTGGCAGTTAAAAGGAAAAATTATCCTTCCCGAAGCAGCTTGTTGTCTGAACTAACTGAGCAGTAGGGCAGCCAAAAAAGGAACTGCATCATTGAGAAGCTC
The DNA here is from genome assembly GCA_036589455.1 of Ateles fusciceps. Taxonomy (NCBI): domain Eukaryota; kingdom Metazoa; phylum Chordata; class Mammalia; order Primates; family Atelidae; genus Ateles; species Ateles fusciceps. The sequence goes on from JAZHEH010001960.1 coordinate 1,355,718, forward strand.
ATGAATTTTCAAACAAGCAGCCTTTGGAATTCAGAACCGCTCCTAAGGGGCCAAGCCGAATGGGCTCCACACCAAAATCAGCCACTCAGAGGATCACGTCATTCTAGAGAGGAATTGAAAAATGCTAACTATGTTCACTGTCAAGCAAAGGGGAGGCGGCACCTATGCAAGTTTTGGGATCCAGTTAAGGTGTCTCCAAGATATTAGAAGCATTGGATCAAAGCCAGTTATACCTTGAATAATGTAAGGAACTATCACAATAAAGTAGGTGTGAATGATTTCAGCCAACACAATGTGGGTACTGAACGGCAACAGAAATATTACTAGTAATTTCATTGTATCTCAGATATAAGAAAGACACACTCTATTCTAAAATTATTTGAAAAGTGAAAGTTATGTAGTTGAAAGTACATTTCAAACAAATGGATGTTGTTAATATACAAATTTCAGGATTAAATCCTTATCAATTCTATGATCCATTAAATCCAGGTTTTCCAGGCCCTCATCTAGAACCTAAACTATGTTCTGATCATTTCTTCATAATTAAGGCATTTTAATTTTATTTAAAATAAATTATCAACTTAAAAGAAAAGGAGATTTTCCAGAGGATGAGTTAGAAGGTTTGTTTGGCTCAAAACTTTAAGAGAACAAAATAGCATTCTTATATTATCACCTGATATTGAGAATACACAATATATTGAGGACTCATTACTGTTTTAGCATTGCTTCAGTGGTAGATCAGGCTCCTCCATTTATTATGTAGTTGTCTAAGTGTTGCTCACATATATTCTGCTTTCCATCTCTCCGAGTCCCATTTTTGACATCTTTGTGAGTTAGGAGTATTGGAAGTTGTTGCTAGTTGGGTTCTCTAGAAGCAGAGAGTAAGATGGCATTTGGAAACAAGATGTTTTTAGGAGCCAGTATTGATGAAGGAAAGGAGTAGAAGTGGGATTGGGAGAGGGGAGAAGTTGTTTTGTGATACCTGGCTGGCTACGTCTCAGCAAACCGGCTGGGAGCTCTGGAGCAAGCACTCCTCCATAGGGGGTTTGTCATTGGGCCATCCCTGGAAGCATGTTGTCCTATGGAAGGGTGTGACGATGAGCAGACAGCACTTTGCAGCTGAGGCAGACCCTGATAAGGCTGACAGTTGGGGGTGGCTGTTAACAGCACTTGCCACATCTGATCAAGTATTTCCAAGAAGAGAGATCTGAGTGATACATCTCTGGACCTACTACATATGTTAGGATTTGGAAAATAAGCCAGGCATCAAGAAATAAGCTACAGGCATGAGTCTGCAAAGTCAAGCGACCCACCCAGAGAGCAAGGAGATTAGAAAACAAGGGCTACAAGGCATTGCTAGGAGACCAGAAAGCATGAGTCAAAAACACAGGCCCAAGCCCCAGAGCACACTGCCAAGAAAATCTCCAGAGCAAGGAAGGAGTCTGACTAACTGACGTGAGCACCAAGCAATAAGGAACAACTTGATACTGAGCCGAAGTGCAGGGAGAGAATTTTGATATCACACCAAAATTCTAGTTTCTGTGTTACTGCAGCTAATGGTGGGCAACTGGTCTGAGAATGAAGGTGGGTCTGATTTCCAAGATGAAGGGAATTAGAAAATGCTTTCCAGGCCGGGCACGGAGGCTCACGCCTGTAATTCCAACACTTTGGGAGGCTGAAGTGGGCAGATCACTTGAGGTCGGGAGTTCAACACCAACCTGATCAACACAGTGAAACATTTTCACTACTAAAAATATGAAATTACCCGGGTGTGGTGGTGCATGCCTGTAATCCCAGCTACTTGGGAGGCTGAGGCAAGAGAATCGCTTGAACCAGGAGGGCGGAGGTTGCAGTGAGCCAAGATCTCACCATTGCACTCCAGCTTGGGCAATGAGAGAGAAGTTCCACCTAAAAAAAAAAAAAAAAAAAAAAAAAAAAGGCCGGGCGTGGTGGCTCACGCCTGTAATCCCAGCACTTTGGGAGGCCGAGGTGGGTGGATCACGAGGTCAGGAGATCGAGACCATCCTGGCCAACATGGTGAAACCCTGTCTCTACTAAAAATACAAAAATTAGCTGGGCATGGTGGCGCGTGCCTGTAGTCCCAGCTACTTGGGAGGCTGAGGCAGGAGAATTGCTTGAACCTGGAGGCAGAGGTTGCAGTGAGCCGAGATCGCACCACTGCACTCCAGCTTGGAGCCTGGCAACAGAGTGAGACTCTGTCTCAAAACAACAACAACAACAACAACAAAACCTGTCCAAATTTTCAATTTGCTTGCTAACTCAAATTTGCTTGGAACTTTATAGCTTACCTTTACTGTAGAGATATTGAGGATTTTCCATGAATCTTTGGGAAAAAAAAAGTCTATGAATTTGAATTCAGAAAGTGCAGTTTTTGATTCTCCAGTGACTGAAAATTGCAATCACTTTGTTAACAATGTGATTTTTCTTCTTTCCAGAATAATACATTTATCTTCAAAGAAATAATCTATAAACCAATTTACCATTAATTAATGTAATCAATGAATTTGAGTGTCTCCTACACATATGCTAGGCACTGTTCTAGGTAGTTGAGTTAAATAAATAAAATGTAATAATAAGTAATAAATAATACAGACAAACAAAAAGTAGATTAGGATTAAAAGAGTTGGAAGCATAATAAATACAGGGGAAAGATAGATTTCAGTTTTGACAGGATGCTCAAAGTGAGTCTCTGAGATGTTGATATTTCAGATGTTGATATTCGAGCAAAGTCTTGAAGGCAGTAGTACCGATAGGCAAGTGGTCTTGGCAGAGGGATCTGCTAGTGCAAATTCCTTTACACTACAGCATGTCCAGTGTAAGCAAGGGTCAGTGGAGACTCTTGTGGTTGGAGCACAGTGAGAGGGTAGAGGGTAGGGAATGATAAATATTAGTGCAGTAAGGGGTGAATAGGTGAGGAGATAATGTAAAACTTGGACTTCAACCCCAAGTTTTAACCCCAGCTCTATTGCAGCTTTTTGCTGAGGAAGTTCACCATCTGATGTGCTTACTATCCTGGCTACTCTTGGAAAATAAAATGGAAGGTAGGGAAAACAAGGGCTGAAGGAGATGACCAGTTAAAAGCCTGATTCAGTAATCCAGCTAAACAAGAAATTGCCTTCATTTCTGCTGTCGATTGAAAAAATAAAAAGTCCATGTAATACTGTTGTTATTGCTCTCACAGGACTTAGCTCTAACACTCAATCTCAGCAAAGGAACTGCACATTGAGAGAAATTGTCTATCATTTGGTAACCTTTGTTCTTTCAGGACTAAAAGGTGACGTGAAATACCAGAGAGCATGTCTCTTTCCTTTGTGCTGCTCTGTGGCATTTCAGGATCTGAGAAAACTATTCTAGTATTGAGGTTTACATACCATTATGCCCAGAATTCTCGCCAACCCTTCCAAGTGCAGCTTTTGTCCTCAGAAATGATTTTGAAGCTGAAATACTCAGTAGGACACAGGCCTTTTTTGTCTTTTTTTTTTTCTTTCCATAAAACAACACATTCATGAAGGCCAAATAACAGTTACTGCATCAGTAGAGAAGAAAGAAAGGAACGTATCATATTTAGAACAACGGTTGGGTGAAAGAATGCACTAAGTGTGGAGAAGTTTGACAGAAACAAAGAAAAAGTTAAAGGAAATGAAGCCTCCTGAGAGGGAAGGCAGAACACAACTCAGTCAGTTCAGGAATCAGTGACATGAACACTGCTCTGTCTTGAAAAGTCAGGAGCCCTGCCCAGGGTACGCTGCTCAAAGCCCAAAAGCTTAACATCTTTCACTCTTGGTGGATGGACATTCTGAAACCAGGTTTTGATTCTCACTCTTTCTTTCTGTGGAAGTAAAAATTCTTAAGCATTTTTGATGAAGCTTCTCTAGATACCAATAGTGTTAAACTTTACCTTTTCTCACCTATTTAAAAGAGTACTGTATTTGGTTGTCAAAGACCTTGTGGATAGTCCTTTAAAATGCTTTATTTTTTCAATGGGCAAATGAATAATGTGTGTGTGTCAGGGGGGGTGTTTTCCTCCTTAGCATAATATTATCTAAATTCTAGTAATTTCATTTTCTTTAAACACAATATTGTTTTCATGGGTCAAAATCTCAGTAGCTGATAGGCAAGCAGAAAAGGCTGAAAAAAATCTCCTGTTAGCTTAGAGTTTTTTATCTGTTGTCAGATGCTACCTGCCATGTTTTCCATTAATCCACCTGATTTTTAGAAACCCTGCATGCCACAGGATACTAAAATTGCCATAGACACTGTAGACACCGATACCATAACAGCTACTTAAAATTGGAAAATAGAAATGTAATAAATAGGAGCATTTTACCTCTACTGTTGGTTGATAAATTCCATATATAATAAGTTGTCCTGTAAGGCAAATTCCTTCCAAGGCCACAGTTATATAAAATGCACGGAACAGGACACAGTTTGCCTGATTGTTTCCTTCGTTTTTTTTTTTTTTAATTCAAAACAGTGAGTGGATATTCTCAACCACAGCCTCTTGGGGGAACTCCTGAAAACTTTAGGGGAGACATGAATGTTGCTGAAAAGTCAAGAGGAAAAGGCCTGCTGATGGGCTGGGAGGGTGTGATAGCATTGATGACAAGAGTCTATAGAGGGTAGCACTAATCAATCTCCCCCACTCATTTGTTTTACCATTTCCCTTTTAAACCAGGAATAGCTTCAATTATATTATTGGACACAAAGTCTGGTGGTAAAGAAATCCCTGTGATGTAGCCATATTTGAGCACTCGTTGTGTGATCCGAACTTTAGTAAGCAAATTGAGATAGAAAACTGAACTATAAGACTTGACACCTTCCCTCGAGAAAGATCCAATGATGTTTGGAGTAAAGACATACCCTCATGAAGTAGATTTGAGCAATGAAACATAATATATCATTATATAAACATATATATACAAACATATAAACATAATATATCATACTAATATATGTGATAGACAATTTTCTGCAAGAAAATTGGAACTTTCATAAATAACCTCCAAAAAAAAAGGGACATCATGTGCAGGGCTTAATACAAAGACATTGCTCTAATTGCACACTTAACATTAAATACGAATTGCAGAGAATGAAATATTTATTCTTAATGTGTTTTAATGGAAACAGCAATTTATGATGGAATATCAACATAAGAGGTTTTTGGAAATTAATAATGTGGGGGATGCAATGATAGAAACCATTTCTTATGATTCCTTTGAATTAATAACATTAAAATAATATGATGAGTTCTAGATATGTTTTATTTGGACTACACAGTGTTAGATCTCCTAGTGTTTGGACATAACAGGCAAAGTCGTGAAGACATTTTAATTATTGGGGAGATATCATATAGAAAGCCAGATTTCCAGCTTCTCTTGAAACATCAGAAGAGGTAGTTCCACCAGTTTAACACTCTTACTTTTCAAGTTTTGTTTTTGTTGCAATTGCTTTTGGCATCTTGGTCATGAACTCTTTGTCTGTTTGTATGTCCAGAATGGTATTCCTTTCAGGGTTTTTATAGTTTTATGTTTTACACTTAAGTCTTACATCCATTTTAAGTTGAATTTTGTAATATGGTGTAAGGAAGGGGGTCCAGTTTCAATCTTTTGCATATGGCTACCCAGTTATCCCAGCATCACTTATTAAATAGAGAGTTCTTTCTCTAGTGCTTGTTTTTGTCAACTTTGTTAAAGATCTATTATTTCCACTGGTGTATGTATGTGTCTGTTTCTGTACCAGTACAATGCTGTTTTAATTACTGTAGCCCTGTACAATAGTTTGAAATTAGGTAATGTGATGTCTCCTGCTTTGTTCTTTTTGCTTAGGATTGTCGTGGTTATTTGGGCTCTTTTTTGATTGCATATGAATTTTAAAATAGTGTTTTCTAGTTTTGTGAAGAATGACATTGGTAGTTTGATAGGTATAGCATTGAATCTGTAAATTGCTTAGGGCAATATGGCCATTCTAACGATATTGATTCTTCCTATCCTTCAGCATGGAACGTTTTTCCATTTGTTTGTCTAGCACTGTTTTGAGTGAAAATTGTGACAGCAGATTTCCTTATCTTATTTTCAATCTCATGGAAAATGCATTCAGTCTTTCACAATCAAGAGGAATATTAGCTGTAGGTTTTTTGTAGATCTTGGTCAAGTTGAGACAGTTTTCTTTATTCCTATTTTTCTGAGAGTTTTTTTTTTATTATGAATGAGTGTTGAATTTTATCAGATTCTTTTTCTGCATCATTTGATATGGTCATGTGATTTTTAGTCTTTAGCCTGTTAACATGGTGGATCACATTCATTACATTTTTGAAGATTGAATCACTCTGGCAACCATAGAATAAACCACACGTGGTCATAGTATAGGAGTCTTACTATGTGTTGCTTAATTTTATTTGCTAAAACTTTGTTACAGACTTTTATGACTATAATTTGAGACATATTGGTCTGTAGATTTTTTGTTTGTTTGTTTGTACTGTGTTTGTCTGGCTTTGGTATCAGGGTAATGCTGGCTTCATAAAGTGAATTGGAAAGTTTCCTTCCCATTTCCTGGAAGAGATTTGTGGAACTGGTGTTATTTTTTTCTTTAAACATTTGGCAGAAATTTGTGAAACCATGTGGGCCTGAAATTTTCTTTTCTGGGAGTTTTTAAATTACAAATGTAATTTTCTCAGTATTATAGGCCTATTTAAATTATCTGTTTCATATTAGGAAAGTCACAATAGTTTGTGTTTTTCAAGAAATTCATCAATTTTATCTAAGTTGTAACTATATAGAATTGTTCATTGTAACTCTTTTTTATCATTTTAATGTTTGCAGGTTCTGTAGTGACATCCCTGTTTCATTCTTATAAATTATAAGTAATTTGTGTCTTGTCTGTATTTATTCTTGCTAGAAGTTTGAATATTTTCATATTATGTTTTGAGACCCTGGATATTATTTAAATCTGTTTTAGTTGTCTTCCTCTGACACTGCTCTGGCATGGAAAGAGAGGAGAAGACATGGGCTTTGTTATGGCCAACTGGAGGCAGATGTCTAATTTACCTATTTGATCACCATTGACACCCAACGTGAGGGTTCCTTGTTACTGCTGAGTGAGGTTAAAATTTCTGGTTCCCCATGTGGTGTGCATTGGTACTATAGTGAAAGTGGCCTCAAAATCACTAGGCAATGATTAACATCTTAACTGTCAACTATGCCTTCACTGATACCACCCCAGTAGGTATATGGAGGAGACACCTCATTACTTCTGGGTGATGGTAGAAATTCTGTCTCCCTATATGGTCTCCACCTATACTTTTGGGAGATTTCTTCATTGCCAGCTGAAGAAAATAAAAGTCCCATCTCTTTATGTGGCCTTCTCTGGCACTGGTTTGCGGACATCTCATGCTAGTCTTACGAAGGTAAAATCTAAACTCCCCACTTGGCCTTTGCTACTGTGGTAGGAGGCCACAGTTTTTTCTATGGTGTTTCTCTGCAGTAGAATAATTACTGTCTAAAATATTTCTGTCTCACGAGGCTGGCTATTTCTAGGTTATTTGGCTAAGAGAGAAGGCACTTGTTGAGGCTCTTTTTTTATTTTTTGACTGTGCCCATAGGTATTTTCAGGTTGTTAGCTTCTTTAGCTCCAAATCAGGGATAAATAAGGCATGAGGAAAACCCAAGGAACTTACAACCATGTCATTTCTTGGGTTCTGAGATGGTCCTTGGCTGGTCAGCTTTCTTCTTTCCAATTTTTAGAGTCTCTTTATGTTTCTTTAAAACATATAATATCCAGGGTTTTTAGTTGTACTTAGCGGGAAGAGAGAAAGTAGGTCTAATTCATGTTCTTGGAAGAAGTCTGTGCTCTACTTTTGATAGCTAAAATGTGCTGCATTACCTAATCCTCATCCATGTCTTAAAGAGAAGACTCAGAAATCTACAACAGATGGACCACATGGATGGTGACATTTTCATCAACCCGACAATACCATTTTCAGAACAATGCAGTCCAGGCTGGAGCAGTCATGGCTTGGCAGTCAACTCACCCTTATTGAGTGTCAGCTATGTTCCAGGCACTGTTTTAGGAACTGAGAATATAACAGGGACTAGTTATCACAGATGATGTCCTCATGCTGTTCCCAAGTTATTTGGAATTAGTGTCATGCATTCAATGTGAGTATATAGGGTGGAAGAACTCCTCCCTCCTCCCTCCTCCCTATACAAAACCTAGAAATTTCAGGTGTACTATCTCTTTTATTCATAGAGTTCAGACATCTGTTCTCACTCTGACTTGAAGTTCAAGCCCTCTGAGACCTGCAAAGAACAGCATCATTGGATTTATAATCTACTTAGAGTGAAAAAGAGCAGAATCTCATCAATATTCAGCTTACCAACTACAGAGCCTATGCTCTTTTCTAGGGCACCTTCTATCCAGTGTATCTGAGATATAAGAATGCCACCAACTGTCAGAAACCACCTTTTTCTTTGGAACACTGCAATGTATTTCTAGAATGGTACATCATAAATGCTGTCTTCTATCTGTTTCTTTCTAACAGAAAATAATAGAAATAGGAAATAATAATAGAAAATAGGAAATATTTGGTAGATTCTAAGCAAAAAAAAAAAAAAGCTAAATTAATAGGTGTTTCTACAGTGAATGAAAAACAATAATGCCTGCGATATTTTCATATAGCTTTATGAGTGAGGTAGTTTATGTAATATTATACATACATGTTTTTTTCTAACAGATAGAAGATAGCATTCCAACCATTCCAACTATCCCTTTGAATACTCTCAATATTCTATTCATTTCTCCTTTTCAGGACCATATCTACAAGGAACACCACTTCCATGCCTACCCCAAGATGTGTAGCCAGTGAAAGTGGTGTCTGCTGGCAGTGGATTAATTGGGAGATGCATATAGGTAGGTACACAAGAAATGTACTTGGGAACCTAGAAACTTTATGCACACTAACCCAATGTTCTGATCTAACATAACCCTGTAATACAAAATTTTATCCCAGTTGGACATAGCTGTCATGGGAAACAAGGAAAAGTAGATAGTATCAGATGCTGTATGAAAGGAGCTACGTTTTTAAACTGTTGGAAGCGCAACAGTGTGATTGGGCCCTTGCAGGAGGTCCTATGATAATGAAACACAATCTATGAGGCTCAGTTAGAGTCAGTGATATTTACATGTTCATAGAGGTGCACTGTTCATGACAGTAGCTACAAACGGTAACTTAAATTTAAATTATTTACATTTAAATAAGATTCAAAAATTTAGTTCCTTAGTTGTACTTGTTCCATTTAAAGTGCCTAAAAGTCACCCGTGGATGGGCCACGGCATTGGAGGCTCAAGGGTAGAACTCTCCATTATCACAGAAAATTGTCTTGGATAGCACTTCTGTAGACTGTTTTTGTTACTTCCTGTTCTCTTGTTGCTTTGTAGGTCTTTGACTTTTGCTTTTCTCGGGTATAGCATGTCCTATTTTATTGTTTTCCTATTTGATCTGAAGGCCTGGCCCATTCCCCCTTGATCCCTGCCTCTATTCTATCACTAACTTCATTTTGAAAAATTATTGTCAACTCTTGCTAAAGAACTGACCTCTGACCTCCTCCTTTGACTTTAGATTTATTTCTTAGTACATAATGGTCTTAACTTCCTCACCTCTGAGCTACAACACTGAGTACCTGATGTGGTCTTGGCACCTGGTTTGTCCTCTGTAAGTCAGGTCACCTCAGAATTGTAGTCTATGGCTTTTCTGCTCTGGAAATGTGTACACTGTACTTAGTTCACTGGTTTTAATGTATTGCTTTTAATTCCTCAAGATCTACATTTGTGGGCAGTAATAAAATATTAGTGTGCTGTAACCAAGGCTTAATCTTTAGATTTATTATTGTAAAAAAGTTTCCAAAATATAGTTAAAGCTAAATAGAGAATACTTGTTAATATGGCAAGAGTAAAAGTGGAAGTAGGGGCTTACTTATACTAATAGCTACTTTGAAAAAAGTTAGAACATAAATTCTAGATGATAAAATTTGTAAAACCTTTCATACTATATTTAGAGCAATAATACACACTGTTTAAAAACCACCAAATTCTCTGCATGATTGGCTAAATATTAGTTGGCAGCATTTTCATCCACAGAAATATTTCTTAACTAATGTAGCAGCAAATTCAGCTTCACAAAACTTGAAAATAAAAAAATCTAAATTTCTACAACTAATTCTTTTTAAAGAAAGATCAAGATGACTCTAGTGATTAATTACATACAAAAATGTTAGATTTTTTTCCTTGACATTAACCTGTCATTTTTAAGATGCTCCGAGAAGGATTACTAAGGGAGGAATACTGCAATAAAGTGAATATAGAAGCAAAGGAAAACCAATTAAAGTAGGTACATTATTAGGAAATGTAATCAATCCTCAATTATCTAAGGACTCACCATTTTGTGTATATATTTCTTTATCTGTTAGGGAATTGTAGAAAAAGAGAATAAAATGGAGGTTTAATCACCAATTAAAGCCAGTCTAAAACCTAATTGTATCACTAAGTATGTTGCTTTTCACAAAGTGAGCACTTAATAAAACTTATGGAATTGTAAGGGAAGGGTAAATCACCAAAGATTAAAATCAGTCAGTGCATTTAAAAATGCCTTCTTTATTGAAAGCATGGTACTAAGAATTCCATAGAAAATAGGAAATAATTTGTAGATTATAAGCACACACACAAAAGCTAAATTAATAGGTGTTTCCACAGTGAAAGAAAAACAGTAATGCCCATGATATTTTCATTTAGCTTTATGAGTGAGGTAGTTTATATAATATTATACATACATGGCTGTGTTACTGAAGTTTAGAAATATACCTGGGAGCTATACTTGAAACATATTAAAAATTTTGATTTTTAATTAATAACTAATATTTTATGAGTCCATCAAGCAAAACCCGATTTAATATAAATTGCATTAAACATTAAGATTTTGATTTCTTGAACCACAAAATGCTATTCTCAGGATGTCATGTAAATATTTTTGTAAATAGTGGACTGAATCTTGTGTTCCACATGTTACACAGAAACTTGTGCATTTGAAAATGTGCATGTTGAAGCTGTGAAATTTAGTTAGTAGTTAATTGATTAATTTATTTGTATGAGACAGAGCCTCATTCTGTCACTCAGATGGAGTGCAGTGGTGCAATCATGGCTCACCGTAGCCTTGACTGCCTGGACTCAAGCAATCCTCCCACCTCAGCCTCCTGAGTAGCTAAGGCTGCACCCATGTACCACCATGCCCAGCTAATTTGTTTTAAGTTTTATAGAGATGGGGGTCTCACTTTGTTGCCCAGGTTGGTCTTGAACTTCTGACTTCAGCAGTCCTCCTGCCTCAGCTCCCAAAGTGCAGGGATTATAGGTGTGAGCCACTGTGTCCAATCTGATTATTAATTTAATTATTAAATGTTATTCAAACAGGCTTTGTCAAATTCAAAAGCCAAAAACAAAGGCATTTTTTTCCCCCAGTGCCTGGAGGAACAAAGGCATTGTTAATCATTTGTTTTTAATTTGCAGTAATCTAAAAATGAAATAAAATGTTTTATCTGTATTAGAAATGGCGATTTTTTTAAATTGTATTTTAGGTTCTGGGGTACATGTGCAGATCATGCAGAATTGTTGCATAGGTACACACATGGCAATGTGGTTTGCTGCCTCCATCTCCCTGTCACCCACATCTGGCATTTCTCCCCATGTTATCCCAGTCTGAATCCCCCCACTCCCCCACTGTCCCTCCCTTGGCCATCCCCCAACAGATCCCAGTGTATGATGCTCCCCTCCCTGCATCCATGTGTTCTCAATGTTCAACACCCGCCTATGAGTGAGAACATGTGGTGTGTGATTTTCTGTTCTTGTGTCAGTTTGATGAGAATTATGGTTTCCAGATTCATCCCTGACCCTACAAAGGACACGAACTCATCATTTTTTTATGGCTGCATAGTATTCCATGGTGTATATGTGCCACATTTTCCTTGTCCAGTCTGTCATCGATGGGCATTTGGGTTGGTTCCAGGTCTTTGCTATTGTAAACAGTGCTGCTATGAACATACGTGTGCATGTGTCTTTATAATAGAATGATTTATAATCCTTTGGGTATATACCCAGTAATGGGATTGCTGAGTCAAATGGAATTTCTATTTCTAGGTCCTTGAGGAATCACCACTCTGTCTTCCACAATGTTTGAACTAATTTACACTCCCACCAACAGTGTAAAAGTGTTCCTATTTCTCCACATCCTCTCCAGCATCTGTTGTCTCCAGATTTTTTAAGGATTGCCATTTTAATTGGCATGAGGTGGTATCTCAACGTGGTTTTAAGTGCATTTCTCTAATAATCAGTGATCATGAGCATTTTTTCATATGTTTTTGGCCTCATATATGTCTTTTTTGAAAAGTATCTGTTCATATCCTTCTCCCACTTTTGGATGAGTTTGTTTTTTTCTTTTAAATCTGTTTTAGTTCTTTGTAGATTCTGGATATTAGCCCTTTGTCAGATGGGTAGATTGCAAAAATCTTTTCCCATTCTGTTGGTTGCCAGTTCACTCTAATCTAATTATTGTTTCTTTGGCTGTACAGAAGCTCTGGAGTTTAATTAGGTCCCATTTGTCTATTTTGGCTTTTGTTGCCAATACTTTTGGTGTTTTAGTCATGAAGTCCTTGCATATGCCTATGTCCTGAATGGCTTTGCCTAGATTTTCTTCTAGGGTTTTTATGGTTTTAGGTCTTATGTTTAAGTCTTTAATCCATCTGGAGTTAATTTTAGAGTAAGGTGTCAGGAGGGGGGTCCAGTTTCTGCTTTCTGCACATGGCTAGCCAGTTTTTTCAACACCATTTATTAAATAGGGAATCCTTTCCCCCATTGCTTGTTTTTGTCAGGTTTGTCAAAGATCAGATGGTTGTGGATGTGTGGCGTTGCCTCCAGGGCCTCTGTTCTGTTCCATTGGTCTATATCTCTGTTTTGTTACCAGTACCATGCTGTTTTGATTACTGTAGCCTTGTAGTATAGTTTGAAATCAGGTAGCCTGATGCCTCCGGCTTTGTCCTTTTTGCTTAGGATTGTTTTGGCTATGTGGGCTCTTTTGGTTCCATATGAAGTTTAAGGTGGTTTTTTCCAGTTCTGTGAAGAAGGTCATTGGTAGTTTCGTGGGGTTAGTGTTGAATCTATAAATTAGTCTGGGCAGTATGGCCATTTTCATGATACTGATTCTTCCTAACCATGAGCACGGAATGTTTCTCCATCTGTTTGTGTCCTCTGTTATTTCATTGAGCAGTGGTTTGTAGTCCTCCTTGAAGAGGTCCTTTACATCCTTTGTTAGTTGTATTCCTAGGTATTTTATTCTCTTTGTAGCAATTGTGAATGGGAGTTTGCTCATGATTGGCTCTCTATTAGTCTGTTATTGGTGTATAGAAATGCCTGTGATTTCTGCACATTGATTTTGTATCCTGAGACTTTGCTGAAGTTGCTTATCAGTTTCAGGAGATTTTGGGCTGAGATGATAGGGTCTTCTAAATATACGATCATGTTGTCTGCAAATAGAGACAATTTGACCTCCTCCTTTCCTAATTGAATACCCTTTATTTTTTTTTCTTGCCTACTTGCACTGGCTAGAACATCCAATACTATATTGAATAGGAGTGGTAGAGAGGGCATCCTTGTCTAGTGCCAGATTTCAAAGGGAATGCTTCCAGTTTTTGCCCATTCAGTATGATATTGGCTGTAGGTTTGTTGTAATAGCTTTTATTGTTTTGAGATATGTTCCTTCGATACCTAGTTTATTGAGAGTTTTCAGCACAAAGCGCTGTTGAATTTTGTCAAAGGCCTTCTTTGCATCTATTGAGATAATCATGTGGTTTTTGTCTTTCACTCTGTTTATGTGGCAGATTATGTTTGTAGACTTGCGTATGTTGAACCAGCCTTGCATCCCTGCAATGAAGGCTGCTTGATCGTGATGGATAAGCTTTTTGATATGCTGTTGCAATTGGTTTGCCAGGATTTTACTGAAGATTTTTGCATCTATGTTCATCATGGGTATTGGCCTGAAGTTGTTTTTTTTGTTGAGTTTCTGCTGGGTTTTGGTATCAGGATGATGTTGGTCTCATAAAATGATTTGGGAAGGATTTCCTCTTTTCGATTGTTTGGAATAGCTTCAGAAGGAATGGTACCAGCTCTTCTTTGTATGTCTGGTAGAATTCAGCTGTGAACCCGTCTGAACCAGGACTTTTTTTGGTTGGTAGGCTATTAATTACTGCCTTGACTTCCGCCCTTGTTATTGATCTATTCAACATTTCAGTTCTTATTGGTTTAGGCTTGGGAGGGTGCAAATCCAGGAATTTATCCATTTCATCCAGGTTTACTGGTTTATGTACATAGAGTTGTTTGTAGTAATCTCTGATTATAGTTTGTATTTCTGTGGAATTGGTGGTGATATCCCCTTTTTCATTTTTTATTGCATCTATTTGATTCTTCTCCCTTTTCTTTTTTAATAATCTGGCTAGTGGTCTATTTTGTTGATCTTTTCAAAAAACCAGCTCCTGGATTTATTTTTTGAAGGCTTTTTTATGTCTCTATCACCTTCATTACTGCTCTGATCTTAGTTATTTCTTGTCTTCTGCTAGCTTTTGAGTGTTTTTTGATGTTGCTCCTCTAGCTCTTTCAACTTTGACTGTAGGGTGTCCATTTTAGATCTTTCCTCACTTCTCTGGTGGGCATTTATTGCTATAGATTTCCCTCTAGACACTGCTTTAAATGTGTCCCAGAGATTGTGGTATGTTATGTCTTCATTCTCATTGGTTTCAAAGAACATCTTTCTTTTTACCTTCATTTCATTGTTTATCCACTCGACACTTAGGAGCCAGTTGTTCAGTTTCCATGAAGCTGTGCGGTTCTGAGTTAGTTTCTGAATTTTGAGTTCTGATTTGATTGCCCTGTGGTCTGAGAGACTTATGATTTCCATTCTTTTGCATTTGCTAAGGAGTGATTTACTTCCAATTATGTGGTCAATTTTAGAGCAGGTGTGATGCAATGCTGATAAGAATGTATATTTTGTTGATTTGGGGTGGAGATTTCTGTAGATGTCTATTAGGTCTGCTTGGTCCACATCTGAGTTTAAGTCCTGGATATCCTTGTTAATTTTTTGTCTCATTGATCTGTCTACTATTGACAGTGGAGTGTTAAACTCTCCCACTATTATTGAGTGGGAATCTAAGTCTCTTTGTGGGTCACTAAGAACTTGCTTTATGTACCTGGGTGCTCTTGTATTGGGTGCATATATATTTAGGATCATTAGCTCTTCTTGATGCATTGATCCTTTTACCATTATGTAATGCCCTTCTTTGTCTCTTTTGATTTTTGGTGGTTTAAAGTCCATTTTATCAGAGACCAGGATTGCAACTCCTGCTTTTTTTTTTTGATCTCCATTTGCTTGATAGATCTTCCTCCATCCCTTTATTTGGAGCCTATGTGTGTCCTTGCATGTGAGATTGGTTTCCTGAATATGGTACACTGATGGGTCTTGGCTTTTTATCCAATTTGCCAGTCTGTGTCTTTTGATTGGGGCATTTAGCCCATTTACATTTAAGGTTAATATTGTTATGTGTGAATTTTATCTTGCCATATTCATGCTAGCTGGATGTTTTGCCCGTTAGTTGATGCATTTTTTTTTCATTGTGTCGATTGTCTTTACCATTTGGTACATTTTTTGAGTGGCTGGTACTGGTTATTCCTTTCCTTGTTTAGTGTTTCTTTCAGGAGCTCTGTAAGGCAAGTCTGGTGGTGACCAAATCTCTTAGCAATTGCTTGTCCATAAGGGGTTTTATTTCTCCTTTACTTATGAAGCTTAGTTTGGCTGGATTTGAAATTCTAGGTTGAAAGCTCTTTTCTTTACAAATGTTGAATATTGGTCCCCACTCTCTTCTGGCTTGTAGGGTTTCTGTGGAGAGATCTGCTGTGAGTCTGGTGGGCTTCCCCTTGTGGGTTACCTGACCTTTCTCTCTGGCTGCCCTTAGCATTTTTTCCTTCATTTCAACCCTAGTGAATCTGACAATTATGTGTCTTGGGGTTGTTCTTCTTGAGGAATATCTTTGTGGTGTTCTCTGTATTTCCTGGACTTGAATGGTGGCCTGGCTTACTAGGTTGGGGAAGTTCTCCTGGATAATATCCTGAAGAGTGTTTTCCAGCTTGGATTCATTCTCTCTATACACCTATCAAACGTAGATTAGGTCTTTTCACATAATCCCATATTTCTTGGAGGCTTTGTTCATTTCTTTTCACTCTTTTTCTCTATCCTTGCCTTCTCCTGTTATTTTATTGAGTTAATCTTCAATCTCTGATATCCTTTTTTCTGCTTGGTCAATTCAGCTATTGAAACTTGTGTATGCTTCACAAGGTTCTCGTGCTATGTTTTTCAGCTCCGTCAAGTCATTTATATTCTTCTCTAAGCTGTTTATTCTAGTTAGCATCTCATCTAACCCTTTTTCTAGGCTCTTGGTTTCTTTGCATTGGGTTAGCACATGTTCTTTTAGCTCTGAGAAATTTATTACCCACCTTCTGAAGCCTGTTTCTGTCAATTCATGAGATTCATTCTCCATCCATCTTTGATCCCTAGCTGGTGAGGAGTTGTGATCCTTTGGAGGAGGAAAGGCACTCTGGTTTTTTTTTTTTTTCATTTTTTTTTGCGCTGGTTTCTTCCCATCTTAGTGGCTTTATCTACCTGTGGTGTTTGTAGTTGGTCACTTTCTGATGGGGTCTCTGAGTGGATGTCCTTTTGTTGATGATGAAGTTATTTCTTTCTGTTTCTTAGTTTTCACAGTCAGTCCCCTCTGCTGTAGGACTGCTGGAGGTCGACTTCAGACCCTACTTCCTGGGGATCACCTGCAGGAGCTGCAGAACAGTAAGGGTTGCTGCTGGTTTCTTCTTCTGTTATCTTCGTCCCAGAAGGTACCTGCCAGATGTTGGCCTGAGCTCTCCTTTATGAGGTGTCTCTTTGTGTATACTGCTTGAGGAGACAGTCTGTCCCTTATAGGAGCTCAAGTGCTGTGCTGGGAGCTCTGCCGTTCTGTGCAGAGCTGCTGGGCTGGTACCTTTAAGTCTGAGAACTAATAACCACCTCTTTCCCCAGGTGCTCTGTCCTAGGAAGGTCAGCTTTATTCATAAGTTCCTGTCTTGCTGCTGCCTTTTTCATAGATGTCACGCCCTGCACGGAGTAGTCTAGTCACTGTCTGCCAGCAGAGGTATTGCTGAGCTGCCACAGGCCCTGCCCAGCTGCTGTATAAACTGCCTCAGCAGTGGCGGACTTCCTTGGTAGTGGTTGTCACCCTTCCCCTCACTGAGCTGGACCATCCTGGGTCCCGCTGCACTTGCTGCAAAACTCTCAATCCAGAGTGTTTCAGATTGCTTGTTTTGTGGGGGTGGTACCTGCAAAGACAGATTGCCTGATTCCTGTCTCTGCCCCCTCCCTTTTAGTTGAATGGGTGGCTCTGTCTCCCAGGAGTTCCAGGCACCAGTTGAAATAGCAGCTTAGATTTGTGTGAGTTTCTGTGTGCCAATGTGGCACCAGCTGAAACCGCTGTGCTGAAAACTCATGGTGCTTTTTGGCCCGGGTATCTCCTGGTCTGTGGGCAGTGTACATTTGTTTGGAAATGTGGTGGGCGCTCACCCTCTGTGTTGTTCTTGCTGGGAACTGCACTCTGGAGCTGTTCCTATTCGGCTGTCTTGGATCCTCTGAAATGGCGATGTTAATCAATAAATTGTTTTGGGAATTCCTTTTTTTTTTTTGTATTTGGGCAAGCCCAATATACTACCATAAAAGTTTTCTATTTCTCTCATCTGAACTTTAAATATACAGTATACAGATGCTTAATTTATGATGGGATTACATCCTGATAAACCATCATCAGTTGAAAATATTACAAGTCAACAATGCATTTTAATATGCCTACCCTACTGAACATCATAGCTTAGCCTTACTTACCTTAAATGTGCTCTGAACACTTATATTAGCCTACAGTTGGGAAAAATCATCTAGCAACATAGTCCACAGTAGAGCATGATTATCCATCATCATGATCCCATGGCCAGCTGGCAACTGTGGCTCCTGCTACCCAGCATCATGAGAGAGTATCATATAGCCTGGGAAAAGATCAAAACTCAAAATTCGAAGTATGGTTCCCACTGAATCCACATGGCTTTCACACCATTGGAAGGTCAAAAAATTGTAAGCCAAACCATCATAAGTGGGGCCTATCTGTGTAACCTAATACCTACACCTTACTTTTTTGTTTCTGTTGTCCTTTTCATAGGCAGAGGCAGATGTGCACTTTGGCAGGTTGTTTTTACTATCAAAATTTCCTTTCTTTAAAATTGCCTTTCAAGTTGAGTAAAAGAGTAAGACTCAACTGTATGCTCTCTTCAAGAAATCCATCTCATAGGCTCAAAGGAAAGAGATGGAGAAAAATCTGCCACACAAATGGAAAACAGAAAAAGCATGGTTGCTATTCAGTTTCAGACAAAACAGACTTTCTTTTTTTTTTTTTTTTTCTGAGATGGAGTCTTGCTCTGTCACCCAGACTAGAGTGCAGTGGCACAATCTTGGCTTACTACACTCTCCACCTCCTGGGTTCAGGCAATTCTCCTGTCTCAGCCTCCTTAGTAGCTGGAATTACAGGCATATACCACCATGCCTGGCTGATTTTTGCATTTTTAGTAGAGATGGGATTTTACCATGTTGGCTGGGCTGGTCTCGAACTCCTGAACTCAGGTCATCCACCCGCTTTGGCCTCCCAAAATGCTGGGATTACAGGCGTGAGCCACCGTGCCCAGCCAAACCAAACTTTAAACCAACAATGATCAGAAAAGACAAAGAAGGGCACTGCATAATGGTAAAGTGTTCCATTCAACAAGACCTAACTATCTTAAGTATATATATACCCAATACAGGAGCACCTAGATTCATAAATCAAGTTATTAGAAACCCACGAAGAGACTTAGATAACCACACAATAATAGTGGGAGACCTCAACTGACTGTATTAGACAGATCATCGAGGCAGAAAACTATCAAATATTTTTGGGACCTGAACTCAACACTTGACTAAATGGACCTAACAAACGTCTACAGAACTCTCCACTCAAAAACAACAGAATGTATGTTTTTCTAATCTGCATATGGCACATACTCTAAAATATACCACACAATCAGCCATTAAACAATTGTTAGCAAATTCAAAAAAAAAAAAAAAGAAAAGAAATAGTAAGATACTCTTGGACCACAGTGCAATAAAAATAGAAATCAATACTAAGAATGTATTTCAAAATCATATAATTACATTGAAATTAAACAATCTGTTCTTGAATAACTCTTACACAAAGAAATTAAGGCAGAAATCAAAAAATCACTTGACACTGATGAGAACAAAGATACAGCATACCAGAATCTCTGGGACACAGCTAAAGCAGTATTGAGAAGAATTTATAGTGCTAAACATTCACATCAAAAAGTTAGAAAGATCTCAAATTAACAACCTAACATGGTATTTACAGGATCTAGAAAAACAAGAGTAAATCAACCCCCAAAATAGCAGAAAACGTGAAATAATCTAAATCAGAGCTAAACTGAATGAAATTAAGATGTGAAAACCAAACAAAAGATCAACAAATCCAGGAGTTTGTTTTTTGAAAGAATAAATAAGATTGATAGACTAGTAGCTAGACTAATAAAGAGAAAAGAGAGAAGATTCAAATAAACACAATCAAAAATGACAAAGGGGACATTAGCACTAACCATCCAGGAATACAAAAACCCTCAGAGACTTTTATGAATGCCTCTATGCAAACATACTGGAAAAACTGGAAGAAATTGATAAATTCCTAGAAACATACAACCTCACAAGATTAAACCAAGAAGAAATTGGAACCCTTAATGACCAATGACAAGTTCTGAAATTGAATTAGTAATAAAAAGCCTACCAACCAGAAAAAGTCCATCACCAGACAGATTCACAGCTGAATTTTACCAGATGTGTAAAAAAGAGCTAATACCATGCCTGCTCACACTATTCCCAAAATTAAGGAGGAGGGATTCCTCCTTAACTCATTCTATGAGCCCAGCATTATCCTGATATGAAAATCTGGCAAAGATTAAAAAAAAAATGAGGCCAATATCCTTGATGGACATAGATGCAAAAAATCATAAAAAAAATAATAATCCAGCAAACCAAATTCAGCAGCACATCAAATGGCTAATCCACCATGACTAAGTAGTCTTTATTCTTGGGATGCAAGGTTGGTTCAATATACACAAATCAATAAATGTGATTCATCACAAAAATAGGACTTAAAAACCACATCATCACCACAACAGATGTAGAAAAGGCTTTTGATAAAACTTAACATTCCTTTATGTTAAAAACCTTCAACAAACCAGGCATTAAATGAACATACCTTAAGAGCCATCTATGACAAACCCACAGGCAATATCATAGTGAATAGTCCAAAGCTGCAATTATTCCCCTTGAAAACCAGGAGAAGACAAAGACGCCTTCTCTCACCGCTTCTATTCAACATAAAAGTGGAAGTTTTAGCCAGAGCAATCTGGCAAGGGAAAGAAAAAAAAGCCATACGAATAGGGAGAAAGAAAGTCAAACTATCTCTATCTGCAGATGATATAATTCTATACCTAGAAAACTCCATAGTTTCTGCCCAAAAACTCCTAGATCTGACAACTTCAGAAAAGTTTCAGGGTACAAAATCAATGTACAAAATTCAGTAGCATTTCTACACATCGACAAAATCCAAGCTGAGAGCCAAATCATGAATGCAATCCCATTCACTATAGCCAGAAAATGAATAAAATACCTAAGAATACAGCTAACTAGGGAGGTGAAAGATCTCCTCAATGAGAATTATAAAACACTTCTGAAAGAAATCATAGATTATACCAACAAATGAAAAAACATTTCATACTCATGGATAAAAAGAATAAATATTGTTAAAATGGGCTGACAAAAAAAATTTACAGATTCAATACTATTCCCATCAAATTATCAATAAGATTCCTGACAATAT
Organism: Ateles fusciceps; assembly: GCA_036589455.1. Classification (NCBI taxonomy): domain Eukaryota; kingdom Metazoa; phylum Chordata; class Mammalia; order Primates; family Atelidae; genus Ateles; species Ateles fusciceps. The sequence continues at coordinate 1,376,831 of JAZHEH010001960.1, forward strand.
TAGAAAATACTCTATTAAAATGCATATGGAACCAGAAAGAGTCCAAATAGCCAAAGCGATCCTAAGATCAAAGCTGGAGGCATTATATTACCTGACTTCAAACTATATTGCAAAGTATACAAGGGTATCATAACCAACACAGCATGGTACTGGTACAAAACAGACATAAAGACCAATGGAAGAGAAAGGAGAGCCAAAAATAAAGCTACACACCTACAGCCATGTGATCTTTGACAAAATCCGCAAAAACAAGCAATGGAAAAGGACTCCATAGTCAATAATGGTGCTGGGATAATTGGATAGCCATATGCAGAAGACTGAAACTAGACCCCTTCTTACACCATATACAGAATTCAACATGTATTAAAGAATTAATTGTAAAAATTTAAAGTAGACAAACTCTAGAACATAGCTTAGAAAATACCATTCTGGAATAGGCCCTGGCAAAAATTCCATGATGAAGACTCAAAAAGCAATTGTAACAAAAACAAGGATTGATAAATGGGATCTACTTAAACTAAAGAGCTTTTGTACACAAAAGAAACTATCAAAAGATTAAATAGACAACCTACAGAATGGGATAAAATAGTTGCAAACTATGCATGCAACAATATCCAGAATCTATAAGGAGCTTAAACAAATTAACAAGCAAAAATAAATCACATTAACAAGTGGGCAAAGGACGTGGAGAGTTTTCAAAAGAAGACATACACATGGCCAACATGAAGAACATTTTTTCAATCATATGAAAAAATGCTGAATATCACTTATCATTACAGAATTGTGAATCAAAATCACAGTCAGATACCATCTTACACTAATCAGAATGACAGTCAGAAAATAACAAATTGAGGTTGTGGAGAAAAGTGAATGCTTAAAACTGCTGGTGGGAATGTAAATTAGTGAAGCCTTTGTGGAAAGCAGTTTGGTATTTTCTCAAATAAAACAGAACTACTTTTTGACCCAGTGATATTATTATTGGATATATATCCGAAGAAATATAAATCATTCTACCCTAAAGAAACAGGCATGCGTGTGTTCATTGCAGCACTATCACAATAGCAAAAACATGTTATCAACCTAAATGCCCATCAATGGTACATGGATAAAGAAAATGTGGTACATATATACCTTGGAATACTACACAGATGCAGAAAAAGAACAAGATCATGTCTTTGAAAGCAACATGGATGCAGCTGGAGGTTACTACACTAAACAAGCTAACAAAGGAAGAGAACACCAAATACCGTATGTCCTCACTCCACTAAGTGGGAGCTAAACATTGAGCACACATGGAGAGAAAGAAAGAAATAACAGACTCTGAGCCTTATTTGAGGGTAGAGGGTGGGGAGGAAGGTGAGGACTGGAAAACTACCTATTGTAAACGAGGCTTTTTAGCTGAGTGATGAAATAATCTGTAACACAACTCCCATAACACACAATTTATCCATTGAACATACCTGCAAATGTACCTCAGAACTTAAAATAAAAGTTAACAAAAATAAAATAATAAAATTGCCTTTCAGTTGGAGCTGATATTATCTTTGTTGTGAACACTCATCTCAGCAACAAACAAGTCACAGCTGAGGCAACTGGGAATTTTGATCATGAGATGATAGTAAGTGCTTAAACAACAGCTGGAGATGAGAGCTGCAGTCAATTTGGCCACATTGGGCCATGTCCAAGTCTAGGATGCTGATCAGAGGGAGAGAGTAGAGACATGGGTGATTTATGGGAGACAAAGAGAGATGCTTTAGTGCCTGCCCTTCTGATTCCATTTCTGAGATTCTTGTGTTCTGGCTGTTCTTCACTTCCTGTCTTTGGATGCCCTTGGAATTTGCATGTTTTTCTTCATGTTAAGCCCCATTTTCATTAAGCTAGACTTAGAGGATTTCTCTTTCTTACAATCAGATATGCCCTTTCTAAAGCATAGGTTTTCACATTTTCCCCGAATAATTTTCTTGTGGTATCTATTTCTTCAGTTTAAACTCTAGCTCTTATTTAACCACCTTGGATGGCATTGTTTTGTTTTTAATTAATTTGTACCATAACTCCAACTCTGATAATTTTCTTTACAATTAATAATCTTATCTTTTGGAGTTTTATACCATATTTGGTAACAATTTCTAAATTATATAATATTCTTTAAATAATTTTTCCTCATATATACTATAAAACAACAAGCTTGAAGGCATTTTCTGTTTTTGAAGCTTGTGTCACAGGTTATAATTTCAATACTTGTAATCAGTAAATTTTTAAAGTGTTGCTGGTAATTTATTATATGAATCAATGTCTCTGTGCCATCAATACAATTGTCGTATCTGTATGCTTAACATCAGATAGATATTGTGTTTTTCCCTCTTTTTATCAGATTTAGAGTAAGCTGAGAGCTGTTTTCTACCTACCCATCTTATTTTCCAGGTTAAAGATATATAGGATTAAGTCTGATGTTTTACCTTATACAGCATGGAACAATACCGTATTTCCGAAGACTGAACTTAAGTGGGGCATTCAGATTGTGACATAGAAATAAACCAAGGTTAAAGCAGCTGGATCATTGTTGATAAAGCATGAACTCTATTATTTTTATTTGTTAAATGTTTACAATAGGAAACAGTTTACATTGAAAGGTCAGCATTCTAGGTAAATGGGACATGAACAATAACTTTACTTTTCCCCTAAAGACTATATTTGAGCCATGTGCATTTATACTTCTCTTTAGAACTAGGTCAGCAATTCCACGTCAAGAACAGTAGGACTCAGGAGAGTGGCAAGCCCTTTTCAACTTAGGTTGAATTTAAATATAACCTAGACTTTGCAAAGACTGTCTTTTTGAAAGAATACAGGACCAAGAAAATAACTAAAATAATCATTTTTAAAATGTAGAGGTTCATAAAATATTGGCATTCATAAAAAATTTGTAAAATATAGAAAAAAATTTTTGCTGGGAAATACATATTTAAACAGCCAGTGCTTAAAGTTGTTTGAATATTTTTGGAGGTCTGTGAATGTAAGGAAGTGGCATAAATTAGTGGTTGAGCACATGAAATTGCATGTCAGAGAGCCATGGATTTAGGTTTTCTTTCTTACTGTGTGATCTTGTGTAAATCACGTACTAATTTCCAACTTTACTTATTGTGTGATCTTGGGTAAATCACTAAATTCCAACTTTCTTATCTGTGAAATGGATATAACAGTAATGCTTTCCTTCTAAAATTATGAGGATTATATGGGGATCAGAATAGCTCTTAGCTATATTTTCTAACATAGTAAGTTAAGATCAAGTAGGTCTAACACATGCCTAGCACATAGTATTTTCTTATTAATGTCAGCTTTTACTACTATTGCTGTTAGGAAGTAGTGGGTAATAGTGTTATTGATCTTATGGAGGTTCTGAGAACCAAAAGTTAAATAAGCTAAGTTTTATTATTTTTCCCAGAAGCTTGCCAGTAGACTCTGAGCTTCTAGAATGAATACTAAAGATTAGATTTACATTTTGATGTTTTCCTTAATTATGCTTTTTCTTCCTTTTTAGGAAGTTTGATTACTATAATTAAATCAAATTAATGTAGTGATAGGTTTAGATTATAATTTTCCAACTAATGTAATGAGATACTGTCAACCATTTCTTTTTCATTTCCAAATATTAATTTTTTAAAGAAAAAATAACCATGTACTCATTATTTTAAAATTACCAGGAGTAAATATATATATATAGATGGGTATATACACACAAATATATTTATATAAAAGTAAAGAGGAAATACAACTACTGTAGTTTTAATTTTTGTAAATAGTCTCATTTTTCTGGGGAGAATTTGAAGCCTAATACGGAAATTTGCATAAGTAATGAGGAACCAAATGTTAATCTCCAAGACTATAGGGGAAAATGTCTTTAGGGCATGTCAGAAACCTTCATAGCAGCCTCTCTCATCACCGGCCTGGTGGCCTAAGAGGGAAATATAGTTTTGTTGACCAGGCCCAGAGTTGCCCTGATCTTTGCAGCCTCAGGACATGGTGCCATGTGTCCCAGCTGCTTCAGCTCCAGCAGTGGCTATAAGGAGCCAAATACAGCTCCAGCCATTGCTTAAGAGAGTGCAAACCCCAAGCCTTGGTGGCTTACACATGGTGGTGGGCCTGTAGGTGCACAGAAGTCAAGAATTGAGGTTTTGAAAACTCCACTTAGATTTCAGAGGATGTATAGAAATGCTTGGATGTCAGGCAGAAGTTTGCTGCAGGAGCAGAGCCCTCATGGAGAACCTCTGCTAAAGCAGTGAGGAAGGGAAATGTGGTGTTGGAGCCCCCATATAGAGTTCCCACTGGCACACTGCCTGGTGAAGCTGTGAGAAGCGCGGCACTGTCCTCCAGACCCCAGAATGGTAGATCTACCACAGCTTGAATTGTGCACCTGGAGATTGAATTGGCACTCAGTGCCAGCCTGTGAAAACAGTTGGGAGAGAGGCTGTACCCTTCAAAGTCACAGTGGCAGAGCTTCCCAAGGCTGTGAGAGCCTACCTTTCACATCAGCATGCCTTGGATGTAAGACATAGAGGCAAAGGAGATTATTTTGGAACTTTAAGGTTTAATGACTGCCCTATTGGAGGTATTCCTTTTTTGGGAATGAAGATCTCTAAATTTGCAGATCCCAAAGTTGTAGGGACAGGAAGCAAAAATTTTGCTATTGGATCATTAAGAGTAACAGGGGAGAGAAGCTACTTCATTTTCTACTTCCTGCTTCCCTAACCAATGAATGTTGACTAATGGGGAAAAAAAACCAGCATTATATGTTGGTCATTGATTCAGAGCAAATGCTGTATGCTGAACAACATTACAGCACTCCATCAAGTGTGACCATTCAGTTGGCATTGTGTCTGAGTCTTAAACATTTATTCCAGGAAACATGGTAGGATCAGTAAATTCAGTGAGCAAAAACTAATTGTTGCTCTTTATTTACTGTAAAACAAGTTCCTTGGGCAGAAGCAAAGTTAAAGATACACCATTTTAGTGTATAAAGCATTCTCTAAGTTTACAGATGGTAGTTTTTACTAAAGCCTTTGGGAGTAGAAGTATATGTTGCTGAGCTCATGAATACCTTTTATTTTTACTGCTGTAACTATCTTATTAATGAGCTGGTACAGCAATGTCACAAGTGGCTAAGGAAAGAGGCTGACATCTAGAGAATGAGTAAGGTTATCCACCTGATTATTAAAGTCCCTACTGCTGGAGGTCTTCAGTGAGCATTAATATGGGACACAAATGTCCTCACACTCTGTGTCCATTTTTTAGAGTTTGATCCACATGTTTCTTTTCTAGAACTACTTTTCACCAAATTCAATCATGTTTCTTCCAAGTCCCTGTCTATCTAACAATTGTCAGGCCTTGCTTAAGAATCAGCATAGATCTGTATCTGACCATCTCTTATTCTTATTAGGCAAAATAAAATAAAATAAAAATAAAAAAGGTGCATTTCTCAGAGTTATAGCTCCTGGGGGGGATTATTCCTGAGTAGGACTGTAATGGAATAACTCTCCACTTTTAGAAAGTGCCAATGTACCATGTGGAACCATTTGTAAACCACTGCCACATCTTTCTCTTCAGTCAACTAATTAAAGAAACTCACACAGCTGTGGGCTGATAGAGTAGTGGAAATGTAAGAGGAGCAATGGGAAGCTGAATTCCTTACTCATGCATCTTACTTGTGCTTTTAGGAATTGCTGGTGTTGATGATGGAGTGCTACTGTTCACTCCCAATTTTATGGGGTGGTTAAATCCAAAATTAGTTATTGATAGTCAATTTAATTTTCAAGATAATTTGGTAGTCCATTGTTATCTATTCTCTACTATGATCCAACACAGTCCAAATGTTATTTCTCAAAAAGTGAGTGATATCTACAAAGGATGGTGCAGTTTAACTCCTAAATCTTAAAGTTCTATACTTAAAACAAAATCTTTATCCGCTCTACAAAATTTTCATTATAAAACATAAACACTTCAATCACAATTCTGCTGAATTATATGGCCTAAATGGCAGAACAGCTCACATGGAAAGCTGGACCTTTTGCACATTTTTCTCTTGTTTGAGTTCCTCTCAAAGATAGCAGCCTCTTGGATTACTCAATAATTGAGTCAGAGTAGTATGCCCAAATGAGTCATATGTTGCCTTCAAAATCCAAAGAGGCCCACCAGGAGTAATCACTTTCTTGATGTTAGGAAGGGCCAAATTTAGCAGCTTTCTCTTTACCTTGGGAAAGATATAATGCCATGGCTCTGACCATTGGACACACAGAAACTTTTCTAAATTGTTTTTGAATATGAGTATCTTACCGAGGTGTTTAAGGTAATTACTGCTTCCTGCTCACCAAAACTAATCAGCCTGGCATTATTAATGTAGATCATCAGGATGTCTTGTGTAGTGGAGAGATGATCAGAGAAGATTCCTGTAGAATAGATTATGACATAGGATGTCAGAGTTGACACAGATAGTTCTGAAGTCAATTTGTGGTGGTATATCAAATGAAAGCATTCACAGGATCAGTAGGATTATTCCGGGAACCCAGGAAAGTATTGATTTGCCTTAGTAAATAGATCACATATGGAACTGAAGTTACAATAGGCATCATTACCAGTTTAAGTTTTCAGTAATATGCTATTATTCTCCAGGATCCATCTCTTCAATACAAAAGCAAAATAAGCAAGTTGAATAGATATGTGGTAGGAATCACCCTCTCTGCATCCTTCAAGTCCTTAATGTTGGCACTTTTATACCTGAAATTCCCCAAGCAATGAAGAACTACCTTTAATAATTTGATTGGTAGAGGTAGTTCTAGAGGTTTCTAGTTAGTCTTCCTCATCATAATAGTCCTATTTTATGAGTTAGAAAACCAACGTGGAGATTCTGCTAGTTGTTTATTATGTCTTTACTTATAATGTATTCCAGAAATAGGCAAAAAACTATGGGTTTATTTTAGGGACATGTTGATGAGATAGATGCTTTTCAAAACTTCATTAATGACTTTACCTCCATAAGCCCGTCTATACCATGGCTGACTAGTGGTCGACTATAGTGATACTTTGGGTCTGTTGCCCTGGAACTACTCTTGGTACCAATAATTATAGTAGTTAGCCTCAGTTAGGAAAGCAGAACCACTGTGGGCATATGGAATAAAGGATTTATAATTAGCTAAGAATTTGCACAATTGTAGGAAATGCTAGAGAAATAAGAGTGTAAAAGGAAGATTTGGGGAATCAATGAAAAGTCACTAACGAGAACTTTTGAGGCACTGGTACAGGTGGTTAAATTGGGGGTTGTCAGGGAATACATTTACCTGTCAGTGTGAAGACAGTGAAGGAAAACTGCTGAAGCTGGAGAAGTCTATAGATAGCTGTTGCCTCTGTGTCTAGGGGTGGTTTGGATCTTATTGTTGATCAGAAAGGCTGGCAGTAAGGAAAAAGAACTGGACATGGAGTGAGGGTGAGCGAGAATAAGCTAGAATTTACTACATTTATGCATTTATCTCTCACTGTGTGAAAGGCAAAAACAAGGTAGAATCTGACGATAGCTCTGCATCTGTCTCTCACTGTCTCTAGCCAGGATAACTTTCAGAATATAATCACTGCTATCTCACTTTTGCTTTCCAAATCTTGTGAGAATTTCTTTTTGGCCACCTCTAATAGGGAAACTTAAGAGAAAGGGATTTGGGAAACATTTTCAGATTGGTCAAGTTGACACAGAATAAAACCTCCACAGCCCTTGTGCAACCTTCCAGCTTCTTTTTATTTTTTATTCTTCCAGGGAAAGCACATAGACCACATGTTGAAAGAGTGGTGTCATAAAATCAAAGTTTCTTTTTATTTTTGCTGAGTGACTGCAGAGAGGACACTTTCCTTGGAGAGTCATTCAAACTACCAAGACTTTGTGAGGGAAAGATAAACTTTTGTTTTGTTAATCCATTGAAGTTTCGGGGGTTGTTACAGCCTTTTTGCCTATTCTAATGAATACACCATTGTTTTCTCCCTTAAAGCAAGGGAAGTCCTTGATTAAAACAAGATGGTTTTTGTTTGAAAGTTGAAAGGTAACTTTGGCAGTGATAAAATCTCATGCTTTTTGAACGTGGTTATTTGGCGTGAAGTGTTTTGGGGGAGTGAATTTTTTTACTGTTTATCACAAGTAGAGGTAGGACATAGAAAACAGAATAAAAAGTCTGAGGGTTCATCTCTATTATGTTTTTGACTTCAGAGAGGAAAATGTTATGTTCTGTAAGAACTATGCCCCAGACTGAACTGAGAATCTCCAGCATTATCCATATGTTTGATGGCTTCTGACTCTGGACCTAGCTGAGTAAACTCTGCACTGTCCCAGTGCCATTTTGGCCATATTTCTCCTTTGTTTCTGATTGATTCTCCTTCACTTGCCCCAATGATTTCTGCCTTCTTGCTCTAAATCTCTACTCCCTGAGTTCTTAACAGTGTCATACATCCTTATGCTATATAAAAGATTCTCATATATGAATTTTATTTCAGTCATTATCTCCTTCTTGAATTCTACTCTCACATCTCCAAGTTCTGTATAAATGTGCACTAAATGTGCACTGTCATTTTTGATATTCCACTGAAACAAGAAATTCAGTATCTTTGAGGTCAAGCTCATTATCTTTGAGGCCAAGCTCAATGTTTCTTTCTCATTTTTATTTTCCTATTTATCAGTGGTTTTTCTCTTTGTATAGTCAACCAAGCTAGAAACCTTTTTTTACCCTTTATAACCAGTAAGTCATATTCTATAACTTTTTCTTATTTATCTTTAGCTCTTCAAATTTCTCTCATCCAGAGGCCATTTATAAGACAGGGCAACATTTAGTAGCCAAAGAAGGTTATGAAGTTACAGTTATAATAAAATTGTGATATACTTCAAGATAACGGAAGATTCATTCACAACTCAATAAAGACCTATTAATAATAAAATCCTATGGCCTTTTAGAATATTTTTATGTTTTAATGCCTTATGCATCCAATTTAAACTTATTCTTAAAAGCGAAATTTTACTATTTTATAATAGTGTTTGCCATTTTGCCCTCAAACATTATAATATTTAACATATCCCCTATGAAAGTTATATGTACAAACAAGCAAATCAGACTTTAAGAATACTTGTTATAAAGAAATGTTAATGAATGAGCACACATCCCTTATTAAAAGAGAACATTTAAAGTTAGTTTAGACAAGTTTAAAAATCAATAACCAAGGAATCTTGATCTTGTTGAACAAACTTAGACAATTTATTAAGTGTGAAAACAAAATCAAATGGCAACATTTATGTAACTTGTTTGTTTATTTCTGGAAAATATGGGGTGAACTGTAACTTGATTTTGAAACAGTAATGCTGTAAGAATTTTCAGGACAGGGTAATATTTAGTAGCCAAAGATGGTTATGGAATTACAGTTATAAGAAAGTTGTGATATACTTTAAGATATTGAAAGGTGTATTCATAACTCAATAAAGACCTACTAATGATAATTCCAACAGTGTTTCATTGAGTTCTACTCCTTTATGAATCCAACCCTGGCCCAAAGAAATTCACTCTTAATGGTACATAAAATGTGCTCCAGACAATTGCTTAACATTGTGAAGTTGACTTCAGAGGTGCTTATCACAGGGACTTCTCTGTTTCTTACAAGGCTTGTTAGCTTATCAGCCCCACTAGTGCCTGTTTCCTTAAGGTTGATGGACCTTAAGGAAGTTTCTGATATTTGGCATTGTGTTGATGTCTGTTTTCTTGTTTTTCTCAAGAGTAGCATCTACAATGATCAGATTCTTAAAGGGATCACTGTTCAGAGTTTGATATCTATATCTATTAATAGATTTCTTGCATTAATTTCTTCACAATCACTCTTTCTCTTTATTTCTTTCTTATTTCCCTTTTCTTTTCCTTTCTTTTTTTTCTTTCTTTCTTCCAACTGTTAACACTGGTGTCAACTTGATTGGATTGAACGATACAAAGCATTGATCCTGGGTGTCTCTGTAAGGGTGTTGCCAAAAGAGATTAACATTTGAGTCAGTGGCTGGGAAAGGCAGACCCACCCTTAATCTGGGTGGGCACAATCAAATCAGCTGCCAGTGAATATAAAGCAGGCAGAAAAATGTGAAAAAGTGAGACTGGCTTAGCCTCCCAGCCCATGTCTTCCTCCCGTGCTGGATGCTTCCTGCCCTTGAACATTGACTCTAAGTTCTTCAGTTTTAGAACTTGAACTGACTGTCCTTGCTCCTCAGGCTAGAGATGGCCTATTGTGGGACCTTGTGATTGTGTGAGTTACTACTTAATAAACTCATAAATATATATATATATATATATATATATATATATATATATATATATAAAATCTATTCCATTAGTTCTGTCCCTCTAGAGAATGCTGACTAACAGATTTTGGTACCGAGAGTGGGGTGGTTTTAGAGGAACAGAATTTTAAAGATGGAGTTCTTTCATTGGTTTTGGGGTTTCTGGAGTTGGCTGCTTAATATGATTAGACCCCAAAATGCTAAGGACTCTACTTCTAATAATATGGAGAACACTGATAGTCCTTGGCATGAACTGTTTAGAAAGATATGCAAAATAAATGCATTTGACACTCCTGATTCATCACTCAAGAGAGGCAAGGAGTTTAGTGACTCTATACATAATACCTGTAACCATATGTGGAGAACCAAGAAATATAATGAAGCTGGTTGGTTGTTGCTACGTTCAGTGTACAAAGTGATGAAAGAAAATGATGAACTAAAGGATTCTGTCTCCCAGCTTCAGAAGCAGATGCTGAGTCTCGAATCTGCTAGGATTGCCCTGAGTGAGAGTCTTGTCTCCTGTAGAGAAAGAGCTGAAATTGTTGAAAAACAAACACAAGTTCTCATCATGTGAGTGGCTGACCTGAAATGAAATGTGCATGTACAGCCTCATCAGATGTCTACTGTTAAAGTGAGGGCATTTATTGGAAAAGAATGGGACCCTGCCACTTGGAGTGGAGATGTGAGGGAGAACCCTGATGAAGCTGGGGAAACTGTGTTTGTGAACTCTGATGAAACCTTTTTGCCATGAGGAACAGCTTCCTCATCCCTAGTAGTGGCAACATATCTTTTCAGACCTATGCTGCCATCGGTCTTTCCACCTTTGTCTGAGAAGATAGACCCTGCACTGCCTCAGGCAACAGTGATGGCCTCTCCTGAGACAGTTGCCAGGCAAGATAATGTTGATTCTCCTCAGAAGCCATCCCCAACACCTCTGTTTGCTTCTAGACCTATAACTAGACTAAAGTCACTGTGGGCCCCTAGAGATGAGTTTGAGAGTGTGACCCATGAGGAAGTGTGCACCACTCAAAAAGAAATTCTTGAGTTTTCTAATTTATATAAACAGAAACCTGGAGCATAGTCATTGGACTGGATGCTAAGGGGGTGGGGATAATGGCAAAAGGAACATAGAGTAGGATCAGGCTGAATTTATTGATTTTGCCCCCACTAAGTAGGAACTCTGCTTTTAATGTTTCAGCTCGAGGAGTAAAAAACATTCTAATAGTCTATTTGCTTGCTTAGTCAAAATACAGATTAATGATGGCCCACTGTGAGTAAGCTGAAAATGCCTCATCTCCTTTGGTTTAATGTGGAGGAAGGGATCCAAAGGCTTAGGGAGATTGGGATAGTGGAGTAATTTAGTCACTTTAGACCTACTCATCCCAGCTGGGAGAATACAGAATATATGCCCTTACCAATGCCTTGTGAAATAGATTTGAGGGCAGCACCCACATCTTTGAAGAGCCATGTAATTGCTCTTCTCTGTATGTCAGAACTAACAGTGGGAACCATAGTCGTTCAACTATAAAATTTAAATGCAATGAGAATAACTGGATCCCAAGGTGGTAGGGGCCAAATGACAACACTCAACCATCAAAGGCAAGGTGGGCATAGCTACCATAATGGACAGCAGAGGCAAAGTGACAATCAGAATAGTCTGACTTGTGTAGCTTTGGCACTGTCTAATCATGCATTTCTAGAAGTGAAATTGATAGGAAGACTACTGTATTCCTACTTAATTTATATAAGCAGAAAACTTTCATGCTGAATGGACAACAGACTAATTTGAATTATAAAAACAGGGAATCACAGCCTCTCAATTTCTAGACTTTAGCTGGTTTACAGATTCAGAACCCCTTTGAATGAAAGGGAAGCCAGGTCACCTTGAGGAAGGAACCCCACTACATTACTGACAATTTATGCAGTGAATCTTTTTCCCATCCTTCTCCAAGGAGACCTCCAGCCTTTTATCAGGGTAACTGTGCATTGGGGGAAAGGGAAATGATCAGACATTTTGGGGACTACTAGACACAGGCTCTTAGCTGACATTGATTCCAGGGGACCCAAAACGTCATTGTGGTCTTCCAGTTAAAGTTTGGGTTTATGGAGGTCAGGTAATTAATGGAGTTTTAGCTCAGGTCTGACTTACAGTGGGTCCAGTGGGTCTCCAGACTTATCCTGTGGTCATTTCCCCAATGCCAGAATACATAATTGGCATAGACATACTTAGCAGCTGGCAGAACCCCCCACATTGGCTCCCTCACCGGTAGGGTGAGGGCTATTATGGTGGGAAAGGCCAAATGGAAGCCATTAGAGCTGCATCTACCTAGAAAAATAATACATCAAAATCAATATTGCATCACTGGAGAGGATCACAGAGATTAGTGGCATCATCAAGGACTTGAAAGATTCAGGGGTGGTGATCCCCGCCACATCCCCATTCAACCCTCCTATTTGACCTGTGCAGCAGACAGATGGATCTTGGAGAATGACAGTGGATTATTATAGGCTTAACCAAGTGGTGACTCCAATTACAGCTGCTGTGCCAGGTGTGGTATCATTGCTTGAGCAAATTAACACATCTCCTGGTACATGGCATGCTGCCATTGACTTAACAAATGCCTTTTTCTCAATTCCTGTCCATAAGGCCCACTAGTAGCAATTTGCCTTCAGCTGGCAAGGCCAGCAATATACTTTTACTGTCCTGCCTCAGGGGTATATCAACTCTCCTGCTTTCTGTCATGATCTTATTTGGAAAGAACTTGATCACTTTTTGTTTCCATAAGATATCATGCTGGCCCATTACATTAATGACATTATGCTGATTGGGTCCAGTGAGCAAGATGTCACAAACACACTGGACTTATTGGTGAGACATTTGCATGCCGAGGATGGGAAATAAATCCAACTAAAATTCAAGGAACTTCTACCTCAGTATAATGTCTAGGGGTCCAGTTGTATGGGGTCTGTCTAGATATTCCTTCTGAGGTGAAGCATAAATTGCTGCATTTGGCCTCTCCTACAACCAAGAAAGAGGCATAACACCTAGTGGGCCTATTTGGATTTTGGAGGCAACACATTCCTCATTTGAACATGTTACTCTGGCTCTTTTATTGAGTGACCCGAAAGGCTATCGGTTTTGAGTGGGGTTCAGAACAGGAAAAGTCTCTGCAACAGGTCCAGGCTCCTGTGCAAGCTGCTCTGCCACCTGGGCCATATGACCTAGCAGATCCCATGATGCTTGAGGAGTCAGTGGCAGATGTGGATGCTGTTTGGAGCCTTTGGCAGGCCCCCATAGATGAATTACAGTGGAGGCCTCTATGATTTTGGAGCAAGGCCCTGCCAACTTCTGCAGATAACTACTCTCCTTTTGAGAGATGGCTCTTGACCTGTTACTGGGCTTTGGTGGAAACTAAACATTTGCCTATGGGTCATCAAGTCACCATGCCACCTGAAACTGCCTATCATGAACTGAGTACTTTCTGACGTATTTAACCAGAAAGTGGGTCATGCACAGCAGCATTCCATCATCAAGTGGAAGTGGTAATATATGATCAGGCTTGAGCAGGTCCTGAAGGAACAAGTAAGTTACATGAGGAAGTGGCTCAAATGCCCATGGTTTCCACTCCTGTCACCCCACCCTGCCTGCTCTCCCCCAGCCTGCACTGATGGCCTCATAGGGAGTTCCCTATAATCAGTTGACAGAGGAAGAGAAGAGAAGACTATGGCCTGGTTCACAGATGGTTCTACATGATATACAGGCACCACGCAAATGTGGACAACTGCAGCACTACAGCCCCTTTCTAGGACATCCCTGAAGGACAGCGGTGAAGGGAAATATTTTCAGTGGTCAGAACTTCAAGCAGTGCACCTGATTGTGCACTTCACATGGAAGGAAAAATGGCCAGAAGTGCGATTATATACTGATTCATGGGCTCTAGCCAATGGTTTGCCTGGATGGTCAGGGACTTGGAAGAAGCATGATTGGAAAATTGGTGATAAAAATTTTGGGGAAGAGGTGTGTGGATGGCCCTCTCTAAGTGATTAAAAACTGTGAAGATATCAAAAACCATGTGAATGATCAACAAGCGGTGACCTCAGCAGAGGAAGATTTTAATAATCAAATGGATAGGATGACCCATTCTGTGGACACCACTCAGTCTCTTTCCCCCAGGTACTCCTGTCATTGCCCAGTGGGCTCATGAACAAAGTGGCCATGATTGCAGGAATGGAGATTACTCATAGGCTCAACAACATGGACTTCCACTCACCAAGGCTGACCTGGCTACAGCCACTACTGAGTGCCCAATTTGCCAGCAGCAGAGACCAAAACTGAGCCCTTGATATGGTACAATTCTTTGGGGTGATCAGCCAGCTACCTGGTGGCAGGTTGATTATATTGGACCTCTTGCATTGTGGAAAAAGCAGAGGTTTATCCTCAGTGAAATAAACACTTACTCTGGATATGAGTTTGCCAATCCTGGATGCAGTGTTTCTGCCAAGACTACCATCCATGGACTCACAGAATGCCTTATCCACCATCATGGTATTCCACACAGTATTGCCACACTTTATGGCTAAAGAAATGTGGCAGTGGGCTCATGCTCAAGGAATTCACTGGTCTTACCATGATCCCCATCATTCTGAAGCAGCTGGATTGACAGAATGGTGGAATGGCCTTTTGAAGTCACAGTTACAATGCCAACTAGGTAACAATACTTTGCAGGGCTGGGACAAAGTTCTCCAGAAGGCCCTATATCTTCTGAATTAGCATCCAATATATAGTACTCTTTTTCCCATAGCCAGGATTTACAGGTCCAGGAATCAAGGGGTGGAGGTGGAAATGGCACCACTCACCATCACCCCTAGTGAGCCGCTAGCAAATATTTTCTCCCTATTCTCATGACATTATATTCTGCTGGTCTAGAGGTGTTAGTTCTAGAGGAGGAACACTGTCATCAGGAGACACATGATTCTATTAAACCAGAAGTTAAGATTGGCTCCTGGATACTTTGGGCTCCTCCTACCTTTAAGTCAACAGGCTAAGAAGAGAGTTACAGTGTTGGCTGGGGTGACTGAGCTGGATTATCAAGATAAAGTTAGTCTGCTACTCCACAATGGAGGTAAACAAGTATATGCATGGAATACAGGAGATCAACTGGGCATCTCTTAGTATTACCATGCCCTGTGATTAAGGTCAATGGGAAATTACAACAGCCCAATCCAGGCAGGACTACAAATGACCCAGACCCTTCAGAAATGAAGGTTAGGGTCACTTCACCAAGAAAAAACTATGACCTGCTGAGGTGCTTACTGAAGGCAAAGGGAATACAGAATGAGTAGTAGAAGAAGGTAGTCATTAATACCAGCTGCAACCACATGACCAGCTCTAGAAACAAGGACTGTAATTGTCGTGAGTATTCCGTCTTTCTTTTGTTAAAAACATGTTTGTGCATGTATATACTTGTACTAAGAAAATATTTTCATTTTATTTCCTTTCTTCTCTATCATGTGACATAAGATTTATTGACATCACATCAGCATTTAAGTATTGCTAACTTTATGTAATAGTATTTGGGTTGGGGATTAGTGCATTTCCAGTTGTACAAAGGATAGTTGTATTATGTTAGGTGTAATTATGACCTTATTATTGTCTTTGAAGATTATGCATGATCTCAGGAGATGTATATGGGTGCCACTTGACAAGGGGTGGATTTGTGATGGCTAACATTTGGTGTCAACTTGATTGGATTGAATGATACAAAGTATTGATCCTGGGTGTGTCTGAGCGGGTGTTGCCAAAAGAGATTAACATTTGAGTCAATGGACTGGAGAAGGCAGAGTCACCCTTAATCTGGCTAGGCATAATCAAATCAGCTGCCAGGGAATATAAAGCAGGCAGAAAAACATGAAGAAGTGAGACTGGCCTAGCCTCCAGCCTACAGCTTTCTTCTGTGCAGGATGCTTCCTGCCCTTGAACATCGACTCTAAGTTCTTCAGTTTTGAAACTTGAACTGGCCTCCTCACTCCTCAGCCTGCAAATGGCCTATTGTGGTACATTGTGATCATGTGATTTAATACTTAAAACTCCCCTTTAAATATATATTCCATTAGTTATGTCCCTCCAGAGAATTCTGACTAATATCCCTTCCTCCCTTCCTCCCTCCCTTCCCTCCCTTCCCTCCCTTTCCTCTCCTTCCTTCCCTTTCTTCCCTTCCTTCCCTCTCTTTCCTCTCCTTCCTCCCCTTCCTCCCCTTCCTTCCCTTCCTCCCCTTCCTCCCCTTCCTCCCCTTCCCTTCCTTCCCTTCCTTCCTTCCTTCTTTCCTTCCATTTTCCTTTGTTGAGATAGGGTCCCAGTATGATGTTCAGTCTGGTCTCTAACTCCTGGGCTCAAGGGATCTGCCCTCCTTGGCGTCCCAAGGTGCTGGGGATTATAGGTGTGAGCCACCATGACTGGCCCACAATCATTTTCTAAGCAACCTCCATCAATTGTTGTGTGCCTAATAATGGGATAGCTTCTGGGAAAATTAAATCAAATAGGACCATGTGCCTATATCCAAAGAGCTTTTAGTATATGGAGGAGAAATACTGTAAGTCAATTATTATAGTGTAATGCATTATATTATTTTAGAGGTGGGGAACAGAGCAAAGACAGTGTGTATCACATAGTAGGTACTTAATAAATATATATCAAGTAGAATAAATGTGAATTGAAGGACACATAAATGAATAGGTCTAATTTAACTATAGATTGATAGAAGGAACATGACTCCTTTCTTTAAAAGAGGATGCTTAAGGTAAGCTTCAAAGAGTAAAAAAGTGTCAGAAGCAGAAGTCTGGAAGTACACTCAGGGCAGTCAGAACAAATATGACAGATACAGAGAAAGCATAAAATATTGTTATGTGTTCAGGTAAATGCTTTCAAATTGATGGAGCAAAGAATTCATTTGTGCTTTGGCTGAAAACTCAAAACCAGTATTTCTAAAAGTGAACTCACGAATTCTTCCTTAAAATTGTTCATTCTTATTCTTTCTCTTGAAAAATAAAATCAAAAACTAAATGAAAATCTGGATATCACCTTCCTCCTCTAATCTCCTACCTCTATTTAGTTAGTCAGCTTTGCTGCAGATTTTACCCTCTTATCAGCTCTTAGTTCTCCCTTCCCTCTTCATTTTTTCCAACAAATTCTTCAGTCAGGTCTCATACCCTTATTCCTTTTTTCCTTCATTCATTCAATAAATATTTACTGGGTACCTATTAATTTACTCACATTGCTAACACAGTGGTATTTCAGATCTATAAATTTGACCATGTCTCTCCTCATGTATTTAGAAGAAGCCATCAAGACTAAGCTAAAGAATTCAGTTTACTCTCCAAGCTAAAGAATTCCTTTGAAATATTTTAAGCTGAAGAGTAGTATGTCTCTATTTGCATTTTATAAAAACAATGAAATGACCAAAGATGGGGCCCTGGAGAACAACCCGTTAAGGCACTATATGGTAAGAGTGGAGCTGGTGACAGATACTGTAAAGGAGTGGAATAAAATACTGGAAGAGAATGGAGTAGCCAGAAGAGGATGGAGGTTTTTTTTTTTTTTTTGAGACAGAGTCTCACTCAGTCACCAGGCGCCAGGCTGGAGTGCAGTGACGCGACCTTGGCTCACTGCAACCTCCGCTGCCCGGGTTCAAGCATTCTCCTGCCTCAGCCTCCCGAGTAGCTGGGACTACAGGCGCGCGCCACCACGCCCAGCTAATTTTTTTGTATTTTTAGTAGAGACGGGGTTTCACCTTGTTGATCAGGACGGTCTCGATCTCTTGACCTCGTGATCCACCCGCCTCGGCCTCCCAAAGTGCGAGGATGGAGTTTTAAAGGAGGAAGTTAATAAAAAGATTTTTATCGCATTAACTCCCACCAAGAGAGGGCAGGCTCTCACCAATATCTGTCACTCTTTCTTCTTTTGGGACAGTGAGTGAGGCGATTGGAGAGGGCAGAAGTTCCACTTAGGGGTTGAAGCTGTAGAATGTGAGGAGTGTCAGAAAATAATTCCCTTACTCTTCCCAGCTTTTCATCTCATGACACCTTGGCCTGATACTTAAACCTATGGTCGACAGGAGAGAAAAGCAGCAGTTTGTAAGGTCAGTCCTGTATTCTGTGAAGTCACTACCTGTCACCATCCTCCATTCATTGTTACTCTCTTTGAATGATGGTAGACAATTCATATTTTATTCCTAGAATGATCTGAAATGGATGAAAGAAGACTGTATTTAAAAATCTATTATTCTGAATTTTAAGTTTTTTTCTGTTCCATTTCATATAGCAAATTATATTTATTCAAAATTTAGAAGGAATTACATATTTAGTCAAATTATAGTATAAAAATGCTATAGATAGCACAATGCCAGCAGTGAAAACATGACCCAAATTTGCAATTTCAGTACACCCTCTAATTATCAAATTGCTAAGGAAAAATTGTTACCAGGAATAAATTTGCTTCTAAATTAAATTTCTAAAGAATTAAAACTTAAAATTTATCTCTCCATTATGTCTTATTATGCTGATTTTCAATTGGGTTGGAGTTTTAAGTCAATGGGGATTCCTTCAGCAGCTGTAGCCTGCAGTGTCTTATACTGGGCTCCTTTAAAGAGGCTCAAGAATCAATAGGACACACTGGATCATCACAATACTTCTTGGTCACTCATATGATTGAGAAACACAAAGTACATAGGTGCCATAGCAGCAGTACTAGCAAAATAACATAACCAAGGTTTAGAACATAATACTATTCAGGCCCTTACCACAGATGTCAGCCAAGGATCATACATTTAGTGGCATATGGAGACTAGATAGAAATAAGAAGATAGAGATATTTTCAGCTTTAACTTCTCTATGATAGTGGTCAGATGGCTATCAATAGTTTCCACTCTGTAAGTTCAAGGTTTTCATAGCTGCATAAACAAAAGTCGAATGAAAAGCAGCGACGTGTGCCATATGCTCCTTCAGAATAAACTTTCACTTTTTACATTTTTAATTCCCTTTTTATTGGTTAATCTTAATGATTTTAATGCCATTGTCTCTACCATTTATCTTCCTCTTGACAGGACTTGACTTGTTTCCATTCTGGTTCCTTTAGCAACATGAAAGAAACAGAATGAAGGTGGGCACAAGCAAAGCTCTGTCAGATTTCATCTACCATCAAAAGTCTCAACTTCTATAGATCAGAAGATGTTTGCTCTAACCCGGTACTTCATATTCCAGGCTGAGATGCCTCCCAATAGTGCATGCATGAAAATTCTGCTCCACCTGGTAAGAGTCTTTCCTGGTTCTAGCAATGATCTTATTCGTTCTATGTAGGACCAAATCCTAGAAGATATAACAGTGCCTCTCCAGTTCAGAAAAAAACACACAAAAAAAACACACCAAAAAACATTGTATTTGCACTTATGATCAGATTATCGCTTATTCCATTTGAAGGCTTTGAAATGTCCATCATGACTGCCAAATTGAACCCTTTTTTTCTGGTTAAATCTTATTGTGGTTCTCAGCTCAAGCACACTACTCAAATTTTTGCATAAAGCTTCACTTGCTCACTATACTATCATATTTAGCTATATAGTCTAAGCCTGTTTACATAAATCCATACTCATGTAGACTTCCAGAAAAAATATAAGCTTCTGCTGACTTCAAGATTCAAAGAACCAAGAAGTGATCACTTGTTAAAGCTCTTCATTTCAGCTATGTTAGAAAGTTCAATAGATCCATGTCATATTTTGATCTAAAACTAAATCTTGGAATTATTCTTATAGTTTGCACCTTGTGTTGAGAATTTAGGATGACAACTGTACTTCTCCCTTAGTTTCAGGGATTCTGAAATGGAAAAAATAGGACTCAGATAAAGATCAAAATATCAGCATCATTTGTTGAAAAAGTAGATTTGAAAATCTTGGCCTATATTTGAGGCCAAAATGAGCTCCTTCTTATTTTCTCCCTGAATTATATTACCCTTCCTACTAGCAGGTACAATGGCTGAAAATTATAGGTTTCACTCTTCACACTGCCCTAGTGAAAAGTGTTCAATAAAGCTTGCAAGCAGGCAACTATAAAAATAATAAAATCAGAAAGGGCATTTCACACAAAAACAGTGACCTTTATTTCATTAGCTCTGCTTATTATCAACAAAATGCTCACTAGTATTAGAAAGATTTGGGATCTGATGAGTGAAGACACTGGCAGTGTTTTCTGTCCCAATATTTCTAAAAGCATGAATATTATTATTTTCTTACCTGAGCAGGCATATGAGAGGACAGAGAGGATGATTCCTCCTGCAGAAGACAGGACAATGTTAAATACCACACACAAAAGTCAAAGGAAAAGTCAAGAAAGATGAGAATAGAAAACTGCTCAGAGAGTCTAGCATGCTAGAGTTTATTGGTAATTTTATAAACAGCAGTTTCTATGAATGATTGAGAATCAAATGTACTTCAGAATCACAAAGAGGGCTTGCTAAAACACAAATTGCTGGGCTTCAGCTTCTCAGAGTTTTTGATTCACTAGTTCTTCAAAAGGGAAAGTTGATCTTGCATTTCTAACATTCCAAGGTGTATTAGTTTGTTTTCACACTGCTATAAAGACATACCTGAAACTGGGTAATTTACAAAGAAGGGTGGTTTTATTGACTCTCAGTTCTGCATGGCTAGGGAGGCCTCAGGAAACTTACAATCATGGCAGAAGGAGAAGAGGCAGATGAGAGATGGAGGCAGGGGAGAGAGTGAGCAAGAGCAGGGAAAACTGCCTTATAAAACCATCAGATCTCGTGAAAACTCACTCACTATCACAAGAACAGCATGGGGGAAGACCCCCCATGATCCAATTACCTTCTGGTTGGTCCCTCCCTCAACATGTGGGGATTATGGGGATTACAAATTGAGATGAGATTTGGGTGGAGACACAGAGCCAAACCATATCACCAGGTAATGTTGATGCTGTTGGTCTGGAACCACATTTGGAAAACCATTCCTAAATAGTTTTGAGGGCAAAAGCCAACTTGCAATTGTGGAGTAAATGGACTATGAGAAAGTAGAAAGGTATCGACTATTCTTTCAAGAAACTTGGCTATGAATAAAAGTATAGAGATAAATAAATGTTGGGACTAGAGGTTATATGGAGTTGATGGATTTCCATTAAGTTATGTAGATATCTTTATTCTCATGACATTTACAGTAATTGAATTGGTTTTGTCAAACATTTACAACTGAACACTAGTATAACCGATCCTTTGTAGTGATTATGTGCTGGATGTCTTCTATGTGTCCAGCAGATTCAACTCTCCATTTTTAACTATGTTCTGCAAGCTCCCTTGTCATCTGACCTGCTGTTGAGTTTGGCCAATGGGGATCCCTGGTGGAGATCAGAGGGAAGGAGGAGGTTGAGGTTGGAGTGTTATTTCCCTGGCTTCCTCCTTGCCAGGTTGCCTTGAACTGGCTCTGTTCCATGACAAAAGACCATTGTTCCTCTGAAGGCAGTTATTTCTAAAACACTCTCTTCTTTCAGATTCTGATGACTGTTGTCACCTTTAGTTCCTATTATTTGTGTTCTTTCCATTCCCTAGCCAAACTTTTATTAATTGAATAGTCTTTTATCAGACATTCTTTGGATTATTCTATTTTGAGGATACCATTTAAGAAGCTGAAAGATATGAAGAGCACACACAGGATGCATGGGTGTGTTACTGTTGCTATCCTGTAGATTTTCTTTTGAGTTACAACTCTTCCTCCACTTTCGGTCCATGTAATTCAGGTAGTAACGACGATCCTTCTCAAGATTCAGGAGTGGGTATGTGGTATACTGTAGATGTCTTGCACAGTTCAGCTCAGAGAAGGGCATTTGATGTAATTTTATCCAGTGAAATTCAACCCCTAGACTAGATATATATGAAAGAGGTCCTTTCCTCTGTGATTGCTAAGCTGGTACTTTGTAAGCATGGATCTTCCCGTGCCCTTTATCATCGCTTATGAGATCCTGCCCAGAAATGAAGGCCTGCAGAGGAAAACAGAAATAACAAATGAAGAAACACAGATTTCTAATTATGTCTTTCAAAAACATAGATTCAGCTGAAAGTGGCTACTTCTAAGTGTTAATATTTATTTTCATGTAATTTGTAATAGAAATTGTTTTACTAATTTATTTCTATTTTCTACCTTGTTCTCTGTGTGTGTTCCAATTTTCTACCTTTTGCCTATCTATACAGCACTGGTTTGAACTTTCCCCAAATCTCCAGCTTCTTCTTAAATCTACCTGTCTAGACTCCAAAGATATATTTGTACATATATGGTCCCTCTTGAGCATCTTTATAAAAACTGTATCAGAAATAAATTCCACCCTGAGGAAAAAATTGATTTCAAAAAGACTTTGGTGATGGAGTAAAAAATACTGTATTTACAACCTTATCAATATGTCTGAGGCTTTCAGACAGAAAAACTTAATTGTTATCATTTTACATCTATTGATCCCAAACCATAAAACTACATGAAATTTTTACAGAATTACTTCAAAACTATCATTTGTTTATACTTTGTACTACAGCTGTGTTGGTTAATCTACCATATCTTGAACTAACAGGATAATAAGCTAAATCAGGCCATAAGACATTTGAGCTATAGAAATCTAAAAAAGCAGGAGGCAAAGTAAGAATATTGCCTTGGGGATAACAGATAAAAATTAAGTGTTAAAATAGGCATAGGACTTTGATGCTTTCTGGATTTTGAAGCTAATCAGCATCATTCACTGTGTGCCAGAGAAATTGAAACATATATCCCAAGCTCTAGAATTTGATAACACCTTTAAATGTATTTTTCAACTCACTAAAAATGAATTTTTAAAATATGTAAACCACTGCTGTTTGGAACGAAGAATAATTCATTCATTTAAAGTGGCTTTAATAAAAAGCCTTAGTTCATGTTTATCAAATCTGACAAATACTAAGAAAAATTGTTAATGAATAGATTTTTTTTAAAAAAAGAACGAAGGATGAGAAAACAACAATCTGATCCTGTACATTTGAAATATATTTTAGCATTTCAAGACATAATTTTTAAAAATACCAGTTATTTACGCTGCCAAGTAAATGGAAAGTCATTAGTAGCTTCTTGTCAAAGTGTGTGTTCCATAATTAACTATTCCATTTGCAGATATTTATTAGCAATTGTTTCACAAGCTTTCACCCTTTTGTGTTCTACACCACCCACATCATGGGGTTTCCCAAGGAGCTGACAATGGCTACAGAAGTATTCCTCTACCCTCCCCTTCACCTTGTACTAAGCAGCTGATTTCAGCAACTGCTTGTGATCCCTGGCAGAGGTTAATCCATTCATGCTTTGTGACAGCTGGTTCCAGTGGCAAGTGTTTCCTTGGGCTGCTGGAAAAGAACAGGCTCCAGAGGTCTTCTAGATTTTCAACAGCTGTACAGGAGTGCAGAGGTCTGCTGTCTCCTGGTTTATAAGTCTATCATTCAGGAAACTCCATTAGAGCTGCAATTCAATTCTTACCCATAGCATTGTCACCTGTTCTGACAATGGACAGTTGTCAGGAAACTCAGTCAGCAAGTTCATACAGAAAATGTGCTTGGTTTAATACTGTCCCTTTGAAAAATGATGAGTTTGCTTACTGAGATTTCTGCATAATTCAAAATGATGGGGAAGAATTATGTACAAAATCTACCTCCTTACTCTAATGGTCCTCATCCTTGGCTGTTCATTTGAATTACTGAGAGCATGAGGAAATATGGATGCCCAAACCCAATTCTCAGAGATGCTTATTTGATGACCTGAGATATCCAGGCCTAGGCAACAGTATAGTCAGAAGCTTCCCAAGTGATTATCATGGCCAGCCAAAGTTGAGAACCACTGCATTCGTGAACTTGCTCTCTGGAATTGTTTTCACAACTACTCTCCTGTCTTCTCAATCAACTCCAGAACACCCTTCTTTGTCTCACCCAAACTTTAGTTTTATACCTGTTTGTTTTATACCTGTTTGGTTCATACCCACACACTATTTTAAAATTGTAACCTGGCATTTCTACAATGTTATGCTTGTCTCTGCCCATTAGTACTTCAATTTCTAACCATGCTATGAAGACTTCACTTCCTTTTTTTTGACAGCTGTTTGCAAGCTAATAATTTCTAAAATCAACAAATCAAAAGATTAAAACTATAATTCAGTCTTTTTTCCTCTTGTTCTTTCTCTTGATCTTTTTCCTGTATTATTTTCCTTCCCATTGTGGCTTGCCCTCTTTTAGGTGGAAGCCTTCAAGGAGACGAGGAACTCAGACAAACACTGGCTTAGATATTATATTCATTTTAAGCTAATCTACTTTGGTATGTAATAATTCTCAGAAAAAAATGGAAAGGCTTAAGTAATTAAACATGCCCTTCACTACAAGTACAGCAGGGAGAATGATCCCTGAGGATGCCTCATGCTCACCTCTAATTTAGCAAAATTCAGCAATGAAAGAAAATGTCTGTGATCTTAAAAAAAATAGAATTTTAATAAACAAATACAGCTAGTAATTAAGAGTTGATAAAAAGTAATTAGTTAACAATGTTCTCTTCTTTACTTTTCAGTGTTCTCCTTGGACCCTGGAAATACAGCTATAAGTAAATGAAACAAGAATGATTTTATTCCAATGTCAGTTTGACCTCTGTTTCTTTGCTCAATCATCAACAGTGGCTAGTATTCCCTGAAAATGAGTCTTGGAAGATTTAATAGACATTATCTCTGTATTGCCAAAGTGACATGTAGTTTACTCTAGGATGCTGAGAGCAAATGCCTGTTTTCATCTTTACCCAACAAAAAGGGGGAAAAAATATGATAAGTGCTTTTAGTGTTGAAATTATTTAGATCACATTTCTACAAGTTTGTGTCTCAATATCATTTAACTCACTACTTCATTGTGCTTCTGTAGGCAGAGCCACAGAACCTCCAAAGCAAGCATTAATTATATACTGGGAAGCTTCACAAGAATGTCCCATATAATTTTAATAAAATCCTCATAAGGTAGGGTGATTAAACATATCTTGCAGATAAAGAAACTGAGGCTCAGAGATATTAATTTGCGTACTGTCACTCAAAGGAAAGTGACCTAGTATACATTCAAAGCTAGACCAACCTGAACCCAGGTCATGAGAGATTTTCTGATTCAAGAATGAAATCTTGGATTCCTCGTTTGAGATGGTACACCAAAGTGCTACACCTTTGTGCTTAAAGGGTTGTACTTTGGAGAGAAGACAAATGAGGATATGAATCCTGAGTTCACCAAATAATAGCCGCTATAAATCTGAGCTTTTTGATCTAAAGGATGATACTCTTATTACCTGTTGTATGGTAGAATTCAACCCCTTGTGAGGTTTCAAAAGGCATCATAAAGAAAACAGCTTGGGCTAGCAAAGGGTAAATATTCAAAAATGATAATAGTGTTATTATTTTTGATATTATTTTAGCATTTAGTGTGTAGAATAAGTTAACCATATTTTTGATATTTAAGTTGTTTGATAGTCTTACTTTGGGGCTTTACTCATTCATTATGCAACATATATTAATTTAGCACCTATGATGGGTCAGGTACTGTTCTTAGAGCTGAGAACACAGTAGTGAACATACCAGATAGAAATATCTGTTCTCATGAATCTCACATTTGTGCAATAATTCTATTAGCAAAAAGATTCAAATCACCATTACAGAATTAGCTATTTAAAACAAAGTCAAGCTGATCTTTCTCATTCTATTTGATATCAAGTATTTCAAAGAGATTTCTTAATTTTAGCCATAAAGTATGAATTTCAGGCATGAAAAGATTAAGTGTTGCTAACAGCTATCCCAAATTACCCCATTTAAATTTCTTTGGATTGGAAGTACTAAAAATCAATTAGCACCATATAATGGGGCCTGCATAATTATTTTAGTTATTCTCTGTATTTTTTACCTGAAACGATCATGTTTTAAAATATGAAGTCAATTGATTAAGCTTGGTACATGTACCTTAATATTAACAGCACATTGAAACACACCTAGTAGTTCAGCCAGGAGCAAGACAAAATGAAGGTTCTTGAAAGCCAACTGCAGTAGTTGATAGAACTCAGATGAAGGTGACATACCAATTGTTTATTTTTCCATGATCAGAGCAACAAAAGGCAGAAGGATGTCAAATGGATATAGATTAAAGTAAGGGACTGAAACTCTGAGGGTTAACACCTTCACATTTTTCTTGTTCTTTTTTTTTTTTTTTTTTGCTTTCTATTTATGTTTCTGTCTTTTTCTTTCTCCTGCTGCTGCAGGACAGGATGAGTGAAAAAATCTCAACTAGTCTAAAGAATACTGAGGATCCTGTAAAGAAGTCTGGGGGAGAAATCCAGGCAGGTAAAATAAGATAACATTTTTCTGTGTAGGTTGAAATTATTCAGTTTTTAAAAAAGCTCTGAAAATTATTTCAAAATGTAAACTTGCTGTAACAATTTAAACAGCCCCTCAAACTGCCTCATCTTTTATGACTCTGTTCCATTGAAATCTTCTCTCCAACTTGTACACCACATTTTCTGGGTTCCCTTTTCTTAGCCTATACTTGTAAGCATAACTGTTTTCTATGGCTGCTAATATGTTGCTGACTGATCAGTTTTTTTTAAATCAATTACTAATATAAAAGAATAATCAAAGTTGTGGGTATGCTTTAAAGGATGATAAAGGCAAAGAGAACAACTCTTGTATTAATTAAAAGTAAGTTAATATTTTGTGCTTGAAAACGCACATGCAGTATAATTTGTATTTGCAATGACTGCAAGGATGGTATTAAACAATGGTTGTGTTGATTGTGCTAGATATCTTCCATCAATTTGCATCTGCAAATCATCTTTCCCTCTTCCCCCTCGTCTGCCATTCAGGACTCTTCTGTATGGACTACTCGCTTTCTGGCTTCTATATGGGGTTGGCCAATGGGGAGCCTCAATAGGAGATGGATAAGGTCAAGATGTTTATTATCCTGGCTCTTTCCTTACTCTTTCCTTATAGGGTTACCTCAGGTTAGCCTTATGAAGGCTTCAGGGGAGGGCCTCTCAACATAAGTTCTTCCTATGGTGTTTTGGTAACTATTCTCTTCCCTTGCTTCTTCAGGCCTAGGGATAATGGAGAACCCTGCTATTGAGTTTCCTCTGCCATGCTTACACCTCTTTAAACAGATCCTGTAGTTTCAGATTCATTCATTCCCTCCCCATTCTTGCCCTTTCTTGCCTTCCTCTTTGTATTCCTTTATAGGACATCTGCAGATTTATTTCAGCATCCACCTTCCCCATTCCCCCCTGTGAAAGGTGATGTGCACTGTAGCCTTGCAGCATGTATCAGGATTAGTCTAGGAAATCGTTTTAATCCCAATCTTTCCACAGATTGCTTTATACATGTTCATGTGACCTAGTTCTGGCTCATGAGGCCTGAGGAAAAGACTGCCATCAGAGAATTTCTGGAGGGCTTTTTCTTCCCCCAGAACAGAGACTTGCTAGAAGAAAAATCTTCCTCTTCTAGGCTAGACGCTTCTGTGTTTGTATGTGACTCCCCCGAGCTGCAACTATCTTGCAACCATGAGGAAGACGCCTCTGTCATGCTGCTCATGGCTCAGCAGGAAGGTGGAGAATGGCCAGGTCCATACAGATGTCTTTGTCCTCTGCACAGTTAGACTCAGAACCACCTATCTTGTTATGTGCAATTGTGTGCCTGTTATTAACTGAATGACTTAGCAGTGAGTTTTCTGTCCTTTTACAGCTCAAGGCACCCTGAAAAACTATTTTTTTGAAGAAAGTGATTTAGAATAAATGTTTGACTTGACAAATATCACTTCAAGTTACTCTTAAAAATTGAAGAAAGAGTAGGAAGAAAATCAGTGATTATAATTGGTTTCTTAATTGTGAATATACTCCTATGGCACAGACATAGGTAAGAAAAAAATGTAATTTTAATATATTGGAAATTATTTTAGACTAATAAGTGAACCTTTAATATGAAGAAATTTCAGTAATTGTACAGTAACAGTAGAAATTATCTAGGAGTGTTGCTGTCAAAGAAAATCAAAGCTCATCTGGTGTCTTAGTCTATTTGTGCTGCTGTAACAAAGCACTATAAGAAAAACTATTTTTTTGAAGAAAGTGATTTAGAATAAATGTTTGACTTGACAAATATCACTTCAAGTTACTCTTAAAAATTGAAGAAAGAGTAGGAAGAAAATCAGTGATTATAATTGGTTTCTTAATTGTGAATATACTCCTATGGCACAGACATAGGTAAGAAAAAAATGTAATTTTAATATATTGGAAATTATTTTAGACTAATAAGTGAACCTTTAATATGAAGAAATTTCAGTAATTGTACAGTAACAGTAGAAATTATCTAGGAGTGTTGCTGTCAAAGAAAATCAAAGCTCATCTGGTGTCTTAGTCTATTTGTGCTGCTGTAACAAAGCACTATAAGAAAAACTATTTTTTTGAAGAAAGTGATTTAGAATAAATGTTTGACTTGACAAATATCACTTCAAGTTACTCTTAAAAATTGAAGAAAGAGTAGGAAGAAAATCAGTGATTATAATTGGTTTCTTAATTGTGAATATACTCCTATGGCACAGACATAGGTAAGAAAAAAATGTAATTTTAATATATTGGAAAATTATTTTAGACTAATAAGTGAACCTTTAATATGAAGAAATTTCAGTAATTGTACAGTAACAGTAGAAATTATCTAGGAGTGTTGCTGTCAAAGAAAATCAAAGCTCATCTGGTGTCTTAGTCTATTTGTGCTGCTGTAACAAAGCACTATAAACTGGATGACTTATAAACAGACATTGACTTCTCACACTTCTGGTGGTTGGAAGTCCAAGATCATGATGCCAGCATGGTTGGGCTCTGGTGAGGACTCTCTTTTAGGTTGCAGCTGGCCGACTTCTTATTGTCTTCTCACATAGCAGAAGGAAAGGAAATGGGCTAGCTCTCTGACATCTTCCTATAAGAGCAGTAATCCCAACTATGAGGGTCCCACTCTTAAGACCTAATTACCTCCCAAAGGCCCCACCTCTTAATACGATCACATTAGGGTTAACATATCAACTATGAATTTTGGCGATAGAGTGGGGCCGCAAATATTCAGTCCATTGCATTTGTTCTTAAAATGTTTAATTACATATATCATTGATTTAAAAAGTAAGAATTGAGATATTTTACATATAATTATTTCCATAGAAGGAAAAATGATTATGAGTTGCTGCTAACTGACAGACTTATAACCTCGGTTATGAAAACAATGATCATCTTACTCTCTGGACTATGCATGCTGTCTTTTATCTTGTCTAGAAGCCCTCTCACATTCTCTTGACCCATCAGTTCTATGAGTCTTTCATGATCATCCTCAGGTCCTGCATGCCCCAGGAAACTTTTCCTGGTCCCTCAAGGGACCTTTCTTGTAAGACATAGCATGAATTCACTAATTTTTATAGTTAAGGGCATTTAGACTAAGGGACCTGGAGGAATGTTCAGCTTTCTTAAGGATGAAACCCAACATTTTTAAACTGGCCTAACTATCTTTCTAAGGTCTGGCACTACCAAGTTTACCAGACTCAGCCTGTCTCACAGTGAGTGGTCTGGCCATTCCAGCCTTACAGTTCTTCAGACACCCTTCAGCTTTCACCCTGCTCTTCCCCTAGCTGGAGTGCTCTCTTGGCAAGCTTCCCTTCATCTTAAAAACTCCACCATTAAGAAGTGTTAGTTTCCCCATTCTTTGCTCTTCTAGTATCATGTGCTTTTTCTGGGTATAATTTTGTGCATGTGATTATATTTGAAATTTTATCTTTGTTCCTTTGAGAATCTCCTTCTTTTGGTATATTTGGGAAAAGGAGTTTTAACTCCAGGCCATTTTGAATTTGTCCATATGGCACTGACTTCACCACATCTCGGGCTCTTTTATACTCTCAGCAATGCCTAGGATACTATTTGTTTTATCCCCCCCTTATGGGACTCTGGGGCCACTGTCTTTTTCAGTTCTTGCTGCTAGCTAGCCTCAGTAGGAGGTGATGTGAGGGAGGTCACAATTCCCTTTATCAATCTTTAACTTAATTACCCACAATCTCACTAACAAAAGGCTGTCCACGTGTCATACACTTTATTGCGGAGTTAGGGATTAACAGACGATATAGCAGTATAGGAGAAAAATACCTTGAAATTAGATGTGAAATATCATTATTGCAAAAGTTCAAAGAAAGTAATTTCACATAGTGGTCCTCCTTAGATGCAACTTTAATTCTTCATCCTTTTTCCCAATCTCAAGTCTGCTCTACTTCATACCTTGGAGAGCAAGATCTTCTCTTCAGACTAGCCTGGGACATATTTTGATCCATTTATTTAACTATTTACTCAGAACTGCTGATCTGGGTTCATAATTCTTGCCTCTCTGTCTACAAGGTTTATCTAAAGGATGAAATTAACCACAGTAAAGCATTCTTAAAATCTGAATTCTGTCTAACATAGACTATGGTGGCATTCTATAAAATCATTTAGAGTTTTTCATTTTAAGATAGCTAACTTTAGGAGACTTTCTACTCCTGTGAAATGAAGATATGTTTTCTTTTTCTCTTAAATCTCTTGGTAGGAACTGTTGGAACATTTACATACATGCACATACTTTTTAGAGAAAACAGTAATTTTCATAAACTGTACAGCTCATATTCATGTTAAGGAATAAAAACTGTTCTCTAAATCTAACTTAATCAGTGCAGTCTACCATCTCCTCAATGGAGTTGAAAGTTCATGGAGCTAGAAGACACTTTTCCCTTACTCTCCTGCTTTTATTAATGTCTCACACTTAGAAGCTTATCAGTATGAAACAAGGCCCATTATCGTGCCTTTCCAAACAACAAACTATCTACTCTTCAGGAATAGCAAACAAACATACAGGCTTTGCAATGACAGTTTTTCCTGTATCTTGTGTGAACTTAAATTCCTGAAAAGGGTGCTTTTTCCCATAGGCCTCTGTAATCCAGGTATTTATCTTTTCCCCTATCTAGAACATACCCTAACCAAAAGTCTGGGAGGGGAGATAGTTATTTTATTTGCACATAGGATAAAACTACTTAATATATGTCTCCTGTGCAAAAATTTAAGCTCCTAAAGTTATAAATGATATCTGTCTTATTCGTGACCTAGCCCTTGTGGCTAGCACAGTAGCATGCATAAAGTACACCCTCAATAAGTACATATGAGATGAAGAAATGGAGGAGTAAAGGAAAGAAGATTGGACTTAGGAGGGTTATTAGAGATTCTTCTAAATGGGGATACAAAGACTCAGAGACGTTAAGCAACTTGATTTGCATCACACAGTAGTGAGTGGAAATATTTAAAGAGAAATATAGGTTTCATAGCCAACACTTATCTCACCACACGTTGACCAGAATGTTATCTAATTCACTGCCCCAACAATGGTACATGGCAGTACTCTACCCCAACAAGAGGCTAAGGAAACCTACTCTGGGACCTATCCTTGGGAGAGTAAAGGGACATGTCAGTTTCACAGCACCTGAAAGGCAGGTACCAAGAGAGTCTGCCCCAGCATCCATCTACCATGTATTTATTGAAAGTGCATGTATTAACTACAAACATGCACCAGATAGTCATTTGAGGTAGGTTACTGAGGCACCTGAGACCTTGTACACACCCAAACTGCATTCAGATATAAGAAGAACACAGGCAGCCAATTATCACCAGGTTGAGGGAGAGAAAGCTAGGTTCTCAAGAAGCAAGACTAGAATCTAGGTCAGATTAGAGTGTGGGGAAGAGTCCTAGGAAGGAGAAACTTCAAGTACAAAGATGCTAAAAGAGAAAATGCTTGACAACACCAAGGAACAGCAAGGAGCCAGCATAGATCAGGGGGAGTAAATAAGTGGAATTAACTTAGAAGTAGGCAAGGCTTATCTGCTCCTCTCCCAAGGCTTTGTAGACCAGGGCAAAGTGATTTCATGGGCAATGGAGGCCTTTGAAAGGCCACAGACAAAGGAAAGCCATGATCTGATTTACATTTTAAAATTGTTCTAACCACAGTTTGAAGAAGGGGAGGTCGCCAGGAGAAACAGCAGAAGCAAGAGGACCACTGCAAGGTGATTGCAATGGACAAGGTTAGTCCTGATAGTGGGCTTGGGCTAGGGAGGTCACCATCTCCATTCATGTCACCTGTCTGGAACTGATTAGAAATAATCACTTTTTGCTCTGCATTCTCATGTCCTTTTTGACATCCAGCCTTTTGATTCTATGTCTGTATGTCTTACATCACCTACAAGATCATAGGTTCCCTGTTGACTTCTGCATCCTATGTAGATTTCAGTATAGTGCCTTGTTCAGAGCAGCAGTTAGTCAAATTTTATTTAAATATGAAGTAGCTATTTCAATAGAGATTCTTATGCAACAAATGAGTTTCATGGTCAACTCATGGGAACTGACTACACTTTTCAGTTTTTGACTGAACTTTATTTAAATGTTTAAATGTAAACTTAACTTTAAAAGAGAACCGTGGCACTTAGTGTTTTGTCTTATATTATAGCTATATGTGTGCTTAGCTTATTTCCCCTACTAGATCATGAGCTACTTGAAGGCAAATTGGTGTATTGTGTTCATCGTTTTATACCTCAGTACACAGTGAGTATTCAATATATATGTATTGAGTAGGTTAGATCTAGGGAAATATTTTTTCAATGTATGCTGTTGCAGCTAGGAATGGTTTGCTGCTCTCTTAATGACTGGAACATAATCACATCCATGGAGCCACAACATCTATTTGGTTACCTAATAAACCTCTCAGTTATTCTCATGGCTGTTACTAAAAGAAGGGACATTGGCAGTGAGCATTGAAAACTTAAGGAAGGTCTGTTACTGGAAGTTGCTTTTTTGCTTGCTTTTTTTCATCCTTGCATGTCCACGGCTAACTTTCTTTTAGCTTTGATTCTTCCTAATGTGTCTGCTTGTTCCCTGTGTCAGTAATAATAAATTAAAAGTAACAGTAGCATGTTTTATTTGTGGTCTTGTTCACTGAAATAAAGTTCAGTAGATAAACAGAAACACAATGGGTAGCAGGCGAGAGGAGGGAAATAAACAGCTACTTGTAGGCAAAGGCTGGGCTGTAACAAAAGATCCAAAGTCCTCACTGATGTGAAAGTCAACAGAAAAAAGACAGAACCCAGGAGGAACAAATCTAAGAAAGGGCTTATCCTCTCCCTTTGGCTTTGGTCCTCCACCTACCTTCACCCAATTAACCTGATAGGGAGTCAAGGAGATGAGGAAGGCATTGAATCCAGAGCTTATAGCTTGTAGTGAAGGCCAAGAATGAAGTACTCAGAGTTCCAGCTGAGCTGGGCTAGAGGGTAGCTCTAGAGAGGTACCAAGAGGGTCTGCCCCAGCAACCATCCACCAAGTATTTATTGAAAGTGCATGTATTAACTACAAACATGCACCAGATGGTCATTTGAGGTAGGTTACTGAGGCACCTGCGACCTTGTACAAACCCAAACTGCATTCTCAGAAGGCTGTTTTCAGTGTTCCTTATCACACCACACACTCCACTCCCTGTCCTGTTTTCAGGGTCAAGGAGCTTCATTCCCATGCACAAATAACATACACAATGTCTCAGTATTTTTCCATACCCTGACCTCAAATGCCATGTACATAAGCTTGAATATGTTGCTGTGTGCCTCCCTCATCTCCCCCTTTAATTGTTAGAGCATGCTGGTCACCCAGTGCAAGGTAAGCTTCCATTGTTCTTCCTTGGTGGTAGATGCATCTGGTGGCAGCACAGAGCCACTAGAAGATGCCTAGCAAACAAATACAAAAAAGAATAAGTATAGCGGCCATCACCAAATATGTATGTTTATCCTAGACAACCAAGTATTCAGGTTTAACCATTGAAAATCTTCTTGTAATTGCTGAAGGGCACTTGTTTGTAATTGCTGTGACCATTCTTCAAGTTGTTTCTTTAATTCACACTTAAGTGGAAATTTGAGAAGACAAATGGTTGTGATAAGCCCCTTGCAAATATGCTTTTCTAACTGCAAGGCAGAATTTCCTTCCCAGCTCTGGGTTAAATTTTCAGGCAGCCACAATTCTGCATGCCATTTTGAAATCATGACATAGGTTACATTTAACGGTGTAACATTTTGATGAGACAAGCATGTAGCATACCAACTACTGGAAGAGACTTCGATATTATAAAAGGATTGATTCTGCTCTATTTTAGGAACACCTTGCTCAAACAAAAGTATATAGGGGTGCGTAGTACAAATCAAGACTGTATCAGTAACATTATTCTGCAAAGAGAGGGTATAGTTGCCACCACTAGTAATGTACTCACCATGTGTAAGAACACTTTCAAAAAAGGAAGATCTAGTCTCCAAATGTGGGTATGAGCAGGACTTAAACTTTTTCCCTTTTAGTTGTAACATTGGTCCTGAAAGCCCACACTCTGACCAGGTGATAGAACTATTGGAGGGATTCCTAAATCTGATTTTATACAGTAAGATAACCATGGGGACCCCAATCAAGTAATGTGTCCTTATCAAACAGAGGCCCTCTGGACAGCCTCAAACTTACATCTCCAGTCCCTACTCAGATGGCATTTGGGAAGATCAGGCACTTGTGTTGCTTCATTAGAGACCTCAGTAAGATTAGTAGTCACAGCAGAAGTAAAGGTCAAATTTGCAAGCTTAGCATCCGTTTTGGGCTGATATAAAGATACTCCTGAGGAATGAGAGTAACACACTTATCATGTGCTATTATGGAAAAACAAAGGGAGGGATTACTAGATGATAAAGTCAAGGAGTCATTAAGTTTAATTCATCTCAAATTTTCAATTAAGGGGTAAGACAGGGGCATTTATCAACCTCTTGTCCAAGAAGTATCATTAGGTGTCAAAGGTAGGTCAGCATCTTACCATGTAATAACATTAAAAACGAGGGGGAGTTTAGAATATGACTCCAATAAACATGTTCTTGAACTGATCCCACTTGGCAAAGGACAAGAATTACCAGCCTCCCCAACATCCATGTTTGTCTTACTTTCTCATAAGTTTCCCCAGTTACTACCAGATACAAAGGAAACCAGTTCTCTGCAGCTGCAGGGGCTTCCACAGCAGCAAGCTGAATAGTTGCTTGTCGATCCATTTTCTTTGCTGTCCTCAGGTAATGTCAGGTGCCTTTCAAGTCACCACCATCATTGCTAGTCGATTCTCCAACAACAGGTCCTTCATCATCAGGAGGGGCTTGTTTGGTGGTCTCCTGTTCTCAATAGAGAGCCCCATATTCCCCCCTTTTCGCTTATTAAAATGTATTTTAAGAGTTTGATGAGCTCATTTAACAATGGCCTAACCGGTTGAGTTAGGGATGCTAGTTTTATGCTGTATGTGCCAAAGTTGCAGTGCATATGTAATTCAAGCACTGAGATAGTAAGGTCCATTATCAGTTTTTATAGTTTGTGGAAGGCCTAAAGTTATAATAGATTCAAACAGATGAGCAATTGCATCGTTAGTTTTTTTCTCCACTCTGGAGAGTAGCGTGTATCAGACCTGTATAAGTGTCCACAGTAACGTGGATAAATTTAAAACATCCAAAGGGTGGATACTGAATAACATCAGTTTGCCGTATAGTATTAGGCACCAAACCTCATGGGTTGGCACCAAGCTCTAAGGAAAAAGGAGAGAGAGAATTCCATTGGCAATCAGGACAAGTTTTGATAATTATGTGAGCTTGAGCAAGTGTCAAATAAAATTGTTAAGACTGCAAGCATTTTGATGAAAAAAAGGCATGATCAGCTTGAGCTCGCAAAAAAGCAGAAGAATTTTGCAAGCCACATTTGTGATTGTACCAGAGTATCAGCTCAAGCATTCCCTTTTTACACGGGACAAGGTAGCCCAGAATGAGAGCAAATATGTGTGATGCAAAGAAGGTGATGATGGTCACAGAGGCGCTCTTGCACTGTGAGAAACAAAGCTTGTAAAGATTTATTAGTAATGCTTTTCACATGTGCAAGATTTAAATAAGTAACACTCTGTACCACATAAGCAGAATCACTAACTATGTTTATATTTTGGTGGGAAAAAGTTTGTAAGGCCAATATTAGGGCATCTAACTCCACCTGTTGTGTAGTTTTGAAACTTTTCTGTATGTTGTGTTGCTAATTTTGCTTGCCATTTTGCTACACTATACCTGTTTTTTTCCAGCTTTTTCTTGAACAATCTGTAAAGACAGTAGTGGCATGAAGCAAGGCTTAGAGACAACAATAGATACAAATTTAACAGGCAGAGTTTGTAAAAATTTCAGGAGCTTAGAGGCTGGCAAATGGAAGCTGATAGTGCCAATAAAGCCAGCCATTGCTACTTGCCAATCAAGATCACAAGCTAGGAGAGTATGAAATTGTTCCTTGCTTAATGGTAGGAAAAGAGTATCAGGGTTATATGTTGATAATTGGATGCAATGTCTGCGCCCCTTTATGATAAGAGAAGTTATTAAATATGTGATCTTTTGTATATGTTTAGAGTGATTATGAGACAAGTAAATAGCACATGAAATGCAGAAATGGCAAAGGATAAGCCTACCTGTTAAACTAAGGCATGGAAGGGATGGATATTTGAAGTGCTTTTCTGGCCTTAGAAAGTCATTAGAATGTGACTACAAGTCACCAGGATAATAAACCTGCATTGAGTTAGCTTAAATATGCAAAAAAAAAAAAAAAAAAAAAATTAAAGTCTTTAGGTGCTGCCATTTTCTGGCATTAGCCTTTAGCTAAATGTCTTAGAAGTGAGCTTGGGAAAGTAGGGATGTGGCCAGTTTCTTCCCATCTGCTCTGGGCTCCTTAGGCAGCCTGGCACCTGTTGCTGTTCTTACCCTCAGAGGAAGGAAGGAAGACTACAAGTAGCAGCAAGAGTCCAGAGAATAAGTAGGTGGTAAAGTGTGTGTATAAGCGTGAAGGCAGGAGACAAGAGGGTAACATGTCGGGAGAAGATCACTCCTCTTATCTTCCAGGCCACCTATGCCTGAAGCCAACCCTGTTAGCTAGGGTACTGAAAACATACTAGGCTTTTTATTAATTTTACCACACTCAAGCAGAGAGGCTCAGGGGAGGAGCAGACATGCAGCATAGGGTCTGCTTTGAAGTTTTCCAGCCACGGTGTTTTTAAACATTTTCTTAAAAAATGAAACAAACATTCCTTACTGCTGCATCTATCTTCTGAAGATGACAGCAGCTGGCAAAGCTCACCTACCCCAGCCTAGTTAACATTTAACATATGGCTATGGAAGATCACCCCTTATTAGTGGGCTTCTCCCCCCAGAGCTCTGTACTCTAGACTGTTCCACACCCCCTCTGCCCACCTTAGGCTAGTAAGGTTGGGGTGCTGTTTCCCCTGCCCTTTCCCCAGGGGGCCAGGGAAGACTAGGAATTTCTTGTCAACTGAGACATGTGAGGGGTGGCAGGGAAAGGCAGAAGTAGGTAAAGCAGAAATACAGCAAGCAGCAGGCCGCCTTCTGGGCACAATTACTGAGGCACATGATCATGGTGAGGAGGATTCTTGGGACCAGGCTGGAGCTGCCTATAGCCACCCAGGGACTGTCTGTGCCTCTTGGCCTCTCCTCCATCACTGCAAACCCAGAAAGGGGCAACTTGCCTAGACTGCCAGTGACTAAACAGGCACTCCATGGCATGTTAGCAACTCTCCTGCCCCAGGCTTCTGTGGGCAGCAAGAAAGCCAGAGCTTTCTGGGATAAAACCTAGGAGGCAGCATGCAACTTTCCTTTATACTTCAGGGAAACAGAAAAAAGACAAGGCCAGGAAGGCCAATGCTGGAAGTAGGAAGTGAGAACTTGCATATTAGGAAGACAGTCATAATCAGCCACCTTCCTTCCCCTCCTGGAGGCACTCCTCCAGCAGGGAAGTTTGTCAAGGAGGCGTCACCCAATCATATAGGTGTTCATTGACAGGTGGTCTTATACAAGAACTGTCTCTTGGATGGCCTCCAATCTCCTCAAGGGTGATAGGAGGTGCTGTTTCCTGAACAGGGCCAACAGATGCACGTTCCTTGAAGGGTGGAGGAAGGGAGGGCAATGGCTTTTCTATAAGGGGAGGAAAAGACTCTAGTCCATCCATATCCTTGCTAGAAAAATCTCTTTCTTATTCCTTCCTCATATAAGGGAATGAAGTGGGGAGAGAAATCTCTCCCTATTGTTCTGGTTTCTGTTTTTCTTTCTCCTTTAAATCTCCTGAATTTCTTTCAGATGAAGAAGATGGGTGGTTTGACTCACGGCAATCTGGCAGATAAAGAGGATATAACACAGAGCATACTAGCGTCCAGGTGGTCAAAATAGTAACATTAATAAAATGACCTTACTCGTATCCTCTTTTCAGGCAGCGACTTATCCTCTCCCATAACTCTAAGGTTCCTTGATCAGGAAACAAAAGGCACTTTTGCCAAATTAAGAGCATAATCTTGTGTAGAGCTCCAGGCTCTACAGTGCACTGGACAGTCTTAAGTACCTGTTGCACTGTTTTAAAAAATACTTTCTGCTCTTTGGTCATTTCTTGACCCATGATAACTAGCCCCTGATATTTTATGCATGGGTCTCGTCCTTCTGATGGGAGTCAGGACTGTCCCTTACTAGGATTTCCTGAAAATTGATGAGCTCTCCTCCTTCACCCACAAATTCAAGGTGATCATGTAGGGAGTACCAGTTTCAGAGCTTATAGCTTGCAGCGAATGCCAAGAATGACAGTTCCAGCTGAGCTAAGACAGTTCCAGCTGAGCGGATGAAAAAAAGGCATGATCAGTTTGAGCTGGCAGAAAAGCAGAATTTTGCAAACCACATTTGTAGTTGTACCAGAGCATTAGCTAGAGTGTTCCCTTTTTCCAAGGATACACTGGGGGTAGCTCTTCCGAGAGAGTCTGCCCCAGCATCCATCCACCAAGTATTTATTGAGAGGTCTTGTATTAACTACAAACATCCACTAGATGGTCATTTGAGGTGGGTTACTGAGGCACCTGTGCCCTTGTACACACTCAAACTGCATTCTCAGGAGGCTGTTTTCAGTGTTCCTTATCACACCACACACTCCACACTCCCTATCCTGTTTTCAGGGTCAAGGAGCTTAATTCTCATGCACAAATAACATACACAGGGCGTCAGTATTTTTCCATACCCAGATCTCAGATGCCATGTACATAAGCTTGAATATGTTGCTGTGCACCCGCCACATTGAACAGTTGATAGAATAAAACTGATAACTAACACTGGCTGAGTGTGTATAGAGGTCCAGGGATTAGTCTTTGACTTTTTTTCTTTTTTTTTTTTTTTGAGAGGGAGTATCACTCTTGTTGCCCAGGCTGCAGTGCAAAGGTGTGATCTCGGTTCGCTGCAACTGCCTCCCAGGTTTTAGTAATTCTCGTGCCTCAGCCTCCCTAGTAGCTGGGATTACAGGCACCTGCCATCACGCCTAGCTAATTTTTGTATTATTAGTAGAGATGGGGTTTCATCATGTTGGCCAGGCTGGTCTCGAATTCCTGACCTCAGGTGATCCTACTGCCTTGGCCTCCCAAAGTGCTGGGCTTACAGGCTTGAGATATTGCACCTGGCCTATGCACTTTTAATGTATGAAGTCATTTAATCCTCACAACAAGTTTATGAAAGAGGTGCTATTATGTTTATTTTACAGATGAAGAAGCTGAGGAACAGAGGTAACTTACTAAGGGAACTTTCCCAAAGTCAAGAGAAATTGAGAGGAATTTCAAGACAGGTGGTCCAGAGCTATTTATATCCATGTAGAGACAGAAAAATCAATTATAGATTCCAGAAGAGTGGCTGAAGATTTAGTTCCTCCTCCTGGATCTCTTCCTTGAACAAAGTCAGTTACTAAACACTGACACCTTGCTATAGTTAAAGTAGGAAAAGAAAATGCTTCTGGTTGCAGTATTTCTATTCTACTTCATAAATTATACAGCTCTTTTCTGAGGCAGCCTGTTTAAACATGTTGACTTAGCCTTCTTGTAAAATGTTTATAGATATGATTT
Organism: Ateles fusciceps; assembly: GCA_036589455.1. Classification (NCBI taxonomy): domain Eukaryota; kingdom Metazoa; phylum Chordata; class Mammalia; order Primates; family Atelidae; genus Ateles; species Ateles fusciceps. The sequence goes on from JAZHEH010001960.1 coordinate 1,417,266, forward strand.
GCTACAGGGAACTATTTTAAAGACTCCAGGAACTGTTGGGAACTATTAAAACAGCTAACTATAAACTAGTTACTAGGGGTATGCAAATTAGAGTCTTTGAGGGTCAGGAAACACCACCAGAAACTAGAGGGAAGATAAGACATAAGAAAGCAAGAAGAAAAATCCAAATATTTGAATAGCAAATTCGTCAGGATACAAGCACTTACATGGCAGCCTAAGAAAACCTGTCATGGGGTAGAACAAGAATTTATTGTAGCTGAACTAGGCCAAATGCAAACACACTGTTGTCTTAAAAAAATTAAAAGGACTAACTCAAATATCAATGAAGGAAGACAAATATGCACATAGGGAAGACGTACAATTCGGTCATGTTGGTATCCCTGCTCTGCAAAAGCTGTTAAGTCACAGATATAACAAGCCAAGGTGAATCGGGACTCTAAATTCACACATACTTTAGAATTATACTACAATAGCTGTCCAAATGTTAAGCACCATTTAAAGATGCAAACCAAAAAAAAATCCTGGAGGAAAACTCTGTTCACTTCTGTAGCATAATTAAAATGGAAATAAGTCACTGATTAAAATGATAGCACCACTGGGATTAGTGTAATACATATCCATTGTTTGAAAAAAATAGCATTTAAGATTGGTCTAGAGAGGAGGAGATGAGTGAGATTGAAACAAACATTTCTTGAGCTTAAGTGCTTACTGTTTAAATAAGTATGATCAACCCTGTTCTAAATTTTGAAAAACCAAGAGATGTTAAAAAGAGAGAGAGAAAGGAAGGAGGGAAGGGAGACATTTTTCTGAGACCATAAACTTGGCATATGATAGAGTCAGACTGACACACAGACTAGTATACTGTTATGCATCCCCCAAATGATGTTTTGATCAATGAAGTACCACGTGTATGACATAAGATTATAATACCATATTTTTACTATGCCTTTCTATTTTTAGACACACAAATATCATTGCATTATGCCTACAGTATTCAGTACAGTAATATGCCATATAGGATAGTGGCCTAGGAGCAATTGGCAATCCATACAGCCTAGGTGTGCAGTACACTATAACCATCTAGGTTTGTGTAAGTACACTTTATGATGTTTGTATACAAGAAAATCACCTAACAAAACCTTTCTCAGAATGTATTCCTATCATTAAGTGGGGTATGACTGTAATTCTTTCTATTACATCACTCTCTTCTTTAATAAATGCTCAAATAGATTAAAGAAAAATCTGTTGAAATCCATGTTATCAACAGAGGTCAGACCCTCATAGAAATGTAAGCTTTCAACTCAGCAATGAAAAAAACAGAGCACTTTTTCTACTGTTACTAATAATAGATACAGGCTGGCCTACTCTAGTGGATTGAGAAGATAATAAAAAACAAACAGTAAATAACATTTTAATCACTTGGGATTACTTTGGGAACAAATTCTGTATAGGAATACCTCAGAGATATGGGTTCAGTTACAGACCACTGCAACAAAGCAAACATTATAATAAAGTGAGTCACACAAAGTTTTTGGTTTCCCTGTGCATATAAAAGTTTTATATTTATATTATATTGCAGTTCATTAAGTGAACAACAGCACTATGTCTTAAAAAAGTACATACTTGAATTAAAAATACTTTATTGCTGTAAAATGCTCACAATCATCTGAGCTCTCAGCAAGGTGAAATTGCACAGCTGATGGAATAAAATTTCTTGTTGCTAGAGGGTCTTGCCTCAATGTTGAAGGCTGCTGACTGATCAGGGCGGTGGTTGCTGAAGGTGGCCATGATAATTTTCTAAAATAAGAGAATAGTGAAATTTGGTGTATCAATTGTCTCCTCCTTTCATGAAAGATTTGTCTGTAGCATGTGATGCTGTTTGATAATGTTTTACCCACTGTAGAACTTCTTTCAAAATTGAGTGAATCATCTTAAACCCTGCCACTGCTTTGTCAGTTAATTAAACTGCTGTTAATGTTGATATTGTTAACCTGTCCTATGAATCACAAGTGTTCTTAATGACATCTAGAATGACAAATCATTTCCAGAAAATTTTCAATTCACTTTGTTCAGATCTATCAGAGGAATCACTATCTAAATCAGCTATAGCCTTACAAAATATTTTTCTTAAATAATAAGACTTGAAAGTTAAATATACTCCTTCATCCAGGGCCTACAGAATGAATGTTGTGTTAGTAGGAATGAATAATATCCTTGTACATCTCCATCAGAGTTTTGGGTGACCAGGTGCATTGTCAATAAGCAGTAATACTTTGAAAGGTAATTTTTTTTTTTTTCTCTGAGCAGTGGTTCTCAACAGTGCACTTAAAATATTCAGTAAAATATTCCATAAAAAGAAGTGCTGTCATCCAGGCTTTGTTATTTCATTTATAGAGCACAGGCAGAGTAGATTTAGCATAATTCTTAAGGGCCCTAATGAGGGATCAGGCTAAAAAAGGACTTCCCAGCTTCCCAGCCCACCCCCACCTTGCAGCAAAATGGGCTGGCATGATGACTCAGGGCCTCAAGCTCTTGGCCAATCCAAGAAGAGATTGAAAATAAACCACTCAGAGGGAGGATTGAAAACCAAACATCTCTTATTGGACAAAAAGGGAGAGGGGTGGAGATAAGGAAAAGAATATAAACTCCAGCCTTAGGGGCCAGCAGTAGTCTTCCTTTTGGCTCTCCTTCCTCTATGTGGAAGCTGTATCACCGTTCATCTGATTTGTGAGTTTTGTTTTCAGCTGTAACACTTACTGTGGTGGTAGGGTCTGCTTCTTCATTCTTTCAAGACGGTAGGTCAGTAACCTCAGACTCAAAGTTTAGCCACGCTAAGATTTTTTTGGGTGGGGGGTGTGAGGGTAAATAAGCATTGATTCTAACTTAGTCACCAGCTGTATTGGCCCCTAACGAGAGTTAGCCTGTTCTTTGTAGCTTTGAGGTCGGGTATTGATTTCTCTTTAGCTACGAAAGTCCAGGATAGTATCTTTTTCCAACAGAAAGTTACTTCGTGTAAACAGTTTTGTGTAGTCATTTTGATCAATGATCTTGGCTTGAGCTTCTGGGTAACTTGTTGCAGCTTCTATATGGGTGTTTGCTGCTTCAAGTTGCACACTTGTGATATGGAGATGATTTCTTCCCTTGAACCTCACAAATAAATCTCTGCTAACTTGAAACTTCTTTTCTATGGCTTTTTCATCTTTCAGCCCGCATGGAATTAAGAGGTACGGCCTTACTGTGGATTAGGCTTTGGCTTGAGGGAATGTTGTGGCTGTTCTAGTTTTTCTATCCAGATCACTCGAACTTTCTTCCTATCAGTAACAAGCCCATTTTGTTTTCTTGTCAGTCATGTGTTCACTAGAGTAAAACTTTTAATTTTTCTCCAGAACTTTTCCTTTGCATTCATAACGAAGCTGTTTGGTGCAAGAGGCCTAGCTTTTAGTCTTTTCAATCCCCCCACATGACTTTTTCACTAAACTTAATTACTTTTAGCTTGATTTACTGTAGGGGATGTTTAAGTCTTTCTTTCACTTGAATATTTAAAGGCCATTGTGGGTTATTAAGTGGCTTAATTTCAGTGTTGTTGCATCTCGAGGAATAGGCCAGAGGAGAGGAAGAGAGGGGGAACAGCATGTTGGTGAAACGGAACACGTTTAAGGTTTGTTTTGGAGCGCCAAAACTACAAAACTAATATTGAAGATTGCTAGTTATAGATCCAATATAACATATAGTAAAGAATTTGAGATAATTGCAAAAACTACTAAAATGTGACAGATGGGAAGTAGGCCCATGCTGTTGGAAAAAATGATTCAAACAGACTTTCTGGACGTAGGGTTGTCATAAACCTTCAATTTGTTAATACATATCAACTGCTAAACAGTGAAGCACAATGAGGTATACCTGTGTTTCTTGTAATTAAGTCTTCCAAATCCCAGCATTTAGTTATAAACTATTTGCAGGCGAAAAGAATGTAGCTTGATTTCTTTTCTCTATTACATGCACCGGTACCTGTGCTTCACAAGTGTGTGTATGTGTGTGGTACGTGTGTTGAACGGGGGTTGGGGGAGGAAGGAATAAGAAGTTCTATCTCTAAAAGCACCTGTTGGAAAGTGGTGGTGAACTGAACTTGTGGTCCTTCTCATCTGAAAATTGTTCATCCATCTAGCTGTAATTCTGTAGCTGGTTTCCAAATGTTTTTTTTCTATGTCATCTTTGTATCTTTTTGGGTATTCTAAAGGGGACCTTTCTGTGCATTTCCTTGGGCATACGGCTCTATTGAGACATTCCCCCTCCCACAGAACTGAAGATTTTCTCTCTCCACCCCCCAACTCCATAGAGAGGAACCCAACCCCCATTGGCTTGGTGTCCTCTCATTTCAGTGGGCTATCCCTTGAAGGTCTTAAGTCTTGGCAACCTTACATGGTACATTTGTACATACACATAGCTTTTCTACTGAGAATTGGAAATGCCTTCCCACCAGAAGAGGGAAAGAATAATTTGATAACTTCAGTTATTATAATACATTTTCATATTACCATGTTAATAACTAAGAGTTAGTATTAGGCTTGAAAGAATATATGAAGCTTGGATAAATACGTTGATGAAAAATTCCCCGTTATAGCCACCAGTGGATTTCACAAAATGTGCTCTGAAAAGAGTGTTTTCCTAGTTGTTCGTACCTGTTACCTCTCTAATCTGCTTAATCATCTTTGGACATGTTTTCTTTTCCCTATTTAGGATTTAATGGGTACTTTCAGAGAAAAGCAAAGCATAAAATAACATTGCAGTGGTTAGGAAAGTCTCTAGTCTTGTTGTGACAGGTCTGGGCCTTTGGGTTCAAATAGAAAGGTGCAGTGTTTTTATATAACTATACAAACTCTGCCCTCAAAATGTTAGGTATTAGGGATGAAAAGATGGTGAGAGAAGTCATAAATGCACTAAGTCATCCTGTGCTGCGTCATATTTGCCTGTCTTCATAGATTCCGATAATTACAGCCCATAGCACCACCTTGACTGATATTTGAAATATATTGCTCTTCATTTAGCCAGCGACTGAGGTTTAGTTCTGAATGTTACTTAAAAAAAAAAAAAAAAACTTTGCTGCTCAACATTTATCAAAGCTTGACTAATTTTAAAAAAATTTTAGGGAGATCATCTGATGGATACCGGTTTGTCTCTCTTTCTAGATATTCAAATCTCTAGATGAAGCCAGGTTACAGGAGAGCTGGGTACACACACTACTGCTGCGTTTTGATTTTTCTATAAGGCTTTGTTTCTAAACGACTTTGTTTGGTTCTATTGACTGATCGATGATGTGGGAAAAACACCCTTCTGAAAATTGGTGCTAGGATTCTTGGAAGATACTGAAAATCGGTCCTCTTTGCAAGGACTGGTGGAAAAACTTACTCTGTAATCAAGAGTAATCATCTTTGTAATTCCACTCACACGTGGTAAAACTTTCCCCCTCCCCCCCCCCATTCGTGTGGCGATAGCTTTTCAGCCTGTGCTTAGAGAGCCCTACGGGGCTTTTCTTGCTCCTGATAACACGTGTTGCTGCTTGTCTGCTATAAGAAGGCTGTCCTACATGTAACCCTCGGAAGCTAACCTTGAGACCAGATTCAAGAACGGGTGACTTATTAAAGAAGTCTTTGCAAAAAACTGGTAAAGAAGTGGAAGAAGGAGCGGGTAATGGAAGAAGCCCAGCAAATGTACAATTTTAGGAAATGCAGGATCATTTTGGCTTGCTCCTGCAGGGAAGCTCTGGAATGTAAATCAAGTCCTGTAGTTTTTCACTTGGAAGCAACGGAGCTCGGTTTTCATGTTTCTCTACCAGTCAGGGACTGGAAAAGGCTGCTTGGTGAGAATGAGAAGTCTAGACATTTCCCAGCTCAGCCCAGTGGCTTTACTAGCTCAATGGGAAGTTCCTGAAGAGTAGTGCAGATGCCAACTCTTAAGCAAAAGCAAAAACTAGGAATGGGGCACCAGAAAGGGGGTAAAGGAATCCCAGAGGATCCAGGCAGAACACTGAGAATATCTGCTTTGGGGATTATAATTAAAACTGACTACCCATCATCCCCTAAGAATATTGGGACCAATTACATCATGTGTTACATTTGTTAAGTCACTCCTGGAAATTTTAACCAGCATATTTTCTATGTATCTCCTAATATGACTCAAACTTGTGTATGTAAGATTAGCTGAGAGAAAGGAGAATACACCCAAAGTCAGGTAAGCAGGTTTTATTAACTTGCCAGGCTGCCTGGTAACAATTGGAGGAGGCAACCCCGAGATCACAAAAGGAGGGATTTATATGGAGTGAGAAGAACAAGGGCATAAGGGATTTTGAGAACTGAGACAATCTATCAGCTTGTAACAGGCAGAGTTTATAAGCTTGTGACAGACTTACATCATCCTGTGTCTTTTTGTGGTGGCAGTTTAAAAAAATCCTATAGGTATGTGTAAAATACGAATTTACACGTATGGATAACAAACATTTGTTTTCCCTGTCCCCTCCCTCAAGCTGCCCAGATGGCTGTAATCGGGTTTTGCTTAATTGTAACACCTAGATTAGGTGTTCAGGAATACAGCTGCAGAGGAATCAGTTGGGAAAAGGGGTTAGCTTGCAAGGAGGGGGGTTTTCTGAGACAGCTTGTCCCTAACAGTATACTTCCCCATCTGCTTCATGACTGTTCATTGTTCCTCTGGAACTTGGCCGACATCCCTATGTTTCCAACCTTATCCTTCACCACAGTCCTCTAATTTATACTTCTCATAATGAAACCTGTCACCCCTGAGTTTTTCTCTGAAGCCTTTACAAGGGTGGCTGTCCTTTGCCCTAGATTGAAGAGGGAGTAGAGGCTCTCCTGGCCCCATACTGTCAATTTTGGACCAATTTTTCCATTTCCTGCTGGAAAAACCCCTGATTCTACAAATGGCCTGCCATCGGACTTAGCCACCTTCAATTTCTCATTGTTGTAATTTTCTCATCATTTTAGTTCATTGGTTCTCAAAAGTGGCTGCACTGAGTTTGTTTTTTGTTTTTAAACTCTTGCCTGGGTTCTGAGTGATTCTAGTGTGGGTAGCCTGGGGCAGTAGGACTTAAAAAGCTTCCCAAGTGAGTCTAACATGCACCAAGATTTCAGAGTCACTGTCCTAATCACTTACACTGATGCATTGAAGATTTTTAGCACCTGTTTCTCAAAGTAAACTGTCATAATTCTCATTGATTTCAATAACCGTATTGATCAATTATTTTAAACTATATTATACTTAATACCTCCCATGATAGTTCTCCCTTTACTATCTTGAAATTTCAGATATCTACTAGCATGTACAATATTTAAGTCAACATAATTACTTAACTAACGTGAGAAAAGTAACTTATACGTACTTTGACTGTTGTTTGTCTTCCGGTATAGCTTGACTGAACAATCTGCTTGCAAATACATAGAATTGCAGACTGATGTGGCCATATAATGAATTAAATACCATGTCATTAGTAACATTTTTTTGAAATCATAAATTTGGTAAATTTCCAAATTTATACAACTTTCTGATTTACGTGGTATTTGCATTTATGAAAAATACATATTAAAACTTTGAAACTCTGCTATGTGTAAAATAGGTTCTGAATTCAGATAAAAACTGGCAATTTTTCTCAATTATATGAATGCCCAGTGAGGCGAGGCCTTTCATAATCTTCAGGACATGGAGTAATTCTTTAACAATTGGGACCATCCAGAATATAGGACTTCAGGCATTGCTTGTTTCTACCCACTAAATGCCAGTGGCACACTCCCAATTACTATGAGAGCTAAAAAGAAAGCACCACAAGTTACTAAAATACCTTGAATGGGGGAGGAATTATCAAATTTAAAATCACTGACATTGGCAACCGAGAGGCCAGAGGGGCTATGAATAGTCAAATTTCCCTGATCCTATTCATTAGCCTGTCCTTTTTTGGATCCTCCTGCCTTTCATAACTTGTGTACCGGTCAGGCTCTTGGATATGGTCTGTTCTGTATCTACCTTCTCCTGGAAGCATATCTAGTTATATCGAAAAAGTGATACTGAAATTACTTTCTAATGGTATTTAAATAAGAGAATGTGGTGGTCAAGACAAGAGTGATACCAGTAGGGGTGAGAGATGAAAATGAACATTCACAACACTTACATTTATGTCTTAGTCTTGACTACTTTTCCTCTTAAAACCTGTGTATCTGCTTTAATATCTCCATTTAGATATCTGGTAGGCATGCCAAAATTGTTTTGACTTTGCTTCCTAAACCTGCTTCTTTTCCTAGGCATATTTCTCTCAACAAATGAATTCATCAGTCATTTAATCAAGATAAACTCTGGGGTCTTCCTGGATGCCTTTCTTCACACCCCACATCTAATCCACATGCAAGCCTTTGTGATACATCTCTCACCTCCACTGGTGTCACTCTTGTCTTGGCTGCCACATTCTCTTATTGGAATAACTTCCTACATCTTTGTCTCTTGCAAGCCCCATAGGTCATTCTCCAAACACAAGCTAGAGGGATTCCTTTAGTATATAAATCGGATTATATCATGTTCATAATCTTCAGTTGCTTCCTGTTAACCAGAATGAAATTTATTCATGTCTCTGCTCAAATGTCACATCCTCAGATGCTTTTGACTGCAGAATTTAAACTGTCTTGCATTTAAGTTACCCTGTATTCCATACCTTAATTTTCTCCTATCATTTATTACTGTTATTACAGTGTTTGTGTATTAACTGCTTCCTTCACTAGTATGCAAACTCCAAAAGGCAAGAGTAGTTCAGCACTATACTGACAACTTTTATTTTCGCAGTTTAAAAATCTTTTTCCAACTTTAGATTCGGGGGAGGGGGGTACATGTGCAGATTTATTATCTAGTTATATTTCATGAGGCTGAGGCTTGGTATGAATGATCCTGTCACCCAGGTACTGAGCATAGTACCCAATAGTTTTCCAACCTTTCCCCCTCCCTTCCTCCTTCCATCTCTTAGTCCCCAGTGTCTATTACCATGTTTATGTCCGAGTACCCAATATTTAGTTTCCACTTCTAAGTGAGAACATGTGGTATCTGGTTTTCTGTTCCTGTGTTAATTTGTTTAGGATACCGACTTCCAGTTGCATTCATGTTGCTGCAAAGGACATGATCTGTTTTTTGGCTGTGTATTATTCCATGGTCTGTACCACACTTTCTTTAGCACACCATCAATGGGCACCTAGGTTGATGCCATGTCTGTGCTATGGTGAATAGTGCTGTGATGAACATGGAAGTACATATCATCTTGGTAGAAGAATTTTGCTTTTGGATATATATATACCCAGTAATGTGATTGCTGGATAGTAGCTCTGTTTTATGCTCAAGACACATCCAAACTGCTTTCAACAGTGGCTGAACTAACTTACATTTCTACCATCAGTGTGTAAGTGTCCTTTCTCTGCAGTCCTATCAGCATCTCCTTGACTTTGATAACCATTCTTAATAATGTAAAATGCTTTCATTGTGGCTTTGATTTGCATTTGATTGGCCATGTGGAATATTTAATATGTTGGTCGTTTGTGTGTGTTTTCTTGAGTCTGTTCGTATCTTTTGCCCATTTTCAATGGATTTGTTCAATTGTTCAAGTTCCTCATAGATTCTAGATACTAGATGTTCGTGAGATGAATAGTTTGAATATTATCTTCTACTCTGTACGTTGGCCTGTTCGCTCTGTTAATTTCTTCGGCTGTGCAGGAGCTTTTTAGTCTAATTGGGTCCCATTTGACTTTTTGTTGTTGTTGTTGTTGTTGCTATTGATTTTGAGGACTTACTCACAAATTCAAGACTGTTGTATGAAACATTTCCTAGGTTTTCTTCTAGTTAAATTTCTGCTTTATTTTTTGAGAAAAAGCTTTCATAGACTGCTTCTGACATACATGGCTCTGATTTCATGTTTTTTCACCCTCAAAGGTAAATGAGGTGGTGGTTATGTTTAGATGAGGAAAGTCCAAGGGTTTGGTAGCTGTACAGAAACTGCTATATGTGTCCAGATATTTCCATATAATTTAGTCAAGATTGGAGAGGAGGAAGAAAACTGCATGGCTTTTCTAAACAACTTTTTTTGTGGGTTTACCTTTAATGCACTTGTTTGGGTCAGAGGTGATGTGGTGTGCTGGTTTAGGATACCAACCTTGGAGTCTGAATTGGTTCTTGGACTTACAATCTCTGTGATCTTGAGCTAGTTACTTGGCCTCTTTGCCCGTTTCCTCATCCGTAAAATGAAGGTAAATAAGAGTATATCACAGAATTGTGAAGATTAAATGAAAATATTAAAATGCTTGGAGCAATACTTGACATACAGTACATACTTATGTGTGAGCTATATTATCTGTAAATAGCATCAGTTTTCCCTTTGAAACTGCCTTTATAAATACCACATACCTGAGAACATGTCTTATCAAGTCATGCTGCCTTATGCAATGTTGAATACACATTTTCATGTACATCAAGAAAAACTGACAGGCCTTAGGGGTTGACTTTATAGCTGGAAGGTGTCCTTGATAACGCCTTCTAAAATCTTAGAGGATTTAAATGTAAGACTTAAATCTTGAGTTACTTTTTAATGTTTTTGAGACAAGGCCTTGCTGTGTCTCCCGTACTGGAGTGCAGTGGCACAATCCCGGCTCACTGTAACCTCAGCCTCCTAGGCTCAAATGATCCTGCCTCAGCCTCCAGGAATGCATCGCCATGCCTGGCTAATTTTGGTAGGGACAGGGTTTTGCAATGTTGCCCAGGCTAGTCGAACTCCTGGACTCAAGTGATCTGCCTGCCTCAGCCTCCCAAAGTGCTGGGATTAAAGGCATGAACCACTGCCCAGTCAAGTTAATTTTTGTATGGGGCGAAAGGTTAGGGATCCAGTTCCGGTCCTCTGCATGTGGCTCACTAGTTATCCCAGCACCATTTATTGAATTGCGGGTGGGGTGGGGGGTCCCTTCCTCATTGCTTATCTTTGGCCAAGTTGACAAAAATCAGGGCTGTAGGTGTACAGCTTTACTTCCCAGTTCTCTATTCACTTCCATTGGTCTACACATTTGCCTATACACTGTTTAGTTTACTGTAGCCTTATAGTTTGAAGTCAGGAAGGGTGGCGCCTCCAACTTTGTTCCTTATGTAAGCTTAAGATTGCTTTGGTTATTTAAGCTCTTTTGCTGTTCCATAATGAATTTTGGACTAGTTTTTCCAATCCTGTGAAAAATGACATTGGTAGTTTGAAAGGAAAAACGTCGAATCTGGATTTGTGTGGACAAGATCAGTTTAATACTGATTCTTAGTCCATGAGCATGGAATGACATTTGTTTGTGTAACCTATTTTCTTCAGAGGTGTTTTGTAGTTCTCTTTGTAAAGATCTTTTACCTTTTTGGCTAGACATATTTATAGGTTTGTCTAAATGTTTCCTAATTTGGTACTCAGTTTGAATGTTCTTGTCTAAAATGCTACTAATGTTTGTGTATTGACTTCATGTCCTGTAACTTTACTGCACTCATAAAGATTCCATCTATCAAAAGGCTACTGGAACTTAAGTTTTGTAGAATAATATCTGAAGAGAGAGAGTTTGGGTTTTTCCTATTTGGATGACTTTTATTTTTCTTCGTGCTCTGATGGTTAGCTTTTAGATACATACTTTCAGCTTTTTCATATAGTACTCAATGGCTATTTGAATAAGGGAGAAAACATTTTTTAAATTATAACTATGACTTGTGAAATGGACTTCATTTCCTTTCTGTAGGATGCCATCAAATAGCACAGATAAATTTTTCATATCTCTGTAACAAAGATACAGTACTTCATTTGTGTTTTTTGACTTTTAATTTTCCTGTGTCCATTGTAGGTGTATATATTTATGGAGTAAATGAGGTATATTAACAGGCATGCAAAGTGTAATAATTACATCATTGTAAATGGGGTATTCATCTCAAGAGTTTATCGTTTGTGTTACAATCAAATTGTACTTTTGGGATGTTAATGTACAATTGTTTTGGACTATAGTAACCTTGTTCCCTCAAATATTAGGTTTTATTTTTAACTATTTTTTTTGTACCCATTAACCATCAACTTCCTCTACTCCTTCACTACCCTTCCCAGCCTGTGATAATCATTCTGTCTCCATGAGTTCAATTCTTTTTACTTTCAGATTTCACAAATAAGTGAGAACATGTGATGTTTTTTCATGCCTGGATTATTTCACTTGATAAAATAACCTCCAGTTCTATCCATGTTGTTGCAAATGACAGGATCTCATTTTTTTATGACTGAATAATACTCCATTATGCATAAGTGCCATATTTACTTTATCCATGCATTTATTGAAGAACATTTAGATTGTTTACAACGCCTAAGACATGGAAACAGTGTTGCAGCAGACTTAGGAGTGCAGATGTCTCTTTTAATATACTGATTTCTTTTTGGGCCTATACCCAGTAGAGGGATTGCTGGATTGTATGATAGCTCAATTTTTAGTTTGAGTAATCGCCAAACTATTTTTTTTATAGCAAGTATACTAACTTACATTCCCACCAACAGTGTATGTACAGGAGTTCCCTTTCTCCACATCCTCTCCAACATCTCACATTTTGCCTGTCTTTTGGATAAAGGCCATTTTAACTGGTGAGGGATGATACTGTAGTTTTTATTTGCATTTCTCCGATAAATGTTAATACCTTCATATTTGTGTGATTTGTATTTTTTTAATGAGTTGTTGAATTTGGTTTGCTAGTATTTTGTTAAGGAATTTTGCATTGACGTTCTTCAGGGATACTAGCCTGAAGTTTTATTTTGTTGATAATGTCTTTGGGTTTGGTATTGTGGTAATACTGGCCTTTATAGAATGAGTTTGAAAGTATTTTATTTTTTGGAACAATTTGAGTCAGATTTGGTATATTTTTAAATGTTTGGTAGCAGTGAAGACATCAAATCCCAGGCTTTTCTTTACTGGGAGTATTTTTATTATAGCTTTGATTTCATGACTTCTGGTCTGTTCAGGTTATGGATTTCTTCATGGTTGAATCTTGATGGGTTGTATGTTTCTATACATCTATTTCCTCTAGATTTTTCCAATTTATTGGCAAAGAGTTGCTCTTATTTTCAGTCTATTACAGGTGACGCATGTTTATTTTTTAGAGATGACAGATCTTGTTCATTTAGCCACTCTGTCTCTTCATTGGAGGGTTTAGTTCATTTATATTCAATGTCATTATTGAAAAGTAGTGATTCCTGCCATTTTATTTGTTTTGTGGTGGTTTTGTGATCTTTTCCTCCTTTTCATCCTCCCTGTCTTCCTTTTAGTGAGGGTATTTTCTCTGCTGGTATGATTTAATGTCTTGATTTTTATTTTTTGTATATCATGTTTTTTGACCTCATTACCATGAGGCTTACAAATACTATCTTGGAATCCATTATTTTAAATTGATAATAACTTAACACTGAGTGCAAACAAACTTACAAAAACTAATAACCCTATACTTTAGTTTCATCCCCATGCTTTTAAATGTTTTGTTGTATTTGTCTTGCGCTGTGTATGTCTTAAAGCTGTTTCAGTTATTTTTGATTGGTTCATTATCTAATCTATGTAAGATGAGTAGTTTCTATACCACAACTACAGAGTTATAATCTGTGTTTTCCTACGTGCCTATCACCAGTGACTTTTGTACCTTCATATTTCTTCTTACTCATTAGTGTTCTTTCAGATTGGAATTCTTCAGGTTTTGCTTGCCTAGAAGGTCTTAATTTTTCCTTCATGGTTGAAGAAATTTTTTTCTAGATAACTTATACCCTAGAATAGTATTTTTTTTTTTTTTTTTTTTTTCCCTTCACTTTATATCATGCCACTCCCTCTTGGCCTGTAAGATTTCCACTGAAGTCTGCTGCCAGATGTATTGGAGCTACATTGTATATTCTTTTTCTTGCTGCTTTTAGTATTGTTTCTTTATTCTCGACCTCTGGAAGTTCTATTAAATGCCTTGAGGTATTCTTTGGGCTAAATCTGCTTGGTATCCTATAACCTGCTGATATTCTTGTACTTAGATATTCATATATTTCTGTAGATTTGGAAGGTTCTGATACCCTTTGAATAAACTTTCTACCCCTATTTCTTTAACTCCTCTTTAAGACTAATAACACTTGGATTTGTCTCTTTGAGGCTATTTCTTTATTTTATTTTTTTTTAGATCTTGTAGACATGATTTATTTTTTTTTCCTGACTATAATTTCAAATAACCTGCTTGAAGCTCAGTAATTCATTCTTCAATTGTGCTGTTAAGAGGCTCTGATGCATTCATCACTAGATCAGTTGCATTTTACACTTCTAGAATTTGATTCTTAATTATTTTAATCTTTGTTATCTGATAGAATTCTAAATTCCTTCTATTATCTTGAATTTCCTTGAGTTTCTGCAACAGAGCTGTTGTGAATTCTGTCGTAAAGATTGCAAATCTGTTTCTGGGGATTTGTCCCTGGTGCCTTATCAGTTCATTTGGTGATGTCATGTTTTCCTAGTCTTGATGTCTGTAGATGTTTGTTTGGGGAGCATTGAAGAGTTAGGTATTTACTGTATTCTTCATAGTCTGGCATTGTTCATGCTCCCTCTTGAAGGCTTTGAAGGTATTCAAAGTGGCTTGGGCCCCAAGTCCAGTAAATGCTGTGTGTTTTGCAGTCTGTTAGAAGTACTGCCTCGGTGGTCTTGGATAAGATCTAGAATTCTCTAGATTACCAGGCAGTCTTTTTCCCTCACTTTCTTCCAGAATCTCTCTGCTGAGCCACCTGGAACTCTGGGTTTGGTGATGAAAGCACCCTTGTGGCTACCACCACTGGAACTGTACTAGGTCAGATCAGAAGCCTGCACAGTACCGGGTCGTGCCCAAGGCCCACTGTAACTGCTACCTGGCTACCACTTACGTCATTCAAAGCTTTAGGGCTCTATGATCAGCAGGTGGTAAAGCCAGCCAATTTTGTGTCCTTTCCCTCAGGGCAATGAGTTTCCCTAGGCCCTGGGCAGGTCCAGAGATGCTATCTGGGAACCAGAGATTGGAATCAAAAACCTTTAGAAACTTACCTGATGTCCCATTCTACTGCAGCTCAGCTGGCACTCAAACCACAAAAATTTCTTCCTGTTCTTTTCTCCCCTTTCCATAGGCAGAGGAGCCTCTCCCTGTGGCCACCACTGCCACAAGCCCACAGGAAGTTCTACTAGGCCATGAAGTTTACTTAAAGCCCAAGGGCTCTTTAGTCAGCTTGTGGTGAATGCTGCCAGCCCTAGGACTCGCCCCTCAGGGCAAGGGGCTCCTGTCTAGCTCAGGGAAGGTCCAGAAATGCTGTCCAAGAGGCTAGGCCTGGATTTGAGAACTCCAAGTCCCTGCTTGTTACTAGACCCCACTGTGTCTGAACGGCCACCTAGGGTGCAAGACAAAGTCTATTTTTCCTTTGCTTTTCTCAGTCTTCCACCATAGCCACCGCAGCTGGGAGTATGCTGGGTCACACCTGAAGTCAACACATCTTAGATCCCCAAGGCCCCAGCTTGTTAAGGACTATCTGGGTATCTCCTTATTTAAGGCCTAAGGGATCTTTAGTCAGTAGGTAATGAATCTTGCTAGGGATGTGTCCTTCCTTTCAAGGCAATGGGTTCCCTTTGGCCAAGGTTGTGTCGAGAAATGTTGTCCATGAGCTAGGGCCTGGAATGGGGCCCTCGCCACTCTTCCCAGTGTGTTTCTTCTATTATGACTGAGCTGGTATACAAAATGCAAGACAAATTATTTACTCTCTGCTGGCTTTTCCTTAAGCAGAAGGAAGGGAGTGTCTTGTTGCTGTGAGCTGCACAAACTCGGGTTAGGGGAAGGATAATGCAAGCACTCCCTTAGCTTCCCTAGCTGATCTCTCTAGGTCACATATTGCCCTATTTCACTGAGCCCAGCCTTTAGCCCTAGGAGTTGCCTAGGAATTGCAGTGCCTGTCTTTGACTGGCTTTTAATTTACCTAGGATGCCAGAGTACTTTGCTCATGGTAGTGAGACTTGCAGAGAAACTCAAAGTTCTGACCACTGGGACAGGTGATTTCCCTTCTGCCTAGGTCTGGTCCAAATGCTCTGTCTATTCACAGGCACTAGCTGAGCCCAGCACAGCTTTGTTCTCTGTGACAGAGCAGCACTGAGTTCAACGTAAAGTCCCCCAGTCACTGCCCACTCCCTTTTCCAAGGGAACAGACACTGCTGTACCACTACCATTGAGGGATGGGAAAAGAATAACAAAGATTCAAGACTGTCTCTCCTACCTTCTTCAATACTTCTTTCAATGATACAAAGTTAAAACCAGGTACTGTAATTGCTCATCTGATTTTCGGTTCTTGTGATGCTTTTTTTTATGTGCAGATGTTTGGTGTTCCTGCAAGAGGGCTGCAAACAATGTAGGCTTCTATTTCTCCATCTTGCTCCTCCACTGAGAGCTTTAAAGAATCATTTTACTTACTAATCTTATATTTTTCCTTTCATCTTTCACTTGATTTACTTAGAAAAATATATCCCGATATATGCATTTTTGTAAATAGCCTTAATTCCTTTCTAAAATAAGGTATGCCGTAAATTAATACCTATGAAGCTTATTTCAAATATTCATGAGATAAAACAGGTAAACTTGATAATAAATGTACTGGCACACTATTGGCACCAATGGTTCCCTTTCCATTCAGTTCATTCCCTTTGAACCCAGTTGCAAGGTTAATATTCCTTAAAAATCCTATCTCTGTTACATTTTCCCATTCATTCCAACTCCAAGTGCTTAAAATGTATTTGGCTCCTTTTCCCATTGAAATACATCCAGACACTCAGTCTCAGGCTGAGAATATACTGTACTCCAGGTTCATTTACATTAATGTTCGTATCAGATGTGATCGACTCTGCAGGTTTTTGTGTTGAAGCATGGACTGAATCAATGTCACCTAAGCACAAGTGGACAGAAGTCTCCTTGTTCTAGAGGCAGTAACATGGTCAGGTGGCAGGTGGAAGAAACTACTGAAAATGGTTTCACCAGGATGTCATAAGTCCAAATTCCAAGTACAAACTTATACTGTGAAGTAAAGGCAATAGGTGTTGGGTGGATCACTAGAGTTTAGTTTCAAGATGGCAATGATGAACTCCAACAAAATTCTTCTTGATAACCAAAGAGATGATTCATCTTAAAAATACAAGTCTGTCTTCACTAGTAATGAAAATAAAATAGACATATCATATAAAACCTTGAGTTTTTACCTCATACGTGAAATTATTTAACAGCAAGCTTTTGAAGAAGTCAGGTCAGATGTCGTTAATTTCTATTGTATAACCTGAAGGTCCTAGGCCTTTTGATGCTTTGCTTTTTACTCCTCATCACTTCCTAGTGTTCCTTCCATAAACCCTGGCTCAGCCCACAGACCTGACTGTGTCCTAACCCGTTGGCCTCCACATCATTGTTTATGCTGGAATGCCAACCAAGTTCTTGCTTCCCCATTATGAGGCGTCACTGGTTACTAACATTCAAAGTAGTATTTCTATGGAATATAGCTTTTGTTATTTGTGTGAATATTCAGGATTAACATAGTGCCTAAAGTGTAACCAAGGGCACTTTAGCTGCTGAAATTCTCTTCTAGCTAATGAAAAATCTGTTTTTTATTAACTATTTCTTTTAATTTGCTATAGCTAAAAGACCATCTCTTCAGTTACCGAGGCTTTTCAAGAGTGAGTTTTTACATATCTTTTTAAGTTCCTTCAGGGACTCTGCAATCGGGTGCATATAGAGGTGCTCAATAAATACTTGATAAAAATAAGGTAAATGTTTAAAGTCAATTATTAAATATTTTTATATTTCATTTAAATTGTGTCTTAATAATACAAATGGTTTTGCCATTTGGTATTCTGTGTTAACAAAACTTTGTTAGACATGCTTTGTACACAAACCAGCTCAAATAGCAATATACTGATACTGGAGAACAAATTTTGTTCATGTTAGGAATAGTGATGTCATGCTTCAGGTATTTGAATTTCGTTGCTGACATAGAAGCCTTCATTTGACTCAGACATGCTATTTCTTCTGAATCCACATGTAAATTCTCTGGTTATTGATAATGTATTAATGCTTGATCTTAAACGGAGATTGGTTAGATGTATTATGAGCTTCCCTGCCCTTTGAGAATCACTGTAAAACTTGGGTTAAGTCCCAAATTTATAGCCACAATGCTTTCTCCAATGGCTGAAAATTCTCAGCAAATTCCTCAAGACCCTCTCTGTATCTGCTCCTTTGAAATTTAAGAATGTTGCCTTGTCACTCATGTGTAAAGCTCCAAGCCTTTTTTTTTTTTAGCATCCACTAGTAGCAAGAATTTCATGAATTTTATAGACAAATGAAAGCATAGGGGCTCTCTGCAGAAAGCTCATCACACACAACAACGTAGACTTTACTCTTGCTTCAGCTGATTTCTCTATTTCCTTTCTTGCCCTTTCTTAAAAAATGGGTTCATGCCCTTGTCTCAAGCCAGTTTTGCCTACAGGCAGGTTCTATTATCTCTTGCCTTCTATTCCAAGCAAGTTTATTGTTGCATTTCCCTAACAGACTTGCTCTCTAAGAATTTTTCTACCAGCTAAAATAGTTATAAACACACATGTATTTCCAAGGTGGCCACATTCATTATGTCTAAAAAGCAAAGCTTGACGATACATAGGATTCAGAGGGAACCCAGAAGTGGAAAGCACTGTAAAAAGGCAAACATCTAACAATAGGATTAAGACCGTAAAATAGCCAGAATATTAACTACTTTAAGATCTTCTCTGCATTGTTAGTGTTCTCCAAGTTTCTACAGAGTGCTATATTTGCTGCAATACTACCTTCCACTGGGTATTTTAAAACTTAGAGATAAGTGAAATTCATAAAGATTCTTCAATATCTTGTCATAAAGACCCGGAGGCACGGTGAAGTGACTCTCTAAAGTTACACAGCTAATTTGAAATGTAACTTAGACTGGATTTGCAGTCTATTGTCTGCCTGTCGGAGACTGGTAACTAAGTTATTGGGGAAAATTGGTCATGAGCCCCTGAGCTGAACCAGGAAAAATATTTAAGTTCCAAATGATACAAATTCTACTCTAATAATAGCTGTGATCTTTAAAAACGAGGTTCCCCTTCAGAAATTTCTGCTAATGGAATTAAATTGATGGCTTAACCATTTGATGCTCTCTGAATTACAAAAATCCAAAAATGTGGGGTCAGACTATCTGCCATGTGCTAGGAGGATAATAGTTGTAACTAGGTGGCTTATGTGGAATGAGAAAGCGAATATAAGTATGATAAAATATTAGCATAAATATCTCACAAACTGTTATAACTTGCCTTTTCTGTTTATAAACATGGTTATAATTTTACAGCAATATTAACAATGTTGCAATAAAGCAGTGGTTGTCTTCATTGGGTGTGTTAATTGTTTTGTAGGATTCTTCAACGAAGTTGCCTTACGCTGTATTTCCCAAACTTGCTGGATCATATATATATATATATAAAAATATATGCGCACATGCGTGCACACGCACACATATATATTTTTTAATGGATGATTCTTACATTTTTCAACTCTTAAACACTGGTCTAAAGACTCAAGTGCATTTTTTTTTTTTTTCCCCTGTAAGAATCGTCTAGGGGAAGGGAGAGAACTTGGTAAAAATGTAGATTTGAGTCTCATCCCTAGAACTCTGAGAAATTCTGGAATAGGGTTAGGGAATATTTTTAATAAGTTCCTCTGATAATTCTAAGGGAGGTGTTTAAAATCCACCTTTTCAGAAATACCAGTCCACAGACTATACCAAAGTAAATGCTTAATATGTTTGCTTTGGATTTAAGTGTATGTCTATAACTAAAACATTTCCCCAGAGACTCGCAACAAATCATTTGTTTGAATTTGATTATTTTCTCAACTACTTTAAAGGCATTAACCTAAAATGGTAACTTTATTTTCTTCCTTCAGTGCATATTTTCCCACTATTTGATATCTAAATTACAATAGCAATGTACACTTACTACAATTAAATACTACAAATATATAGAAAACTTAACCGTTACAGACCACAGATAAATCCTACTTACGTGCACCCTGTGTCACCTATTCCCAAGCCTCTAGGGTTAGCATTAATAGCCTGTTTCTATTCTATACCTTTCTCTTTGCTTGTTCAAATACATGTAAACATAAATCCCTGTATAACACACAAACTTGCTTTTTATATAATATCTCCTTGACATTGCCATGTATCAGTAGACATCTGTTTTATCAAATCTTTAATTTATACATTCACAGACTCGCACGCTTACACTTGTATACAAGAGATAATCTCTTAGGAACCCTTTCTTAAAACTAATCTTATTTCCTTTTTTGGGGGGGGGTCTTCCCCCTTCCTTTTTATTCTTTCACCTGTCCTACTTTCCAAGCTTTTTAGGTCTTCAGTAAGGTTGGAAAAACTTCAGCTTTGTTTTCTTCTATTCTCATATAACCACATATAAAGACTATTTGTCCATTCATGCATCCACCTGTCTTCTATCAAACACTTTTCTGCATCTTTTTACAATCCCTCAATAGTAGCTTGTAGAAATGTCGCCACATTAAGTGGTATAGACCAATTCGTTACTTTTTGTCATGTAAATATTTCATAGTGAATATTCTGCCATTCCTCTTGAGTATTTTCATTTTTGACATGTACAAGGAATATTCTTACACTGGTCACTTTTATCATTATGGAATACATTCTTAGGAGCAGTATTGCTAAGAAAAAATACTGTCTTACTGCTTTCTAAAAAGATTGCAATAACTTATACATCTACCCTCCCTTGGGAGCAGTATGTCATCTTAAAATTGTTGCCATTCTAATAAATGTAGTGATACCTTATTGTTACTATAAGTTTATAAAATATAAACTTAAGTTTAAGCTGCTTTTTCATGTTTCTTTGCCATTTAGATTAGCTCATTAGTGTATTATCTATATTCTTTGCTCATTTTTCTATGATCTTTACCTTGTCAACTTTAAAGTGATCTTTGTATCTCATATTAATGATACATCAATACATATTTTGATATTTTTCCTATATAAATCATTGCTATATAGATTCTGTATAGAAATTTTGTACATATTCTCAAATATGCCTCCTTTCTTGTTTATAGCTTCAGGATTTTTGTCTTGGAGATTCCATACTCTTGTTTCATAAATTTTCTTCTATGATTTTAATTTTTTAAAGACTTAAGTCTTCTACTGGTATAATTGATGGTTGCTTATGGTATGAGGAAAAGACTTCATATTTTCTCCTGGGTTAAATAACTTGTATGCAGAATATAATCCTTCATTCATCATATGGCTTTCAATGTATAAGTTCATTCACTATACCTGTATACTCTATTGTAGTCTAATCTGTTCCCATGACAATGGCATATTTTGATCAGTGGTCTATTTTGATATTGCATATAATTCTAACTTATCTTTCCTGTTTCCTAGGCTGTTCTTGTATCTGCAATATAAAGTTTAAGATTATTTTACTCAAATCTAGAAACATCCTTTTGGAATTCAAATTGGAATTGCACAAATCTACACAATAAATTTGAGACAACGTATTCTAAATTGAGTCATCCACTAAAACATCTTGTTTTGCCATTTATCCATACTGTTATCAGATCGTTGATCTTTAAAAGTAAGGTTTGTTGAGGTATAATTCATACACATGTACATCTTCATAAACAATAAAATTAACCTTTTGAAAGGTATACTGTTCAATGAATTATGATAAAGCATCCAGTCATGTATCTGCTACCACAATCAAGACATAACAGACATATCCATCCCCTCCTAAACATTCCTCCTGACTCTTTTTAATCAGTTATATTCTCACCCCACTGTCGGCTTCTGGCAATCATGGATCTCTTCTTTCAATTAGTTTTGTCTCTTCCAGAATGTCCAGTAAACGAAAGCACATAGAATTCACCTTTTTGCATTGACTTTTTTCACTTAGTATAATGCATTTGAGATTTATCTGTAGAGTTGCATACATTAGGGTTTTTTAAATTACAGGATGACTATTGCATCGAATGCTCACTTTTTTTTTTTTTTTTTTTTCTTACCAGGTAATAGACATTTTGGTTCTTTTTCCAGTTTGTGGTGATGATGAATAAAGTTGCTTTATATATCCATATATAGGTTTTCGTGTGGAAATAGGGTTTCATTTCTCTTTTGTAAACAGGAATGGGATTGCTCTATTGTGTGGGAAATGTTTAGTTTCATAAACATAAATTGTTTAACAAAACGAATTTCACATCCACATTAACAGTGTACCAGTTTCAGTTGCTCTGTATCCTATCTAGCACGTGATATTAGGATTTCAGGGGGATTTTAGTAATTGTTAAAGGTGTGTAGTATCAATGAGATTTTTTTTTTAAAGTTCTTAATGTGCCTTTTGTGGGATTGTAGAAGGTCTGATTTATTTCTATTACTATTGTTCTTTCACTCATTTTGTTTTTGATCATGGTAAGAACACTTAACATGATACCTAATACCTGCCCTTTCAACACATCTACCCTTTAAATGTACAGTTTTGTTGGCTTTTTTTTTTTTTTTTTTTTTTTTTTTTGGGAATTCTTTGCTCTTGTCACTCAGGCTGGAGCGATCTCGGCTTACTGCAACCTCTACCTTCCTGGTTCAAGTAATTCTCCTGCCTAAGCCTCCTGAGTAGCGGGAATTATAGGCACATGCCATCATGCCCAGCTAATCTGTCTATTTTTAGGACAGACAGGGTTTCACCAGTTTGGCCAGACCTGTCTCAAACTCCTGACCTCAGGCAAACCACTTGCTTTGGCGTCCCAAAGTGGTGGAATTACTGTACACCACCATGCCTGGCCAGTACGGTATTGTTTAAGAATAATGTACAGCAGATCTCTGGAACTCTTACATAACTAGAACTTTATAGTGTCTTACTCTTGTTTTGTGTTGCTGTGACAGAATGCCAGAGTCTATTTACTTTCATAAAGAAGAGGCTTTTTTAGTTCATGGTTTTGGAGGCTGGAAGTTCAATATTGGGTGGCCACATCTGGTTGGCTTTCAGTGATGGCCTTTTGCTGAATTGAAACATTTCGGAGAAACGGAAGACCCAGGCATGTGCAAAAAGGGCAAAACGGAAGATGCAACATCGGTTTATATTTACCCGTGCTCATGGGAACTAATCTGTTTCCATGAGAACTAACCTAGACTCACAATAAAGAAGTTAATGTATCTTACCAGCCTAATGAACTCTTAAAGACACTATCTCCCAACACTGCCACATTGGGAACCAAGCTTCAACGTGAGTTTTGGTGTGGACAAACCATATTCGAACCGTAGGAAATGCCGCCTCCTATTTTCTCTTCCCACTAGCCCCTGACGAGCACAAATCTACTCTGCTTCTGAGTTTGTGTATATAAGAGACATCATGTACGTGAAATTGGGTAGTATTTGTCCTTTGACTTATTCACTTAGCGTTATGTCTTCAAGGTTGTTCCATGTTGTCTCATACGGCAAGATTTTCTCCTTTTCAAGGCTGAACACTTTACATTGCGTGTGTAAATGACAGCATTTTAATCCATTCATCTGTTGGACAGTTTTTTTTTTTCCCACATCTTAACTATTGTGAATAATGCTGCAGTGAAGATGGGAATGTAAGTAACTGATTTCAATTCTCCTTATTGCAATTCTTTTGCATACATAACCAGAAGTGAGGTTGATGGATTATACAATAGTCCTATCTTCGGTTTTTGGTTTCAACTTTAATTTTATCACAGGTGTGCACTACAACACCCAGGTAATCTTTAATTTCTTGTAGATATAGGGTCTCGGCATGTTGCGTAGGCTGGTCTTGAACTCCTGGGCTCAGGCAATCCACCTACCTCAGCCTCCCAAAGTGCTGAGATTATAGGAGTGAGCCACTGCACCCAGCCTGAATTTTTAATCATAACAATACTGGTATGATACAGTATCCCATGGTGATTCTGGTTTGCATTTCACTGATAATTGGTAATGCAGAACATTTTTTACGTTTGTTGGCCATTTGTATGTCTTTTCAGAAGTGTCTGTTCATGTCTTTCACCTGCTTAATGGAATTGTTGAGGTAAATTTCTTACACATTCTAGATATTAGATCTTTGCTGGATACATAGTTTGTGAATATTTTCTCATGTAGCTCTCTTGATGGTTTATTTGGCTGTGAAGAGCTCCTTAGTTTAAGTAGGTCTCACTTTTAATTTTTGTTACTATTGCTTCTGGGGACTTAATCATAAATGTGTACCCAAGTCTTATGTCCAGAATGGTATTCCCTGGATATTCTAGGATTCTTACTGTTTGAAGACTTAAATTTAAATCTTTAATTAATCTTGAGTTTTTTGTATGTAGTAAATAGAGGTACAATTTCATTCTTCTGCATATGGCTAGCCAGCTATTCCAGCACCATTTATTGAACAGGAACTTCTTTGCCCATTGCTTATTTTTGTCAACTTTGTTGAAGATCAGATGGCTGTAGGTGTGACTTTATTTTTGTGTTCTCCATTCTGTTCCCTTGGCCTATGTCTTAGTACCAGTACCATGCTGTTTTGTTTACTGTAGGCTTATAGTTTGAAGTCTGGTAATGTGAAGCCTCCAGCTTTGTTCATTTTGCTTAAGATTGCTTTGGCTATTTGAGATTTTTGGTTTCATACTAATTTTAGAATAGTTTTTCCTAAACCTGTGAAAAATGATGTTGGTAGGCTGATAGAAATAATGTTGAATTCATTTGTGTGTGCCATGTGGCAATTTTAACAATATTGATTCTTCCAATCCATGAGCACAAACTATTCCATTTGTTTCTATCATCTGATTTCTTTCAGCAGTGTTTTGAAGTTTTTCTCAGATCTTTTACCTCCTTAGTTATATGTATTCCTAGGCGTTTTATTTTATGGCTATTGTAAATGGGATTGTGTTTGATTTGGTTCTCGGACTGAATGTTTTTGGTGTAGAGAAATGCTACTGAATTTTGTGCATTGAATCTGTGTGTGTGTGTGTGTGTGTGTGTGTGTGTCCTGAAACTTCCCTGCAGTCATTCTTCAGTTCCAGGAGCTTTATGGCATATCTTCAGGGTTTTTCTAAGTATAGAATCATGTTGTCCATAAACACGGATAGTTTGACTACTCCTTTTAATAGGTGGATGCCTTTTGTTTCTCCTGCCTGATTGCTTTGCCTAGCACTTTCAGTACTATGTTGAATAGAAGTAGTGAGAGTAAGTATCCCTGTCTTTTTTTTTTTCCAGTTCTCAAAGGAATGCTGTCTGTTTAGGCCATTCAGTGGGATTGGCTGTGGGTTTGTCATAAATCTTTGAGGTTTGTTCCTTTCGATAACTGGTTTCCTGAGAATTTCTATTACAAACGGATGTTGGATTTTGTCAAACATTTTTAGCACTTTATTGAAATAATCACATGGTTTTTATTAACTCTTACGTGGTGAATCACATTGATTGGTTTATGTATGTTGAGCAACGCCTCTTACATCCCAGCAATGGAGCTTATTTGATCATGGCGAATTAACTTTTTGATTTGCTGCTGGATTCACTTTGCTAGTATTTTGTTGATTTTCATCTGTTTTCATCGGTGATACTGGCCTGTAGTTTTCTTTTGTTGTCTTTGCCAGATTTTGGCAGCAAGCTGATGCTGGCTTTGTAGCATGGGTCAAGGAGTTCCTCCTCGACTGTTTTTTTTTTTTTTTTTTTTTTTTTTTTTTTTTTTTTTGAATAGTTTTAGTTGAATTGGTACTAGCACTCCTTTGCATGCCTGGTAAAATTCAGCCGTGAATCCATCTGGTCTGGGACTTTTTTCGGTTGGTAGGTTCTTTATTACTGCTTCAATTTTGGAACTTTAAGGTTTCAACTTCTTCCCATTTCAATCTTGGGAGAGCATGTGTTTCCAGGAATTCATCCATTTTTCTCTAGAATTTAGTCTGTTTGCGTAAAGGTGTTTATAATAGTCTGAGGCTTTTGCATATTTGTGAGATCAGTTGTGATGTCACCTTTGTCATTTCTCATTGTGCTTACTTGAATCTTTCGTATTTTGTTAGTCAATACTCCATCAATGTTTATCCTTTCAAACAACCTACTTTTGGTTTCATTGTTTAGTTTTCTGGGTCTCCATTATGTTCTACTGATATTTAGTTGGTTCTTCTGCTTTGGAGTTACTTTCTCTGGTTCTTCTATGTGTGATGTTAGATCGTTAACTTGAGACCTTTTTAATTTTTCTGTGGTGTTTCGCACTAAAACTTCCTCTTAATATTTTCGCTATATCCTAGAAATTTTGGTACATTGTGTCTGTTTTCATTTATTTCAAATTCTTTGATTTCTGCCTTAATTTCATTGTTCATCCAAAGTCATTTAGGTGTAAGTTACTCTATTTCCTTGTAATTGTGTGGTGTTGAGAGATCTTCTTGGTATTTCTATGTTCCATCGTATTCTGAGAGTATGGTTGGTACGATTTTGATTTTTTTTTTTTTAATGAGACTTTATGGCTGAGCATGTAGTCAACACTGGAATATGTTCCTTGTGTAGATAAGAATGTGTATTCTGTGGTTGATGGGTGGAGCATTCTATAGATGTCTGTTAGTGCCAGTTTGTCAAATATCAAATTTATGTTCAGAATTTTACTTTTCTGCCTTGATGATCCGTCTAATGCTGCGAGTGTGGTTTTGAAGTCCCCTACTATTAATGTATAGCTGTCTGAATATCTAGAATTACTTGTTTGTTGAATTCAGGTGCTCCAATGTTGAGTGGATACATATTTGGGATATATGTACAGCAAGTTCTTGCTGAGTTGAACCTCTTAACGTTATGTAATGCCCTTTCTTAAGGTTAAGGTCTGTTTTATGAGAATAGACAGCTACTTGTTTTTTTGTTTGCATGGCAGATCTTTAACACTTTACGTTGAGCCTATGATGGTCATTATGTATGAGATGGGTTTCTTGAAGATCGGAGAGGGATGCATGTTTTTTCATCCAATTTGTCACTCTGCCTTTTATGTGGGGCATTTAGACCACTCACAGTCAAGGTTAATATTGATATGTAAGGTTTTGATCCTGTTTTGATCCTACTGCAAAGTCATTAACTGCTTTGTAGTTTCTATTGTGTGGTTGCTTTATAGGATTTGTGGGCCATGTTCTTAAGCACGTTTCTGTGGTAGCAGATATTGTTTCCATATTTAGAACACTCTCAAGAATCTCTCGTAAGGCTGATCAGATGGTAACGAATCTCTTCAGCATTGCTTTTCTGGAAAAGATTTTATTTCTTTGCTTACGAAGCTTGGTTTGGGTGGGATATGAAATTGTTGATTGCCATTTCTTTTCCTTAAGAATGCTGAAAATAGTCCCCTAGTCCCTTGGCTTGTAAGGTTTCTGCCAAGAAGCCCACTGTTAGCCTGATGGAGCTCCCTTTATACATGATCTGACCTTTTCCTCCAGCTACCTTTTAAGATGATTTTTCTTTAGCATTGACATTTTATATAGTATTTCACAGGCATTCTCTGGATTGTGTCTAGATGTCAACCTTTCTGGGAATACTAGGGAAATTTTCTTGATTTCCTCAAGTATATTTTCCAGGTGGTTTCTTTTTCTCCTTAGGAATAACAGTAATTCGCAGGTGTTAGTCACTTTACATAATCTCATTTCTCAAAGACTGTTCATTAAAATTTTATTTTTGTCTATTGGTTCAAAAAGCCTGTTTTAAGCTCAGTTTTTCTTCTGCTTGGTCCAATCTATTACTAAAGCTTTCAATTGTATTTTGAAGTTCCTTAAGTGAAATTTTTCCATTCCAGAAGCTGATTGATTTCTTTTTAGGATGCTTATCCTTCACTTCCTATCTTGCTTTAGAAATTATTTTGTGTTGATCTTCAATCTTGTCTTGGATCTCCTTACTCTTTCTTGCAATCCATGTTTTGAATTTTGCCAATTCTGATTTTCAGTTTTGGTTAGGGGGACCACTGCTGGAGAGCTAGTGTGATGCTTTGGTGCTATCAGTACATTCAGATTGTTTTTTCATGGTGCCCAAATTCTTGTGCTGGTTTCTTTCAATCTGAAAATGGTGGTGCTTCTTAGTAATTATTTTCTTACAGATTGAATTTTTTTCTTTGCTTTTCCCTTCCCCTACCGTTTCCTAGGGGTTATGGCCATAGAGAATGCTGGGTAGGGTTTTTGAGCTTTGCTTCTATAGCCCTATGCACTAATACTAGCCTTTGCAGTTTGACCTACCAGTCAGTAGTAGATGCTTGCAGGTAAGGCTTGCTGTGGTCAATGTGGCTGGGTATACACTTTATCCTTGTTTACTGGCAGAAGCTCTGCAATGTCTTAGGCAATGTGCTGGTCTGTGGCATGCACAGGGATCTGAGCTCCCTGCTCCACGCTGAGGTGAATGAGGCCAGTCTGGGCAGATCTGCCTACAGGTTCTCTGATAATAGGCACAAGCAGCAGCCCTGAGGGAGAATTCAGTGGGTGGCCATCAAGTGCTAGAGGTATGCCTAGGCATGGATCTGGAAAACCACCTCAGCCTCAAGTTTTCTGCATGTGTTGGGAGGGGAAACCTAAGCTCCTAAGCCAGGAGAGGTGTTTCAGATCCCGGAGATCTGCCTGTGTGCAGAGCAAAGTGTTCCACGGTACCACAATCTAGGCTCAGGAAGGGTGAGGCAGCTCAGGCAGCTGAACGAGAACTGGTCTCCAAATACCTAGGAATCTGCCTAAGGGGGTAGAATGGAGAAAGCTGTGCTGTATCACATTGTTAGCAGGGCAGGCTGGGGTACCCAGCAATGGCACAATACAGACTGATTTCAGGACACAAAGTTGGACCTGGCAGCAAGTCTTGTGGCTCAGGGGAAACTCCACCTGTAGCAGCTCTCTTCTCACCCTAGGCTTGTGATGAGGGAGAACACAACTCCAGTGACTACTGTTGAGGCAATTTCTCCAGTTCTGGTTGTAGTAGCCCCTAGCCCACTCTAGAGATGGCACTCCAGTCTCTAGCCTGAGACTAAAATGCCTGTGCAACCACACTACCAGGTTGCCAAAGATGACTTTATATGCACCCAGATCAAAAATGATATCCTACTCTCAGTCCCAGGTTTGAGAAAATGTCTACAGCTTTTGCCGGTGTCTTTCTCACAGCATCTGCAAGCCTCTCCTAAAATTAGCTTCAGGGCTTAGAGAAAGTGCTCTCCCTCAACCTGGGTTGCTTGGATTCCCAGTGGAAAGGTGAGTCATAGAAGAAAGGTTTTCTTCCTTTTTTACTTACTGGGACTTCATTCATTTTCATCAGCTAGACACTGTCACACAGCCTATTTGCTGGCATTCTCCTCCCTGGGATCTGAAGTATCCTTTGCAGTTTTGGTGGATTCCAGTTTTCCTTCTTGAATTAAAGCTCAGAGTTGATCTTTATGAACTATCTTACTATTTCAAGTGGCTGAGGAATGCTAAAGGCTTCTAACCCACCGTCTTGAAAAACAAACCAACGTATTTACTTTTGGAGTAACCTCCATACTGTTTTCCATAACAGCTTCACCATTTTATATTCACTTCAGAGTACAGTGTTCCTTTTTTTTCCTATGTCCTAAACTACACTGAAAAGATTGTTCTAATAGGTGTGAAGTGATATTTCATTGTAGTTTTAATTTACATTTCCCTGATTAGTGATATTGAACATCTTTTTATATGCCTGTTGGTTATTTGTATATTTTCTTGTCACTTGCCCATCTCAAATTACATTTTTTACTATATCAACATATAAACTACTTAGGTATTTTTGAATGTTAATCCCTTATCAGATGTATGACTGGAAAATACTTCCTCCCATTCTGTAGGTTGTCTCTTCACTGTTGTGCTGAATCTTCTTAGTTTGATGCAACTCCATTTGTCTATTGCTTTTGTCACCTATGTTTTGGTGGCATATCCAGTAAATCATTGCTAAGACCAATGCCATGAAGATTTTTCCTTTAACTTTTTTCTAGGAACTTTGCAGTTTCAAGTTTTAAGTCCGTAATCTATTTCGAGTTGATTATGTGCGTGTGTGTACGCGTGCGTGTGTGCTTATGGTGGGCCTGGATTCTGGTCTGCAGGATGGTTCTGAACTCCGGGTCAACTGGAATTGGCCTGGAGCCTGAGGCTGGCTGAAAGCCATGGGGACTGGCCTGGCTCTGAGGCAGGTGTGGAGCTTGGGTCCACAGAAACAGTCCAGAAGCCTTGGAACTACAGGGGCCTCCTAGGACTGGGATGGGCCTGAAATCAAGGTTGACAGATGAGAGTGGAGCCTGGATCCATGGGTGCAATGGGGCAGGCTTGGAGGCTGAAGGAGGCCTGGAGCTTGAGTTTTGGAGCCCTGGGTTATGGGAGTTGGCCTGGTGCCAGGTTTCACTGGGCTATGCCTGGTGCTGGTATCTGGGGCAAAGGCAGGTGCATACTTCATTCTTCTCACATGCAGGGTATCTCTCTCCATACTATGCTGCCTGGGCTTGGAAGAAAGATATGAATAAGATAAAACTATACTTACTATCATCTTCAATGCATCTTTTCCTAGTTCTATGATAAACTCAAGTTATATAATCTCTCGCCTGAATTCTCTAGCTCTTGTAAAGGTATTTTGATGTGTAGTAGTTCAAATTGAAGTTTCTTCAGGGAGACGGTGAAAAGTCCTAAGTCCTGCTGATGACACTCCCCGTAGCACCCCCTTATCTTTATTTCTGCGGTATCGGTTGTAATGTTTCCCTCTTTCACTTCTGATTTTTTTTCTAGTTTTCTTAGTTTTGTCAATTTTCTTTTCATAAAGCCAACTTAGTTTTGTTTTGTTTTTTTTTTTTTGTTTCTATTATCTACTTTATTTCTGTCCAAATCTGATTTCCTTCAGGTTACTTTCGGCCTATTTTATCTTTCAGTTCTCAAGTTGTAAAAGTAGGTTGTTTATTTGCAAGCTTTTCTCATGTTGGCATTTATTGCTATAAACTTCCCTCTTATTACTGCTGTTGTGTGGCATCCCATAAATCTTGGTATGCTGTCTTTTCTTTGGCTCAGAATATTTCTGAATTTCCCCTTTATTCAGTTATTCAGGAGTGCTGTTGAATTTCCACATATTTATGAATCTTCCAGTTTTCCTTCCGTTTCTAGTTTCATCCACTTCTAGTTGGAAAAGATACTTGGTATGATTTCAGTCTTCTTAAATTCGCTAAAATTGTTTGGTGACCTAATGCGATCTATTCTAGATAATTTTTCAAGTGCACTTGAAGAATGTGCCTTCTGCTGTTAGGTCATATGTTCTGTATATATGTTAGGTTCATTTGGTCTGTTAAGTCCATTCTTGCCATATTATATTTTTTTTTTTTTTTTTTTTTTTTTTTTGCTCTGGATGTGTGGAGGACACACAGTGACCTTTGTGTTACAAACCAAATATTTCACAAGGTCTTTACAATATCAGGTAATACTTTTAAGGATTATAATTTTGATTATATTCTTTCCATCAGGTAATTCCTTATGCAAGCTTTTCATTAGCAAATTCTGAAGCAATATTAAAATCTCCCATGTAAAAGAAACTAATTTTTCATTGTTTACTTCATGTATTTTTTTCTCTATACATTGACAAATTTACAATTTCCTTTTCATTAAATATTCTTTGAACATAAACATATCTTTAAAAATGTATACTTCAGTTTGCTTCTGCTTTCGGTTTTGTTTCTAGGACATGTCTTATTAGAGTAACGCATGGTTTTAATCATTACAGAATTATCATGGGCCTTCATCTGGTATTTTATCTTTCTGATTTACCAATTTTTGAATTAAAGAAAATTTCAAGGTGTCTTGCTAAATCAGTGTTCTATCCATGAAAAAATCTAGTTGACCAATTTTTTTATGCCTAAATACCTACAATATTTTTGTCTCCTTTGCACATAAATAAAAGGTCAACTAATTCTTCAAAGGATCTTTAATTCTTAAAGACCATTTTAATCAAATTCTTTCCAATATTTCATTACCTGCTGCAAATTATTTTCAGACAAGTTGGAAAAAGCCTGATCTTTTATTCTTTGAAATCCCAAGTAACTTTCTAGATATTGGTATGATTTTTTTTTTTCCCCCTCTATCTTTGACAATCGGGAATTTCGCCAAAATAAGTCCAGTAATGCCACTTTACTTTCCATAGAATTCCATAAATCGATTCCAGGTTGCAGGTATCTGCCTATCTATTTTTAAGGTTCTGAAAATATTTTTACTCCATTTTTTTTCTCTCTCATAGAAACTTATTGCTAATTTGTATCTCCATTTTCTGCTTCTCCCATAGTTGGCATTTTCCTTCTTTATCCTTCCCTCTCCATTGGCATATGGCTTCTGGTTCCCTGAATCAACCATTTCAACATGTAAATGTATGTTAGAATCACCTAGAGGACTTTATAACACAAATTTTCAGGATGTATTATGTCAACTGAATTAGACTCTGCAAAGGAAGTTTTGTATATTTTTATATGACTCGGTCCAGGTGATTCTTATGCAGTTGGCTTGTTGACAAGAATTTGAGAACCAATATTCTAAATCGTTTGTCCCACTGTAGTGTTGACTCTGCACTCCATTGCCTTCAACATAGATTTTATTTCTCTGAATTATTATATCTGCCTACTTTTTGTCTTAGCTAGTATTGTCATGTCAGTTGATCTTATTTCGGACTCTATAAAACCAGATGGAACCGCATTTTCGTTGTTCACAAGAATGCTTTTCTCCCAAATCTTAGGTAGATTAATTTATTTTTATGCTATAAAATCTTTGCAAAGGTTTCTTGAACTAGGAAAGATAAAGCCAAGGTTAATATGCCATTTGCTGCCAGACTTTCTCAGAATACATACTAGAACAAAAGTTACTCAGTCCCCAGTGAAATTTTTACTTTATAAGTTTTACTAACCTTTGACATGGGGAAATGGGTTTTCTTTGGTTACCCATTTTTTGATACAAATAAGTGACTTACTTCTGAATACTATATAAGAAGAAAATCTCTTCCTCAAAGGAAGAGAATAGAGAACCCAGAAATAAAGCTGCACACCTACTGCCATCAGATTTTTGATAAAGTTGACAAAAATAAGCAATAGGGAAAGGACTCCCTACTCAAACAGTGCTGGGATTGCTGGCTGGCTATACGCAGAAGAATGAAACTGGACCTTTCACGATGTGCAAAAATTTACTCAAGATGATGAGAAATTTAAAGGTAAGACCTCAAACTTATAAGAATCCTAAAAGGTAACCTTAGAAAGTACCATTCTAGATAACGGTCTTGGGAAAGATTTTATGATGAAGTCCTCAAAAGCAATTGCAAAAAAATGACAAGTGAGACCTAATTAAACTGAAGAGCTTCTGCACTACCACAGAAATTGTCAACAGAGTAAACACAACATAGAGAATAAGAGAAAATATCAGAAAACTAGGCATCCAACAAAGTCATAATATCCAGAATCTGTAAGAATCTGAAACAACTGAACAAGCCAAAAGCGAATATTAAAGTGCAAAATTACATGAACCGACATTTCTCAGAACACATACAAGTGGCAAGAAAACAATGTTCCACATCGCCAATTATCAGAAAAATGCAAATAATGCAAATGGAAACCACAATGAGAGAACAGCCATTCTGACTAGTATGAGGATATTAAGAAGGTAGAAAACAGATGCTGGTGAGGCTGTGGATAAAAGGGAACTCAAATGTAAACTAGTTCAGCCACTGGGAAAAGCAATTGGGAGATTTCTCAAAGTATTTAAAATAGAACTACCCTTTGACCCCAGCAATCCCTTACTAAGTATATCGGGAGGGAGGGAATTGTCCTACCAAGAAGACACATACACTTGTAAGTTCATCACAGCACTATTATCAAGACAAAGATGTGGGATCGACTGAAGAGCCTGTTAACATAGACTGGATAAAGAAACACCAAGGAATACTACACAGCCATGAAAAATGAAATTCCGTTCTTTGCAACAACATAGATGCAGCTGGAGGCCACTATCCCAAGTCAATTAACACAGGAAAAGAAAGCCAAATACCACATGTTCCTACTTACACATGGTAGCAAAACATTGGGTAAACATGAACATAAAGACGGCAATAGGCACTGGGGACTAGTGGAGGGAGGGGGATCAGGGGTTGAAAAACTCTTAGGTAATTGGGTAGTATGTTCAGTGCCTGGGTGTTGGGTTCAATTGTACCCCAAACTTAATCATGCAATATACCTAGGTGACAAACCTACTTCTAGAATAAAAGTTGAAGTTGCTAAAAAAGTTTCAGTCCCTTGTAGACAGTCTCCCAGAGCTTTCCTGACTTTGCCCTTATCTATTACCAAGGATATCCCAGGATGTACCTTATAGCCTATGCTCTCTACTCCAGGCCAATTTGCATTGCTAGATGTGTTTTCATCAATGGATGTAGGAAGGAAGTTATTGATAGATGGAGGCGTAGAAGAATGCAACAAATCCTGGCTGTTGTAGATAAACTACTAACCTCCCTTTTTATTTAAGGTATATTAAGGCCAATTTCTCTGATACTAGGGCTTCCCGGAAGTGAGTGAACACTTTTATGTAAATTTCTCTCTAGCTATATTGTGGATTCAATGGTCTAGAGCAGGACTATCTGTTAGAACTATGCCAGCCACACAACATAATTAAAAATTTTCTAGCAGCCACATTTAAAATGCAAGTGAAAACAAATGAAGTTAATTTTAATAACGTAACCCAATATACACAAAATTATTTAAACATGTAACCAACAGATAATTATGAGGTATTTTACATTTTTTTTGTCCGAAGTCTTTGAAATCTGATGTGCATTTTTCACGTACAAAAAATTTTTATGTGAAATGGCCACATTTCAAGTGCATGCCAACTACATGTTACCCTTGCACAGTCAGCTCTGGACATTGACTACTTCTCAGTCCACTCAACTATGCAATTGTAGAAGGGGAATTTCCTTCCGGAGCTTAGCAACATTTTTATAGATAACTTTAGCTTCTGCTGTGAGAAGTTTTGGCTGTGTAAATTTAACACAGCAAGTATTACTCCCTGAGGGAGACTGACATTTAAAATATTTATTAAATATGGAGTATTTCCTAAATACAACATAACCTTCAATTAGATTTTTTTTTATAGTAAGGCAACTGACTAAAAGCTGCCCTACTTGGCTTTTGCTATAAAAAGATGCTCAATATTTATGCACCTTGTTGATTTTAAACTGACTTCAACATTTCTTGGAAATCCTTGAAACAGGTTATTTTTTTCTCAAAAGTCCAAATATCCCCATATCTTTGTGCTAACAGCTGACAAATTAAAGAAGCTAGTGCTCTGGAAGAAAAAACTTCAATCTTAAACCTGATGAGTATACCCCATTATTCCCATATTCACTAATTTGTTTATTCAATCTACGTTAATGGGCACTTAATTTACTTCCGTGTATTTGCTCTTGTAAATAATGCTGTGATGAACATCCAAGTTCATGTGTCTTCTTGGTGAGACAATTTTCTTTTTGATACAATACTGTAAGATGGAACACTAAGGGAAATTTTAAATGGTCATATTGACACTGTATGAACCCTTTAAATTTGTCTTTTAGAATCCTCAAGCCTCCTAGGCTCTAAATTAACATTTTCTACTTCAAACAGAGAATTTAGCTGGATAATCCAGTCCTGGGAAGACAATCGGTAGCCATTATATAAGGAAAAATGATAGCAAGTTTGGAGTATACTTCAGGCGATGATCTTCCTAATACTAGAAGCCATTGCCATACTTTGCCTGATTAAATGTGAAGTGCTGGTAGATCCTTTCACATACAAACCCATTTAATTTTTTTCCCCACTGCTCCTTCTTACTTCTACTTAGAATATCCTTAATAGGAAAGCTAAAAATATTTCTGTAGAACACTCTTAAAGTGCCTGGCTCTTGCAACATAACTGACAGTTTTTTGGGAGTCTGGCCTAGATTGTAACAACCTGGGGTTCTAATGAGATATGACATAATTCTACTAGGACTTAAGAAGATGATGGGTTGCTGTGGCATGTGCTTAACTAGTGAGTATTTCACTGTAGCATAATGTTCAGGTTAAAAAAACTCCAGAGTAAGCCTTTGAGCGTAATTAACCACCTCTGAGGATGGCTAGTCGTCCTTTCCTCTGATGTCAAAGTGATTATCCATGCTAAGGTGAAACAAAAATGAGTCAATTTTTTGCATGAACTAAATGATTTTTCCCTGGTGAAAGGAAGAAATAGTTTGATTCCTCATTAACCCACAGGGTCTTCCAGCCTCACCCTCCTTTTTGTTTGCTTTACAAAGGCCACTGAGGACAAATGTGAACACAACTTGGGAAACAGATCTTGAAGGAGGACTGTCTCCAACAGAATTTTGTCCTTTCTAACCAGCTTGCACAGAATTTCCTGTTGTGCTTATATGTATGAAAACATTTCATAAAATGGTGTGAGCACTGAAGCCGTGGATGTGGAATTAACTGGGGAGATTGTATGCTTATGATTATTGGTGTGCCTTTTTGTACTATATTTTAGTGATGTAACAATAATTCAAATTATGGAATAGGGAAACTTTGGAAAAACAGGCAGTTTCTAAAGAAAAACTTTGAGAAAAATCTTATTTCACCAAGATGGGCTACCATCTTAGATGAAGGACACAGTCCTAACATATCTTAGACTATACAAACCATACCTCCCAGTTATTGTATAAAGTGCTGTTCAGGGACATTCTGCAGGGTAGCTTTGTACTCAAGGCACCCATTTACTGAGCTTGCGTCATGAGTAGAAAAGGGTGCTTGCGCTGTTCAATGTTCATAACATTAAATCTCATGGCAGCAAACATGTAAGGATGTGGAAAAATCATGGCTGTGAGGAACATCAGAATTGGGTTAAAAAGTTTTATCACTCATCAGTAAATACATTTAAATGTTTAGGTTCTTTTCTGTATAAAAGTGGTTATGGTCATCTGCTGCAGAGAGCTGTTGAGATTAGATGAGTGCTTCAACCATCTTCCTAGATATATAGCAGGCCCTTTATAGATGCTAGTTTTTTTGCCCTATAGTCAAAAGAATGTTATTTACAAACTTCTGCTACTCATCTATTTTAGTTATTTAAAAAGTAGACGAAATAAGATAAAATTACACTTTGTGAGTGTAGTAACTCATAGAAGTGTCCGACAGAAATTGAGGTTATATTATGCTAGCCTGTGACTGTTAACGCCATTTGGATGCCTGCTATGGAGAAGAAACATGTATGTTAAACATAGCTCCGTCTTCGTTACTTAGAGACAAAGTAAAAGAAAATCCTTTTGTTCAATCTTATTGTAAAATCTTTTCAAGTGTAAGGAAAAACTATGATACAGCATTTTCTGGTTTTAAAAGTAACTTCGATAGAAATCCCATTATATTTAGGACTTGTAAAAATGTAGTGTAAATTTTGAGTGTTTCTGAAAATCTGATGGTACAAAGTTTTTAATTTTTGCCTGGAGGCATCCATAAAGAACTCTTAAGGGTGGTGTACAAAACTGAAAATGGTATATTTTACAGGAGAAAAGATGCTTCATGCATAAATTGATGTGTGCTAGTAAATTCAATGTGGAACATTGCTTTCTTGATGTAGTAGCAATTCAATTGTAAGCAGGTTAAATTTAGGGTCCTCTCATACCACTGTTCTTGGCACTCTTTATGAATGATGAATACTTTGTTTCAGAAATTTATCTGGGGAATTTTATAGACTGGGAAGATAAGGTTATTTTAGTTTAATATTGTGCTCAGATCTTATTTCCACACAATTTAAAGAACTCTTTTTGTATAACACTTTCGATTACAGAATGTTATTCAGAAATTTAAAGAATGAGTAAAAGTGAGAATGATTTTCTTAATACAAGCGAATATTTTAAGCTTGTACTTTTTCATCGGTGCCATATGTAATTGAGAGGCACTTTGAAATGTCTTAGGAAGCTCTGCAACCTTTTGGCAGCTTCTCGCATTTCATGTGTCTTCACACACAACTATGACAGAAGTGGATTGGCACATTGCTAACAGAGTTCCCCAAAGACTTCTTATTGTGGTTGCTGTTTAAGAGATTATTCATATCTCATTCAACAGTTTTTCTGACAATCAACTGCTATGGCTTCTCTCTAGTAATTTTGTTTGTTGCATGTTTTTAATAGAATTTTGTTTCCAATTTTATGTTTGTGAATGCATGCATATTTCAAGGAATCCAAAGATATAAAAATCGGGAAAATGTTTGAAAAGCAGTTTTGAATGCAGACTCCAGGGTAGAAAGACATTTTGGAACAAATGATCTACAAAGTTGCAACAATTTGAGGGGTGCTATGCTTTGGATATATTTGGGTATCTGGGTGATATGTTGGCTGCAGGTCTATATGGATAGATCGTTGTTAAACTCTGGAGGAAAAATATGCTGCCAGTAGGAGGCTTGTTGATAATAACCCTTCAAATGCATTACTCACCTTGTAGTCATCTAATGCCACAAGTGGTAGAGAAGCCAGATCGACCGACTCAACATTTATTCCATTCTTAATGTGTTTTCTGTATGGCAGAGACTGGAAAGTTTAACATACATCTGGAGCTCTGCTCCAAAGGAAGTCTGAAAAATGTAATTTAAATTCAATCAATCAAATGTACTCGGGAGAGACTTGAATGCAGAGCAGGGTGAAGTGGGGGAAAGGAAGGGTCTGGTGGGGTCATGCATTTTCCTGGTGCAGGGCTTGACTCGGGAACCAGCAGTTCAGTAGCAGTTTCCTGATCCCTGGAGTCGAACTGGGTCACTGTCTTGATTCTCCAGTTTACTAACTGAAGCTGAGGTAGCAGTTTCCTTGGTAAGCCAGTTTTGCAGTGATGACCTGGGAATTGTTCTTTGAGGCCCAGCCCAGAGCAAGTTTCTCCAGAACATCTAGCAATTTTGTAATTACTTCATTCTCAGTATTAAATCTC
Organism: Ateles fusciceps; assembly: GCA_036589455.1. NCBI lineage: Eukaryota > Metazoa > Chordata > Mammalia > Primates > Atelidae > Ateles > Ateles fusciceps. Next base: position 1,456,306 of record JAZHEH010001960.1, read on the forward strand.
TTTGGTTCACAATAGTCACATTGTTTTCTGTCATCTATAATTGAACATAGACATACATCCTTGATAATGTTTTCTCTTCTTGTGACTTGTTTCCTCACCACAACGTTTTTCCCCGAGTCTTTATTTTAATCACTACCTATATTAAACAGTATCTACTTAAGGCCAACATTAACAAAGATAATCGTGCCTCTATTCACGGCAGAAAGTTAATTGAAAGTTAATCTAAGATTCAGAGACAAAGTTGACATAAGAACAATTTCACTCTTGGTTTTCTTAGAGGCTGACTTTCAGAGTTAATATCATGTATTATGAATAGTGATGTATTTGCAATAGCCATTTATAGAATGGCAATAGTTACATATAATTTAGCAATTCAGGTAATCATATTTTATTATAGATGAAAATGCATTGAATTTTATAGGAACAAATGCCTTAAAAGCTTAACAGTCTGTTCTCTTTTTATAAACTCTATTGCTGTTAAAAGAAACAAGGGGGATCTTCAAGCAAAAGGGAAAATCTGCATATTTGGGATTTCTTTTTGCTGGTATGTTTTTCTAATTTTGTATGTGTTCTTTTTAGTTGATCTATTCAGATGGCAATGCACAAAAATTTTTTTTAAACTTTAATAAACTTTTATTTTTTATAATTCTAGTTTTATAGGAAATCTATGAAGATAGTACAGAGAATTCCTATATATTCCCTTACTCAATTTCCCCTATTACTAACATGTATATATCTACAGTATAGCTGTTAAAATTGGTGAATGAATATGCATACATATTAACCAAAGTTCATACTTTATTCAGTTTTCCTTAGTTTTCACCTAATGTCCTTATGTTCCAGGTTCCAAGATAACATATTGCCTTTAGTTCTGTTTCCTTAGCTTCCTCTTGGAGATGAGTTTCTCGGATTGACTGTTTTTGATGACCTTAAACGTTTTGAAGAGTACGAGTCAGATATCTTAGAGTGTCCTTTAATTGTATATTGTTTGATGTTTTCCTCATAATTAGAATTGAGGTCCTGGGTTTTTGCGAGAAAGACCACTAAGATATAAAGTTTTTTTTTTTTTTTTTTTTTTACATCACATCAGGGGGAGAGTATATTATCATGACTGATAAGGTTTGGTTCTGTGTCCCCACCCAAATCTCATCTTAAAAGGTAATCTCCAGGTACTGAGGCAGATTTGAATCATGGGGACGATTTGGGGGTGATTTGGATCGTGGGAGTGGTTTTCCCATGCTGTTCTCATGATAGTGAGTTCTCATGAAAAACTAATGGTTTTATAAGTGCCTGGCATTTCCCCTGCTTACACTTCTCTCTCACCTGCCACCATATAATATGTGCCTGCTTTCCCTTTTGCCATGATTACAAGTTTTCTGAGACTTTTCCAGCTGCATGGAACTAAATCTTTCCTTTATGAATTACCTAGTCTTGGGCAGTTCCTTATAGTAGTGTGAAAATGAACAAATACAATGACTTACCACTGTTAATGTTGATCTTGATCACCTGGCTGAGGTGATACTGTAAGGATTCTCTACTGTAAAGATTTTTTTGTTTTTGTTTTTTTTTTTTTGTTTTGTTTTTTTTTGTTTTTTTTTTTTTTTTTGGTCCTTTCCACACTAGATGGAAAGAAGTTACTATTTACAGCCCACATTAAGGACTGGGAAGTTATGTTCCATCCATTAGAGAGTAGAATATCTGTAGAAATTGTTTTGAAATCTTCTGCATTGGAGATATGTCTGTTCCCATTTATGTCGGTGTATACTCAGACATTCATCTTATTTTGGATTATAACCAATGCTACTTTATTTTGTTGTTCCTACTATTCCAGCTTTGACCATTGAGAGCTCTTTCAGTTGACTCCTGTGTCCCTTTGACAAACCACCATCATGGTGTTTGAGCACTTTCTTGCTTTCTTGGGTACTACAAGATATTCTAACCTTATTTTGTATTTACCCCTCTAGTCCTAGAATCTGCTTTTCCTTCCAGGAAACCTGGTTCATTTTAGTGAAGAATGGTTTTAGAAGTTTTAGATGTGTTTATTTGCTACTGGAGATGTGCTTATTGCTTGTAGACCCTCTCAAGAACCAACAGAGCAGGAAAATGTGTGTATACTAACCTGTGTATATACTCGGATCTATAAATATTTCTATGTGAAACCATCTGGGTCTATTTTAAGCTAAACTTGAGTTTACATTGATACCTCTGGCTCATGATTCATTATTGTATAGATCATTCTAGCCTTATTTTGCTTGTCTAACTTCCCACTTCAAGAATGAGAAACCGGGCTCCCACCATCACCACTTGTTTGCTTATTCAGTTCTAGTGTACCTATACACTGGTATCAGAAGTCTTAATCTCTATACTTTGGGAAACAACTTTCTCAATTAAAATGCGATGCTGATGTACAGTTTCTTTTGCCTTTAGTCTTTTTTTTTTCTAACATTTTTTCTTGCATTTTAGGTTTTGGGGTACACGTGAAGAACATGCAAGTTTGTTGCATAGGTTAGGTACACACATGGCAGTGTGATTTGCTGCCTTCCTCCCCATCACCTATATCTGGCATTTCTCCCCATGCGCTCTCCCCAACTCCCCCACCCCCCTGCGGTCCCTCCCTTTTTTCCCCCCCTGGCCTTTAGTCTTATAAACTCCACTCATTTACATGGTTCCTTAAGTCGGCACCTTTACCTTTTCTGTGATAGTTTCACGCATTTATTACATACTGTTTTGTTATATTCTGCATTCCATTCTCAGACTTCCCCAAACTACAAAATAATTCTTAAAAATCTGCATACATTGTTTCTCTTTGTGCCGTGAGGTCTATGGGTTTTCACAAGGTATAATGTCACAGGCCCACAATCACAGTATTTTGCAGAGCAGTTTCACACTTCTAAAAGAGCCCCGATGTTTCACCTATTCAACCCTCACTCTCCTGAACCCTTGACAACCACTGATCTTTTTAGCATTAATATAATTTTCTTTTCAAGAATGTGATATAATTGGAATAATGCAGTATGTATCCTTTTCAGAGGTAGCAATATTAAGGTCCCTATATGTCTTTCCGTGGCTTGATAGCTCATTACTTTTTATTGATAAATAATTCATTGGGTAAACTGGTACAGTCATACATTGAAAGATACCTTGTTTGCTTTCAGTTTTTGATTATGAAAAAGCTGCTGTACATATTCACACGTGGATTTTTATGTGAACATGTTCTCAAATGAGTAAACACTTAACCTTATTATATAATCCAATAATTATTCATCTAAGTGTAGCTTTGTAATAGACTACCAAATTATCTTCCAAAGTGGCTATAAAAATGTTAATTCTGCTTTTAGCCCTTTAAGGGATCACCACATTGTTTTCCATTGTGGTTGTACTAGTTCACATTCCCACTAGCACTGTAGAAATGTTCCCTGTTCACTGCATCCATGCCCATATCTATCAATTTTTAATTTAATTATGACCATACTTGCAGGGGTAGGGTTGGTATCGCATGGTGGTTTTGATTTGTATTTCCCTAATCGTTAGTGATGTTGGCTATTTTTCATATCTTTGGTGGCCATTTGTATATCTTTTGAGAATTGTCTATTCGTGTCCTTAGCCCACTTTTTGATAGGATTGTGTTTTTCTTGCTAATCTGTTGAGTTCATTGTAGATCCTGGATATTAGTCCTTTGCCAGATGTATAGATTGGGAGGATTTTCTCCCACTCTGCGGGTTGTCTGTTTACTCTGCTGACTGTTCTCTTGTGGTGCAATAGTTCTTTAGTTTAAGTCCCAGTATTTATCTTTGTTTTTACTGCATTTGCTTTTGGGTTGTTGGTCATGAACCCCTTGCCTAAGCCAATATTTAGAATTTTTCCAACGTTGTAGAATTTTTATAGTTTCAGGTCTTATGTTTAAGTGCCTGATCCATCTTGAGTTGCCCTTTTTTGTATAAGGTGAGAGATGAGGATCCAGTTTCATTCTCTGGCCTGGTGTTTTTCTTCAGCTCAAGAGTTCAAGACCAGCCTGAGCAACATGGTGAAACTCCATATCTCCCCCTCCCCCCCCACCAAAAAGTTTACTACTGCCAACAATAAGTTTGTGTTCTACCTTCTTGCTCATATTTGGTATTGTCAAGACTTGGATTCTAGCCATAGTAATAGGTGTGTACTTCACTGTTGCTTTAATTTGCAATTCCATGGTGATGAATTTTTAAGTTATTCCTTTTTACTTCTAATTTTTAATTCTTGTTGCACTTCAAAAGTATTTTTGTGTATTTTGAAAGTTTTTCTCAGTCTATGACTTGTCTGATTCTCCTGTCTTTTTATAGAGCAGAATTTTCCAATTTATCAAATCTTTCTAATAGATATTTTTAATATTGTCTAAAAACACGTCACCAAATCCAAGCCTTGAATTTTGTTATCCTCTAGAAGTTTTATGGTATTTTGTTGTATATTTAAGTCTATGATCTATTTTTACTTTTTGTTAAAGGTCTGTTTAGATATCTATATGCAAGTAAATGAATCTAATTATTCCAGCACTATTTATTGATGAGACTCTTCTCCATTGAATTTTCTTTGTTCCTTTTTCAAAGTTCAGTTGACTATATTGGTTTGGCTCTATTTCTGGACTCTCTATTTGGTTGCATTGACTTATGTGCCTATTTTTTCCACCAAGACCACACTGTCTTGTAGCTTAATAAGTCTTCAAGTCGGGTAGCGTCAATTATCCAACTTTGTTCTTTATCAATATATTGGTTCTGTTGTGGTTTTGCCTTCCATATAATGTTTAGAATCGGTTTTATCAAATTCACAAAATAGCTTTCTATGATTTTTGACTGGCATTGAATTAAATCTTAACAATTGACATCTTAACACTATTGAGTCTTCCAATTAATGAACATAGAATATATTTTATTCAGTTTCACAGTTTTCATGTAGGTCCTTTATGTATTGTCAGGTTCGTATGTACATAATTTTCTAGCAATTACAAATAACCTATTTCAGATTTCAATTCATTGCTGTTATGTAGGGAAGCAATGGACTTGCCTTGTATTTTGCAACCTTGCTATAATTTTTTTCTTAAATAACTATAACTATCATTTACGGTACAAACACTTCTTAGTTCCAGGAGTCTTTTTTCTGGTGAATTCTATGCAATTTTTCATATAGACAATCACATCTTTAAAGAAGACTATTTTCCTTCGTATGCCTTTTTATTTCCTTTTCTTGCCTTATTTTACTAGCTAGGACTTCTATGCTGTTAAACTGAGGTGCTGAGAAGAGGACATCCTTTCCTTGTTTCCAATCTTAATGGTGAGAAATGAATACTTCCCCCTAAGTATGATGTCGGCAGGGTTTTTTGTAGATGTTCTTTATCAAATTGAAGAAGTTCCTCTCTATTCCTAGCTTGATCAAGAGAATGAATGTTAGATTTCATGAAATGCTTTTTCTCCATTGATTCATATAATTTTTCTTAGGCTTGTATATGATTATATTGTCAAGTGTTGAACCAGCCTTGCATACCTAGAATGAATCTGCCTTGATCATGGTGCATAATTATTTTTTCACATTGTTAGATTCAGTTTGCTAGCATTTTGTTGCCAATTTTTATCTCTGCCAATGAGGGTTATTCTGTAGCTTTCCTTTCCTGTAATATCTTTTATCTGGCTTTGGTATTAACATAATGCTAGCCTCACAAAATGAGTTAGGAAGTGTTTCCTCTGCTTCTATTTTCTGAAAGATTATGAAAGATTGATATTCATTCTTAAATACCAACTTATTAAGATGGTTTTACTACCATCCTAACCTATTTTTACCTAATTTTTGCTAGCATATTAGTAGAATGTACTAGTAAAACTATCTTAACCTATTTTGTACCACCCAGGCTGGAGTGCAGCGACAGGATCTCCGCTCACTTCAACCTCTGCCTCCAAGGTTCAAGCAGTTGTAGTGCCTCAGCCACTTGAATAGTTGCAATTACAGGCTTGTGCCACCATGCCAGGCTAATTGTTATATTTTTAGTAGGGACAAGGTTTCATCATGTTGGCCAGGCTAGTCCTGAACTCCTGGCCTCAAGTGATTTGCCCAGCTTGCCTCTCAAAGTTGGAATTACAAGTGAGCCACTGCTCCTGGCCCTAGTGCTTTATTGTTTGAAGCGTATTTATCATTGATTCAATGTCCTTAATACATATAAGCCTATTCAGATTATTTTTCTTTGAGTTTTTATAGTATGTCTTTCAAGGAATTAGTTTTTTTTTTTTTTTTCATTTTGTTACATAGGCAAACAAATTTTACTAGCTGGGACTTCTGATCACAGCATTTCTTTATTATCCCTTTAAAGTCAATGAGACTAGTAATGACAACTCCTTCATTTTTTTGTATTAGGAACTTGTCACTTCTTTTATTCTTGGTTATCTTGACCACTAAAGGTTTATCAAATGTATTGGTCTTTTCTTAAAAATTTGTTTTTATTTTTCTTTCCCCTGTTTTTAATTTTATCGATTTCCATTCTAATTCTGTTTTTCTGCTTGTTAGGATTGTTTTTTTTTCTCTAGTTTCTTAAGGTGGAAGTTCAGATGGTTGACTTAAGTTCTTTTGCCTTTTCTAATACACACATCTAATGCTGTGTATTTTCCTCAAACCTTATTTTCACTTCACACAAATTTAGGTGAGTTGTATTTTCATTTCCATTTAGTTCAAAATATTTTAAAATTTTGAGATTCTTTGACTCTTCTATTTAGAAGTATGAATTTTTAAAAGAAAAACTTTCTAACTAGTAGTCACTTAGAACTCATAATTATCTAATACATGGATAGAAATGATTTTTATCTGAGACACCTAAATGTAACTGTATATTTTCCTATCTGAGTCTCTTAGCACACCAGAAAGAGGACATAAATTTTTATCTATATTAACACATTTTAACAATTAACCAGGCAGACCCATGTTCATCAGTCCTAAGAGTTTATAAATTAGTTTGAATGAATGAAAATGTTTCAAATCACTTTAGTGACTAGTACTTTTTCTTGGCAAGAATAAAAATTGAGTCAGTGTTTTAATCAAATATATTTTACAAAGTAAAAAATTTATGATCAATTGACTTTATACAAAGTCTACTGAAATACAACATGTAACATTTCCCCATTACTGAAAAAATACATTAATGCCACTGAAAAATAGCATGTTCTGAATTTCCCAAAGATAAGAAACGTGCCTGGTCCCAACATAATTTAACATGGGAAAGGAAATTATGTTAGCTTCAGTTCTCACTGGATATATTTCGGATCTAATTTTTTTAGATAACAAAGATGACAGCTTGGGAGAGCCTGATGACCTTCAAATAACTTACCCAGTTGGTAAAACTGCTGTTATGTTTTGGTTGCATGTAAATGCTGCAAGATACTGCCTATCCCTAAGGCTACTCACCACTCAAGTGTAGCAATAGTGTTAGGACTCCTTGCCACATGTTTCTGCAAACTGCACATCTTCCCCTCATCGGTGTATTTCAGTGATGAGTGCTCAGCTTGCCAAGGCTTTTGCTTCAGGCCCATTGGAGTAAATTTCCCATTTTTTAGCTATGGTCTCTTAGGAAGAGTATAACAGATAATGGGTCCTCATTGCTGAAGTATCCCACATCCACTGTCATTGCTAGGCAAAGTAACTGCATGTCATAGCAAGAGGGCAGTGATATTTTTTGCAGCAGGGAAAAACGGAAAAAAGGACAAATGCTTTTATAGGACACAGAACTAATGGGAGAAACCAGAGTAACACATTTTAAGTCCATAAAGGACTTTTGGAAAAAAACACATGACTTTAGAATTATTAAATAGAGAAATAAAAAATGGAAAATGACTACCAAGTTAGATTTCTGGAAGATTTCATAAAATATAAAATCTTCACGCTGTGTAAAAGTACAAAGAAATAAAATTGTGACTATATTGATAAAAGATATGACGTAGAAGACCACATGAGCTAATATTTAAGGAGATAGCAGGACAGATGAAACATGTTGGTTAAGATTCTTCCTGCAAACAAGAGAATATGCACTCTGTCTAGTTGAAGCAGAAAACTTTAAATGTATTTGGTAGTATCTCTGCAGTCTGGCTGGAAAGTTTGCGTGGCTACTGAGATAAACACAATGCCCTTGGAAAACCTGGGGGCTTCCCTAGCAAAAATCTAATTGCCCTCAGCTCTGAGGACTTTTACCATCCAGGACTGAGGATCGGATTCTGAAGCTAGATAGCCAAGAATGATGCTCAAGCACACAAGGGCTTCTATAGCACAAATGACACTGACATCACTACTTAGGACTGGAGGCAAAAGCTTTTCTACCCTTCTGTGCCCCGAAAGCATGACATATCACTAGAATAAAAGAATTTTATCACTAGGCCTGCTGGGAGGTCAATTCCCCCCAGATGAATATTTTTCTTCTAATTTGGGGAATGGAAGTCACACTGCAGAAAATTACCAGTATTTAGGGATGGTATTTCAAGATGTGAAGCAACTACAAACGACCAACATCCACTGGAAGATAAAACCCAAATAAAAAAAAAAACTTGGAAAAAAAAAAATTAAAGGGAAGGAGCTTGCCACAGCTCAACATGAATTAAAAAAAAAAAAAAATGTTAGAAACATCATTCTCTTGGTTGGCTTCCAGTTATGCCTTCTAGATTAAGAAAGTGGGTGAGGGGATACTGTTTTTGGATTCATAAATCTTTTTTTTTTTTTGTCCCTCTTTTTCACTTCTGTGTATGTTCTCTGACTTGCAGATTCTGAATCCCCACTTTGAGTCAACTGCTTCTCTCTGCAGTGTCCTTACCACATTTTCTAATGTCTGCTCTGCCTCAGTCAGTATACAATCGTTTTCCTTAGAAACTTATGAAAATCACTTCTGTTCTCCTGGTTCCAGTTCCCGTTTTTTTTTCTGTTGGTTTATACTATATTTATTCTCCTTTATGAACATTTCAACAAGTCCTTAGGAAGCAAGGGATATAAATCTGTTTTGACTACCCTCATGACCTGTAAATTTCCTGTAAGTTCTATAAAAATTACGTAATACTGGTAAAATCATAGTATTAACAATCCAAGTGAAAACCACTTACTATTCTTTTCCTCATATTGAAAATGATAATTTGTACTTAAAGATGAGGGCACATTTAGTAGAATGCTTAACACCTGTCACTTTTATGTAATCTCTCATTCAGCATTTTATTCATTTTAGTTCATTCTGTCATCTGAAATGGAAAACAGTTGGCCACCTACAGGAAAAAGGATAAGGAACATAAAGTATTTTGTGATTTTTGATGGTTATATGCCTTAAGGGGGGAGGTGCATGGGTCAAGGATGTTTGAATATGTAATGCAGACACTGTAAGAGGACCAGCCCAATGCCAATGGCATCTCCTCTGTCAGCTAATGTGTTCAGCTTGCTACAATACAAAATCATTTACGCGTGTGTTTTGATTGTTTCCTGTTTACTTCGTTGATGAAAGGATTCCTGCCTTTATAGCTAAATACAGTATGCCCAACATCGGACAAATAAGATCAATAGCAGTTTTAGTCAATGTACTCACAGCCAGGGGAGGAGGACCCTGTATAATATGTAGGGCCACACAAAGGTTACCTTTGGGAACAGAGTGAACCAACCAGGAGCTGTGGCATGCAACATTCTTAGTAACAACAGGGTGGAGAGTGCCCTTTTGTTCCCATGGGATGATGACATTGGCTTCTTGGAATAATTCTGTAGGCTGGCAGGGAAGTGAAATCTACTAGGGGATAAGCAGGAATTGTACCTGGTCTGTTTAATAAGGAGGTACTGTTTGGCTAGTTGGCTAGTAGAACTTATCCATGGGAGTAGAGTAGGGAGGAAAATTGCACTTAGGCCACTTGGGGCCCTCTTGATATCACCAGATGTCGAGGCAACACACAGTATTGGACCTTAATTTGAGGCCTTGGCCTACAGTGGGTCCCATATGTGAATAGTTTTTAGAGGAGAACATCGAGTCTGATGTATGCTTGTTCACTTCCCCCCCTATTACTTAGACTTATCAGATTTGTTTTCTGCATAGGCATAGTCTGTACATTCTCAAGAAATCTGCCATCTCTAGAGTTTGACCCAGTCAAGAGGTCTGGTTTCCTAAAATCTGTAGAAAACATTTTCTGGACTGAATGACTCAAATCAATATTGTCTGTAAATAAAACATACCTGTTAAGTAGATTAAATGGTGCAAATAACCCACCCTGGCTACTGTTGAAATTGGAGCAGTTATATTCATACTCTATGAGAAACCGAATTTTTGTTTCTCCTTACAGAGCTTACCGTTGACAGAAATTCCACATACTTCGGTTACTTATTGATGCCTTAGTTATGTACTAATAAATTTTTGAAGACCGTCTATTTCAAATCTTTAAGTAACTCGGAGTTCTGACTTTCAGGAGGAAGAAAGACTTGTTAGTTAAATCCAAAGGAATTTAAACAGTAATAATTGGTTTAAGTGTCAACTATTTTAATGATTTATAGAAACATTTCAGAATGAAAGTCCATTGAGGCCATGGAAAAGTAAATTCAGCTTTAAGTTTAGAAACTATCATTCAAGAAGGGAAAGCAACAAGAGGAAAACTGGCATAATGGAAAGAAAATTGCACTGTGAGTCAAGAGGCTTTTGTTTTGAGATTTGAGTACATGACTGAATCTTTTTTTTTATAAGTGTGGAAAAAACAGAAATCTCCTAAGTATAATCTAACTCCAAAATTTTGTAATCTAAGAAATCTCTGTACTGTAACATTTTATAGTCATGTCAGAGGTAGCATTTTTATAGCACTCGGGACACGTGCATTCCATTAGGATATGTATCAGCTTTCTTTGCAACTCGTACTTTGTTTATACAGAATCTTTTCCCAATTATTATCCCTCTTGGAAATTAAATGAAAGTCTAACGGGAGTGCCAAAGCATAAACAGACTAATAAATGTTTTAATGCAGTGATCTTGTTAATTTTCAGAGAACACCATAAAGAAGTCATAAAAGACACTCCTCAGCTAAGAATACTGTCAGCCAGTGGCTAGGACATTACTCATTGGTATTTTAGAAACCCTTAACTAAAAGATGGAAAAAAATGTATTTTTGAAATAGTACTGAATAGAAAATACACACAAAATATTTCTGAAAGTTAAAAAGGAACCACAGAAATAATGGCTGTTAATCAGCTAATCAACTGCCTGGATCCAAAAATAATTTGAGTTTTATTAATACTAACCACAACCTTTGTATCCCCAGAGATGTGTTTATTCTTTTACTTGAAATAATGGTAGCTAATTTTCATTGAGTAATTCAAAATGTTTCATACATTTAATCTTCATAAATATTTCCTATTCTAGCTCTGTCTCTTCAACTCGGGGAACCCACCTCCACTCAGGTTATCCTTCCCTGTGTTGCAGCCTAAAAACTCTCCAGGCGGTAATCGGGACAACTTTAGGGCTCATTTCTTTGTTTCTAATCTTTTAGGCATCATTGTCCTAGTCTAAATAATAGGTATATTTTATCTGAAGTTTAGTTATTTCAGGTGTGAGATTAAATCATGTCTTTGTTATGTCATCTTGGTTGGAATTAAAAGTCCTAGTTAGTGTAAATTTTAAGAATTAAAAACTATGCATAGGCAAGTTGTCAACTTTGTTTTTTTATATTGACTTTTGAGGTCTCATTTATCCATTCAAAAATCTTAAACATATAGTCTGAATTTTACATGTATATGTATGTGAAAACACACTATCCAGATCAAGATAGAGAACATATGTGTTACTCTAGAAGGTTCTTTCATGTTTCTTCCTAGTTTGTACTCACCATCCTTGCACTATAGAGTAGCACTATTCTAACTTCTGTTACCATAGGTTACTTTCACTGTTAAACTTCATGTGAAGGGAATTATATGTACACTTCTGTGCATGGCTTCTTTCATCATGTCTTTTTGAGATCCATCTATGTTTTTTATCAGTAATTGATTCTCATTGCTGTACACTATCCTAGTGTATGAATATATCATAATTTTAATCCATCCTCCTGTTGGTGGTTATTTGGGTTGTTTCTGGTTTGGGATTTTGTGAATAAGTTTACTATGAATATTTTTGTGACCATTCATTATATTTTTTTTCTGGAGGAATAAAGGAGCAAGAAAAGCTTTTCTTGAAATTAGTAGCTGGAAGTAACGTCATTCAAAATTTTAAGTATTTGCAAAACATTTCTGCACATCTGCATGACAATCAGCATTTTACACTGTATACAAAGATGACCTAAATTACTACATATTTTGAACTAATTTCTAAATAAAGGTTTTAATTTGTGCCTACCATAATAGTGATTCTAATATGAGTTGATAACATTACCATCTTAACACTATGGACTAAGCTTTGACAATTATTAGGTACCATTACAACTAAGATATTTTCTTCACAAACAATCTTGGTAGAAAATATTCACATGTAACTTGTGAACTGAGACTAATTAGGTTGAGTTGTCCTAGATGACATAACCAATAAAATGATGAAGCTAAAATTTGAATCCCATTGGTCTGGCTTCAGAGCCTGATATTTCTTTAACAAAGCAGAATTACAAATAAGTGCTGACAGAAGAGGAATAGCTAATTTATATGTATTAGTTGAACTTTCCTTATTAGCTGATCCTGTTACTATGATTTTTGATTACTGAGTTCTTTGAAGTCCAGAGCACATAAGTCAAAATTTGTTTCAGCAATGGAGTATGTTAATACAGTTTTACACTTGTTCAGTGATTTTTATTTTTTTGTAGTACAGAGGCTGATATATTGATGCCAGTCTTACGATAGTTTTAACACATCTTCAGTCTGGGTATGTCAACCTGAATCTTGATAACATATTCATAATTTCTCGACTAAATGACTTTATAATTTTATTTCTCAGACTTCCTTTAGTTTTATAAATGACTAATTTTAGGTCACAAAATTAAAATTTCTCTGTAGACACGATTTAGTTGTGGCTTTGTTCTGCCAATTATTGCATTTTGACAATACAATCATGAAGGACAAAGATGAGTCAACATTATTTTCCTGTGACAGTAGCAGCATGATAATTATGAAACTGGAAAATGAAACTCTTAATAATCGGAAAGTTTATTACTAGGATGTAGTCAAATGTAGTTCAGAGGTATTTATGTCAACAGCGCCTGTTAGTCAAAAATCCCTCTATCAGCATTTAAGCACATGTTTTCCAAGGTTATTTCCAAGGCTAGGCCATTTAAATATTTTCTAGGGTAGGGCTTAGGTTACAAGGACCAAACTGACATTGAAATAATACTCCTATAAATGCAATATAAGTTGGTTTCAATTTTAAGCCCAAAAGATCTCATTAATAGTGCTATGGATTGGTAAGTAAATAACTGAAGATCAGTGATTTAATGATCAAGAACTAGAATTGAAAATAGTTGGTTATGGATCAGAAGGTGAATTTAATAAGTTAATATAAGTTAGAATACAATATTTTAGTTGGTTATAAGGACTTTCTTTCCCAAAATGATAGAGGAGAGAGATAAGAGGTGATCAATAAGTTGGACATGCCTTGGAGAATGCTAGAAATTCAGGGGAGGGTGGTGTGAACTAGTGAACAGAAAGTTGAACTGAAGAATTAAAGACCCTAGATTTGAGTACTTTCATCTCCCTCTTGTCTACCACAGTGTGCCCCAGCATGTTGCATAACTCTTCCAATGTCTGGTTTCCACAGCCACAAAAAGGAGGTGGGTAAGTGAGACCTAAAGGCAATCTAACCCAGTGACTGATTTTCCTACTTACTGGAAGTACAATTCAAAGCTATTGTCATTGAGGATAAGGGAATATGCCCAGTCTCCCAATCTGTGAGAAAGAATTTATAGGCTTTATAAAAAATCATGTGGCTAGAAAAAGACATGAGAATTATTTTAACTATAACTTTAGGTCCAATTTATTAGCTTATTTCAACTACATGGTTGAAAACTGGTTGGCAGGGTCTTTGTCTGGTTCACCTGTAAATTACGTTGCTAAACTTCTCTTAATGGTCACTGAGTAAGCTATTCCTGAGCATTATGTAAGAAGTCCAGATTTAATTAAGAATATATAAGATTAAAAAAACTATTCGGTGTTAGTGAATGAGGTATACTGAAATTAGCTTTCTGTAGAATTTTTTTTTGCTGCTTTTAATCAAAATAGATAAAATTTATCCATTAATAGAATATAATGAGAATCAACTATGGGCTAAGCATATTTCTAGGAACATAAGCTTTTCAGTTGAGGCTTCAACCTAGTAAATTATGTGTGATAGTAGGGTTCATATAATTTGTAAAAATAAGTTTCAAATACCAATAAAAAAAATGGTCACTAGTTAGCTCTTATCTAAAAGTACAACACTCCTATCAGAGAAGGTTTCTCTAAGGAGGCTACTGTGAGCTGAAATTTGAGTGAAAAGAGGTTAACTAAGGTGAAGATCTGAGTAAAGATTTCCAACTAGAGCATGCAGCAGTGTTAAGACCTTCAGGAAAGAATAGGCTTGATATGTTTGAGGTTTGAAAAATTAAGATGTCTGCAACTTAGTGAGCAAAACGGTAGCAAAGCTCTGAAGATGACAACACCTCTTTTGAAGAGTTAAGAGAACTGGAGCATGACTGCTGTGTGTGTTCGTGCTATGAACTACAAATACTACAAATCTGAGTGAAAACCCAACTCATGTTCAGGATATAATATAATTTTAAAAATAGTTTACTCTTGCATGGGTGAACAGCTAACAATTACAGTTTACAAAACATTTTCTTTTATCTTACATATTAGACTTTTGAAGCAGTATATAGGATACCTGGTCAGAATTTTATAAATCTGGTTATTTGCCATGAATTCGCCATTATTTCTTTATGGCTGACCCTGGATTAAAGAGTAATTATTGTTGACTGGTTGATTCCGAGCAGATGCCTTTGGTTTTTACAAAGTATCCTTGTCAAAGGAAGTTACATAGGAATATTCCTCTTGGAAAATTTAAAATGATGTAGGCATATAGGTATCTTGAATTGTTTAGTAAATCTATAGTGAAATAGTTATAAACTGAGAATTCATATTGTAGAGCGTGTTATTTTAACACATTTGGAGTAATATATAAACCTAGAGGCATAATAGCTTAGAAGCAAAGGTACTTTAGAGATCAGTCTATTAATTTCACATTTCACAATCTGTACTCCAAAGAAAATTCACTAGATACTAAGCATCTCTTTCTCTTTATGGCTCTCTCTCCTCCCCCACCACACACTCATACATGCATGTACATAGTTGAAAATCGGGGTTTAAAAATCAGTTGTGGCCTTCTCTTTCTGTAGGACTTCTCAGAACTCTAACATGATAATACACACAGTTAATTCCCAAGTTAAGGATACCATAACTTATTTAACCAATTACCCTTTCCCGACCCTCAACTTACAGAATAGTGTATAAGGGTTCTCCAGAGGGACAGAACTAATAGGATGTATCTATATATGAAAGGGAGCTTATTAGGGAAAATTGGCTCATAGGATTACAAGGCGAAGTCCCATGATGGGGCTGTCTGCAAACTTGGGGAAGAGGGAAGCTGGTAGTGGCTAAGTCCAAGTCTAAAGGCACCAAAAGCAGGGGAAGCCAACAGTGCAGCCTTCAGTCTGCAGCAAAAGGTCCAAAAGTCTCCAGCAAACCACTGGCGAGTCTCAAAGTCCAAAGACCCGAGGATCTGGAGTCTGATGTCCAAGGGTAAGAGCAGAAGGAAGCATCCAACACGGCGAAAAGGAAGCCCAGAAACTCAGAAGGCAAAATTATCCCACCTTCTCCTCCCTGCTTTGTTCTAGCCATTTTGGCAGCAGATTAGAAGGCATCCACCCACACTGACTCGAATGTCAATCTCTTCTGGCAACACCCTCGGACACACCCAGAAACAATACTTTACCAGCCATTCGGGCATCCTTTCAAGTTGATACCTAATATGAACCATCACAAATAGTTTTGTCTAATTTAACAAGCATTTCATGGAACATGAAAACTAGCCCACTCTTAACTTTCTACCAGATGCTGGTATCTTCTGTCAAGCATCTTTTTGTGTGTGACTGTGTAACTTTGGTTTGAGTTATTCTAGTAATGAAGATCTTTCAACCCCACATAGACACATTTCTCAATGTGACTAGCACTGTGTTCATCTTCCTGTAATTATAACACTTGTAGAGTGCATATTGTTAGAAAGTCTTAATCACTATAAATTCATTGAATGCTTATAACAAGTTTATAAGGAAAGGTACTGCTTTTGTCCTCATTTACAATTAGGATACCTCAGCACAGGAAAGTTAAATATCTTAACCAAGGACATAAAGCTAGTAAATGGAGGAGTCAGGATTCAAACACAGGCACTCTGACTCCAGAGTCCAAGTTCTTACCAGCACACCAGAAAAAAATCCTGATCTAGTCTAGAGCTATCTAAATTGAGGCAGTGAGCCCCACCTCAAATCCGTATTTCTTGTGACTTTTTAAGTTTTACGTACCAGACTAGGTATTCTTCTATATGACTGCATTATCATAAGATTTCTCAAAGACTTCTCTTTTCCAAGTTAATCATCCCCAATTCCTTATTTTTTGTGAGACAGAGTCTCGCTCTGTTGCCCAGGCTGGAGTGCAGTCTTGCAATCTTGGCTTACTGTAACCTCTGCCTCGCAGGTTTGAGTGGTTCTTGTGCCTCAGCCTCCCGAGTAGGTGGGACTACAGGCACCCACCACCCTGCCCAGATAATTTTTTTGCCTTTTGATGAGACAAGGTTTCCCCATGTTGGGTGGGCCAATCTCAAACTCCTGACCTCAGGCGATCTGCCTGTCTCAATCTCCCAAAGTGTTGAGATTACAGGCATGAACCACCGTGCCTGGTCCCATCTTTCAAGTTAATCATCTCTAAATCCATCTCCAAACTCTTCTTCCATATGACATATTTACCCAACCTACTCCATAGCCTGGTGTTCTTGTTTGACAGATTTTCTCAAGATTCTCTGATATTTTTGAATTAAAAAATAAGCTTTAGAATCTGAGCTAGACACAGATACTGGCCCACTACATAATTAACTTGTAATAAAAAATTTCAGGTTTCCTCACTTGTAAAAGCAGAACTATGATGTGCTTTAGATATGTGTCCCCACTGAATCTCACACGGAGCTGAAATTTCCAGTGTTGGAGGTAAGGCCTGGTGGGAGGTAATTGGATTATGAGGGTGAATCCTTCATGAGTGATTAACATTAGTTATCAACTTAATTGAAGGATGCCTAGGTAGCTGGTGAAGTATTGTTTCTGGGCGTGTCTGAGTGTTGCCAGAGAAGATTGACATTTGAGTCAGTGGACTGGGAGAGGAAGACCCACCCTCAGTGTGGGTAGGCACCCTCCAGTCGGCTGCCAGCATGGCCAGAACAAAGCATGCAGAAGGAGATGGAAGAAGCCAGCTTGCTGAGTCTTCTGACTTTTATCTTGGTCATTACTGGTTGCTTGCTTCTGCTCCTCCTTCCCTTTTGACATCAGACTCCAGTTTCTCTGGCCTTTGAACTCTTGGACTTGTACCAGCAGCTTGCTGGAGGCTCTCAGGGCTTCAGCCGGACTAAAGGCTATACTGTTGGCTTTCCTGCTTTTGAGGCTTTTGGACTTGGACTGAGCCACTATTGACATTCCTTCCTCAGCTTGCAGGTGGCCTATTGTGGGATTTCATCTTGCGATTGGGTGAGCCAATTCTCCCTAAACTCCCTTTCAAATATACATGTATCCTGTTAGAACCCTGGAGAACTCTAATACAAATTGTTTAGCACCATCCTCTTGGTGCTGTTCTTGCGATAGAATTCTCACGAGATCTGGTTTAAAAGTGTGTAGCACCTCTCTGCTCTTGATCCTGCTCCCACCATGTGAGACACATCTGTTGTTGTTTTGCCTTCCACCATGAGTAAGTTTCCTGAGGCCTCTCCAGAAGCAGATGCCACCATGCTTCCTGTACAGCCTGAGGAACTGTGAGACAACCTCATTTCTTATAAATTTCCCAGTCTTGGGTATTTCTTTATAGCAATGTAAGAATGGACTAATACAGAATGTGTTTTATATGTTAGCTGTGAAGACTGAATAAAGTGATACATATTTAGGACATATTTATTGGGCCCAGCACAAGGACAAATTGATTCTGTTTTCCTTAGGTGATGCTACCTGGTCCACACAAGTAGACTCCTGGCGAGCCTGGATTTGTACTCTACATCCATCCATTCTCTCATCTTCTGCACAAAGATTCTTTCACCTTATAGTGACTTTTCTGTCATCTTGTCTCTAAAAGATGGGGGCACAAATCCTGTATGTAGGCTGCATAGTGTTCCCCTGAAGATGCCCGTGTCATCCTCAGAATCTGTGAATACATTAATTGTATGATAAAAGTACTTTGCATGTGATTAGAGTGATGGATGGGAAGATTATTGTGGATTATCTGGGTGGGACAAATGTAATCATAAGTCCTTCAAGGAAGAAGGAAGTGAAGTTAGAGTCCAGGAGAAAAGCTAAGGAGGGAGAAAAAAAAATCAGTGATGCACATTGAATGTGGAGGAAGGGCTCACAAGGCAAGGAATGTGGGCAGGCTCTGAAAGTTAGAATAGGCAAGGAGGCAGATTTTGCTCTAGAGCTTGCAGAAGAAATGCAGCCCTGTGAACACATTTTAAATCTCTCTTCAAAGATATACAATAGTAAAGTGTGTTGCTTTAATTCACTAAAATTGTAATTTTTTACACTAGTAATAGGAAACTATCACAAAGTATGACCATGTGGTATTTAATCTAAACATGCTAAGGCTCAGTTTCCTGTCAGAGCTGTTGCGAAGTTTAGGTATCATGCATGGGAAAACCCTTCACGAAAGATTCTAGAACATAATGAACACTTAAATGATAGCAGCAGTTACAGAGAGAACAGTGAGAGTGTTAATCACTTTTACTGTTAAAGTCCATATTTAAGCCCAGTATTGCCAAAAATTCAAGAGTAATCTTGTGCCTAGTTCAGTGGTCTTTATGTAGCGTTATTCTGGCTTCTGGTTTTATTCCTTAAAAATGTTAACGTTATGTTTCTGCTTAAACACCAAAAGTGTCCCATCTCAATTAAAATGATATTTGGACACATAGCATGGCTTACCAGGCCCTACAGAATGTGGCCTCCGTCTGTGGCTCTAGCCACATGTCCGTCCTCTGGGTTCCAACCACTGTGGACATTCTTTCATCAGGGATTTTCGCTTACTCTTTCTTTTTCCTATAGTGTAGCATTGGGTGGTTCTCACCTCCTGGTCAGCCCAAATATCGCCTTGTCGGAGACCTTCTCTGATATTACACCAGCTTGTTTCCCCCATGACCAGGAACTCTATTCTCATTTACTTTACTTTATAATACTTATCCTTATCTCAAATTGGAATACTTCTGCATGTGATGACATGTTTACTATCCATCTCCACTTCTGTGGGTGTAGGCTCCATGAATACAAAGACTTGTCCATCTTGTTCACTACTATATGTTCAGTGTACTTTGCTAGACATCTGGGATATTCAGATGTGAATAAAGCATGGGTAGTGCTTTCTAGTTCCTGTGTTGGTTCTAATCTGTTGAATACCCAAGGTACCTGATAGCTATTGGTCATCTCCCTATGTATAGCTTGAGAGCAGCTCTCCCTTACTTTGGTGGTTGAGATCTCTCAGCATCAACTGAACATTCTAATGTGACTCTGTATTATCTTTAAGTATTGGTTCTTCACTCTGATTGATCCTCAGTTTCTTAAGCCTTAGAACTTAGGGGCTAAAATTTCAGCTACCATGTTTGTGGCAGTATCTTTTACTCTAACGTTGACTGTTATGTCTTTCAGATATTCCACTTCAGGTAAACTAGTTCGATTAATTTTTATTCTGGTTGCTATATGGTGTACAATATTTATCTTGTCACTGTTTATATTTGGGCATTATACTAATTCATATGCAGTGTAAGACTCATGACAATATTTTCCCAAACTTTTATTTTTGCTATTCTCATATGTTGTACTTTTACCTATTTTATAAATTATACAAGATGATACTAATGTGATTGCTTTAGAGAGTTAACTATTTTTGTGGCAATTGATACTTAAATATGAAAAACAAGGTGATTTTTAAAAATTTTACGTCTTTATTGCTTTGTGCAGATCCAAGTTTCTGCCCGATATTATATGCTCTGTTGGAACATTTTTAAAAATTTATTTCAGTGCAAGTCTACTGGCAATGACATAGCTTTCAGAATATGTTTCTGGTGTTCCTTTTTGCTTTAATTTCTCACTGCATTTAAAATTCTGGGTGAACAGGATTTCTATTGCATTTTAGGTTTTGGGGTACATGTGAAGAGCATGCAAGATTGTCGCATAGGTACACACATGGCAGTGTGATTTGCTGCCTTCCTCCCCCATCACCTATATCTGGCATCTCTCCCCCAACTCCCCACCCCCTGCTGTCCCTCCCCTGTTTCCCCTGACAGACCCCAGTGTGTGATGCTCCCCCTCCCTGTGTCCATGTGTTCTCATTGTTCAACACCGGACTATGAGAACATGTGGTGGTTGACTTTCTGATCTTGTCAGTTTGCTGAGAATGATGGTTTCCAGGTTCATCCATGTCCCTACAAAGGGCACGAACTCATCGTTTTTGATGGCTGCATAATATTCCATGGTGTATATGTGCCACATTTTCCTTGTCCAGTCTATCATTGATGGGCATTTGGATTGGTCCAGGTCTTTGCTATTGTAAACTGTCCTGCAATGAACATTCGTGTCCATGTGTCCTTATAGTAGAATGATTTATAATCCTTTGGATATATACCCAGTAATGGGATTGCTGGGTCAAATGGAATTTCTATTTCTAGGTCCTTGAGGAATTGCCACACCGTCTTCCACAATGGTTGAACTAATTTACACTCCCACCAACAGTGTAAAAGTGTTCCTATTTCTCCACATCCTCTCCAGCATGTTGTCTCCATGAAGAGGATTTTTTCTTTCAGTGAGTTAAAGATATTCCATTGCTTTTTGCTTTGCATGATTTCTGGTTAGAAGTCTGCTCTAATTATTATCTTTGTTCTTTTTACTGTTTTCTTCCCCCATTGGCTGTCTTCGGGTTTTTTCTTTGTGTCTGATTTTCTGCTGTTTGAACTATCGTGTGTGATGTATCTGTGTGTTGTGGTATTTTCACTTTTAAATTTGGGTATTTATCTTGGGGTTTAGTAAGTTCTTTGGATATGTTGAGTGTGTTTCACAATGTTAAGATTCTTAGTCTTTGTCTTTTCGACTATTCTGTCCTTTCTCTTCTCCTTTTGTAACTCTAGTTATACATTAGGCCACTTGATCAAACTGGAAGTTTAAAGTTCTATATTTTCCTTCCTATTTGTGTCAGTGAGGATAATTTATATTGATCTATTTTCAGGTTTAACATGGCCTAAGAAAGTATCATTAAATCTATTGATAAGCCTGCTGGAATAATGCTCTGATACGTTTTTCTTGTCTAGCGTTTCCATTTGATGTTTTCTAATAGTTGCCATGTCTGTTAAAATTTATCTGCTTATGTGTGATGTTTCTTTTCCACTTGAACTTTTAACATGGTTAATCATTTTATAGTCTCAATGTAATAATTTTAACCTCTAGGTCATCTGATACTGGTTCTATTTATGTATTTTGTATCTCTTAGCTGTAGTTTTTTTTCTTTGTATTTCGTTTTACTTCAGTGTAAAACATCAAGTATAAAATAGTTGAAACAAGATAGTATTTACATTAGAAATTCTATGAAAATGGTATAGCGGTTTGAATTAATATAGAAGTTGTGCTAGACTTGGGCTTTATTTTTAGTGCATTATAGACTTCTGATTCCTCTAGTTGCAGGCTACCATTTCTTGCAGTTAGGGTGAGGGCTGTGATGACAGAATACTGAGTCTGCACTGTGTTTTCAGCTGCCGGTCATTCCTGCACACTTGCGTGGGTTTTTTCTACATATTGTTGCCCCTCACCCAGTGTAGACTGCCAAAGATGGTAATCGATTTCTGTTGGCCTGGTTCAGCTTTGGGCTTCGTTTGGCTTTGTATATCTGAGCTTTGGGTTTGGGCTTTCTCAGCATTTTTGCTTCCTCCTTCCCATGGCAGTCAAACTTGTCCTTGTTTCTGTGGTTAATCTAGTGTACAATTTTCCTGCCTTCTGAAGTGCTAGCAGGCCATCCTTGCTTGGTACTGGAATAGGGTCCTTGGGACACAATTGTTTTCTGCCTGTCTCCTAAGTGGAGAGTTTCTACTGTAGCCTCCACCACAATGGGGTTTTTTGTTGTTGTTCCTTAGAGACTATGGGTTTTGCTTCCTGTTTCTGGAGTCAAGATCTTTCCTTTCATGTGAAAGGAGCCAGTCAGAGGGTAGAGTTGCATGAAATCCTCCCTCCTCCCTCACCAGCATCTGCTAATTACCTCCAGGCCTGTTCTACCCAGGGGTTCTATCTTCAAACTCCTGCTCTGTCATATTCTTACAAGATCCCAGTGGAAGTTCATGGCGGTTTGGAAGGTGAGGAAGCTTGCTAGTGAGTAAAACAAGAACTCGACTAAATCTGGAGCCCTCAGCAGACACATTAGCCCATATTGTCCAAAATTTGTGAATATTGTAATTGATTTCTTCTAACTTGCTTGTATGGTGACCACTTTTTCCTTCCATGTTCTGTTACAAGTGAGCCACTTGGAATGTCCTGTCTCTCTTTGGAGAAACTTGTCTTACTTTGTAATTCAGCCAACTGTTGGTCTTATCAACTCTTTGATCAACTAAAGTGGTGATTTTGTAGTTTTTACATTTTTCACATTGCTAAGAGTGCTTCTCCAACCTTAACAGCATTCTGCAGGCTAAAGAGAACTGAGGAAAACCCAGCCGGTTTTCTGTGGCTTTTTGTAATTTTATCACAGGGTTACCAGCACAAAATCTCTTAAAAGAGAACAGTATGCATTAAATGATGACAACAATGACTCCTGCCAGGGGGGAAAGGAAATGTTTTATTATAGAGTATAATAATTTTAAGGGTAATTTTAAAAAATACGGTTTATGATTTTTAAAAGCACTCTTGTATATTTCCATATTTTGGATCAGAAATTTGTGTCCAGTATTGAGAGTCAAATTTAGGGAAAAATGTTAAATAAGACTAAAGGTTAAGTGTCTAGTGGAGAATCATTGCAAGTTCGAAGAAGTAAAGATAAATCTACATATCACAAGGGATAGATTTTTAAGTAATTTAAAAGCATTACCCAGCAAAAGAGGCTTTTATTTTTTGACTAGGGAGGAATTAAAGTAGGCAAAGACTGCAAATGAATACCACTTTCATTACAAAAGTACACAGAGATAAACTCATCCCTTGAGTGTTCCCCCAACTGTATGAAGGGATTGAATGAAACAAAGGAGTCTTAATAATAATGAGTAATAATCGGCTCTTACAGCTGACCTTTCCCACAAAAATCCCCTAAGGGCTTAGTGCATGTTGAATATTACACCAATTTGAAATAGTAAGAGGATTGTTAGGCATGGAAACCATTTCAGATACTGACAGGACCCATAAACTATGACGGAATTTTTAAAGGCTCTCTAGGGATTACAAAGCAAATGCCTTCAGGTATTTGGTAGGTAACTTAAAATGAGGGAAGCTGTTCTGCTGTAAGACAAATAGAAATAGTGAGATTTGAGGGACCTGTGTCAAGATTTTCAAATCTAATTTGCTTTAAAAATTGTTTCAGCCAAAGTCAATATATCTGTAGGCTCTAGGGCCCTCCCTGCCATGTCTACGACAATGGTGTTTTATCACTAAGTTAACTAAAATGTTCAGTTTCATAGCTTGCATCTATGTGTCTTACTGTATCACACAGCTAACTCTTGTCTGACATATTTACTTACCTGCTAGAAATTGAGTCTAAATCTTAAGATCTCCTTGGACATTTGCTGAAACTAAGAGTACTATGATGCCCAAAAATCTCTCCTAAACGTAATAAATTATGAAAACCTTACTGAGGTAGTACTTGTCAAATTGGAACATGGTTCATGAGCTAAAGGTTATCCACTCATACCAAGTTCTCATCTGCAAGGCTAACTTGGAGTCGATAGGAAAGATAAGCGAAGTAAAGGTAAATCTTTTCTTTCTTGTTCTTTGGAAAACATTTGCCCAAGTGGATATGTTTTATTTAACAAGTGTTTAACATGTTGTAGAAAGAGAGATTATAACTGACTTACTGACTTGGAAGATAGCGGGGTGCATTTTTATCTGTAGAAAGAAAAGCAGACATACACTCACAGAAAAACCAACATTGAGTTAAAAAAAAAAAAAAAGTGTAGAGAAGAAAATGTTTAGAAGTAGACAAACTGGGTTAATTCTATGCCAGTAGAAATACAACATTTTGCACTTTAGGAGTTAGATTTGGGTAGAGGTATGAGATTAAAATCTGTGTTTATTTCAATCACAATTCTGATGCTCATGAGAGAGGAGAAATACTTGTCTCATTTGTTATGACCAGTATCTGAGAAAGCAAAACTCATAGGCTATTTTTTATTATCTACAGAGTAGATAAGATTGTTTTCTGAGACTTCAGCTGCATGAATTTTTGTACTTCAGAAGTAAATAAGACAGTTGTAGAGTGGGAAAACAGTTTCTGATGTTTTTCTTGAGATCCATGAATATTAAGAATTATGACTAATGAATTACTCTAATTTAGTCCTTGGGGTCTGAATTTATAGTCATAAAAAGTAATTCTATTATTTGATATGGCTCATTTTAAAATCCACTTCTTTGTACTACGTTTGAAACTTCTCTCCAGATTCTTACAGGATGCTCCATTTGGTTTGGCTTTAACATAACATTAGTTGAAGGTGCTTAAACACAAAATATATAAAATCCCACATGCTAGTAGCCCTTATAAAAACATAAAATCCAAGTAAACTTATTCAACACTAAAGAACTATGAGCATAACAAAATTTACACAAAAATATAAGTGATGTTGCTTTGCTAACATGACACTTGTGGTTGAAAGGTGATTAGAGTGCTGATTTTATCATAGTCCAACACCTCATACTACTATATACCTGTGTCGACTCAATTTGCCCCAACTTTTCCCACTTAAAACTAACATTATTCCAGAGCATTTCATAGAACTCTCAGGAACTGTTCATAATCTATAATTTAAAAAAGGCCCACAGGTATGGTACTTGCTCAATGCTTTACACTAACTGGGACAATATTACACTAATTGGGACCCATGTAAATAAGCAAAAAGAAAAGAGGGAAAACAATACATAAAGCATGCATTTTTGTTTTTAACAAAGCAAACTTTACAACATGGAAACACTTACATACTTCCATTTATTTAGTTTTTAATGTAGAATTTTTTCATGGGAAACAAACTATTGAAGGAACTCCACTAGTCCCCTCCTCGCTAATTAACATTTTCTCTTGTAATTATCTCCAAGTTTTAGAGAATAAGTTTCTTGGGAAGCCGCCTAGAAGTCCTTTTTCAGTCACTCAGTCCATGCTCCAGTGGGAAGTTGCAGGCAGCCATTTTGGTGATGAATAAATCCAAAGATAGACACCAAGCTTGAGGGTAGGTGGGTGAATTCCAAGTCTATGCTAAGTGCTCAACCTGAGGAAGATTATCCAGAGTAGTCGCTTGTAAATTTTGGGAGTTGGCAAGCACAACACCTTGAGATACTGACTTAATTTACCTCCTTTATTTCTTAAGCCTAGACTGTGATAGCCTTTTGGAGATTAAAAACAGTGTGTATTCCTAATTTATAATGCTTCCCAAGGACTGTGGTGAAGAATTACATGTTAGCAATTTTACTTTCATTATCGCAGTGGAATTTTCAAAGGCACCCACCCAATGTTGAACTCTGGTTGTGTTCATGTGTTGAACCATTATGTGTTGTGACCATTAAATCAGTCAGTTGTACCTGATGCTGATTTTTACTTCTGTAGCTTTTGACTAAATATTTCACTCAAGATAGTCTAGAAAACCCCTAGGCTAAATTTTATTTCTTAAATAATGTTAAAATGACTTTCATAGTATAGAATACACTAGATTTCTTTGTCATGTTGCTGAAGGTATTTGTTAAAATTTTATGGATATTTGACTGGCAAATAGGATGATTGTTGGCCCTTAAAATCTGTACATGCTTTGCCATCTGTTTAGAAGCCAAAATTATGCAATCTGTAATTTTAGGATGAACTTAAACGTAGACATTTCCCTTCTATAGTATCCAACATAATCAAACTATTTTTTTTTACATGTTTTAGTTTATCACTTTTATCATTATCTTCCACTTACTAAGATGCACTTGTTACAGTAGACTGTAGTTGGAAAAATCTTTTTTCTTAAAGCTGTCAGAAGTGAGAAAATGTTCTGTCTATTGTAGGATTTGGCACAGCAGTATTCAGATACTCTTCTCACATGTAACTTCTGAATGGCTTAAGAACATTCTCCTCCAATTATGTTTTAAGAAAAGAACTGGTTATTACTAAATCATATGGAGTAGTCCTATTTTAAAATGTTTTGCTTCAGAACGGAAAACAAAAATCTATAAACCTTAATTCACCAATCAGGTTTCCTGAATTTGAATTTATTTCACCACTCCATGGACTAATACACTATAGATACCAAACTAAATTGAATATGGTTACTAGAATGTTTGTAACTATTGCTATGCTATTGCTGTCTTCATCAAATATGGTTAGCCTTGTTTTTCTAAATTACCTTTTTGTAAAAAAAAAAAAAAAGCTGGCTGGGGTGGTGGCTCACACCTATAATTTCAGCAATTTGGGAGGCTGAGGCAGGCAGATCACCTGAGGTCAGGAGTTACATACCAGCCTGGCCAACATAGTGAAACACCCATCCTCTACTAAAACTTTAAAAAATAAAAATAATTAGTTGGGCCTGGTGGCAGGTGCCTGTAATCGCAGCTACTTGAGAGGCTGAGGTAGGAGAATCGCTTGGACCCAGGGTGGGGAGAGGTTGCAGTGACCCGAGATCGTGCCATTGCACTTCAGCCTAGGCAACAAAAGCAAAACTCCATTTCAAAACAAACTAACAAAAGCCTAATCACTAGATCTGCTATGTTAAAAGTGACAAGTACTTGTCAAATTGTATTTGAAGATATATCACTGAGTATAAACCCACCATACCTAAAAATTTAATGAAAATCCCTTAACATGTGGAAGAGGAACAGTGATATAAGTTCTTGTTTGTTTATTGTACTTCAGACTTTACTCTCAAGTGAAACTTTAAAAAAAAAATTGCATTAATGAGCAAGAACCATATGGCTTGTGATGGAGATATTGCAAGAGTAGCATAAATCCAGCTGTCCATTTCCGGCACATAAGCATGTTTTACTTGCTGTTTCATTGTTTCTAGTAAAAGAATTTGCTTATGTGCAAATATACACAAAATATTTCTTTCTATATGGCTAGTAATGAATATGCTATCATTACACGTTTACAAAGCACCTTTCCTTTGAGTAATTCACATAATTTATAACCAAATTATAAGACCATTTATGTAAATATTTTGCATGCCTATTTAACATTGAAGCTTGCCATGTGTTCACATTCAAGGAGTCCCAAATAATTTATAGGAGGTCAGTTATAATGAAATGGATTTTATTTTGTTTATTCAAACTGGAATTGGGGGAGTAGAGACAGAGGGAGATAAATAGGGAAGGAAACGTAGCATGCCAACTTCAATGCTGACTTCAATTTTAGACCAGTTGTATGCAATAGATATATCTGTTGAAGAGGGGGGCAAAAGAAATTGGAAAACATTTAAAAAACGTTTAAAAGTTTAATTTTAAAATATTCTGAGTCAATATGATAAATTAATGCAATGCCTTTTGCAAACTGTCAAATATTTCAACAGGTTTTGAACTATCTTTTTTTGAGATGGTCTTGTTTTGTCACCCAGGTTGGAGTGCAGAGGTATGTTGGTTCACTGCAACCTCTGCTTCCCAAGCTGAAGTGATTCTTCTGCCTCAGCCTGAGTAGCTGGGATTACAGGCACTTGCCACCATGCCTGGCTAATTTTTTTTAAATGTATCTTTAGTAGAGACAGGGCAAAACCATGTGACCAGCTGGTCTCAAATTGCTGACCTCAGGTGATCCTCCCACCTTGGCCTCCCAAAGCGCTGGGATTATAGGTGTGAGCCACTATGCCTAGCCTCAACTACCTTTTAAACCTTGGTATTACTACTATTGTTCCTTATCCTGCATACATGCAAGAATTGAGGGCTACCATGTATCCAATACTTTATTAGATATTCAAATTTGTACTTAAATTGGAACAAATGTTCAGAAGTCACAAATTCTCCTAGACTGAGTCAGATCATGATATATGTATAGTTGGTTTACAGGTTATTTTATAAACTTTTTTTCAATTAGATGCAATGTCTAAAATTTGAGAAATTGCACAGAATAATCTAGATGAAGAGTTTTAAAAGAATCAGAAGATTTGATAACACTGAGTTAAGATTTATTCATAGCAATATTTCTCTGGGTTATAGTAGCCTTGGCCCTTTTTAGAAAATCATGCATTCTTCAGTTATCTACCTCTCCTATCACTCTCTAACTGGAAGTAGTTAATAGAGCATCATTTTCAAGGAAACAGGATTAAGTTAGAAAAGTAGAGAACCAAATCTTGATGAATATTGTAGAATATCCGATAGAATTTGGATTTAATTTTGTGGACAATAAAGTCTTTGAAAGACTATAAATAAGGAAGTGAAATAACTGTTTTAGAAAACCACTCTGAAAGTGCGATGAAAGGTAGATGCATGACTTGAGACTGAAGAGAGAGACTAGTTTAAGAGCCTATTGCAATAATCTGTTGAGAAATCATGATAGTTTGACTAAAAGGCCAAATGCACAGGATTTTATGATAAACTAGCTATGATGTGTGAGACAGATCAGAGTCTAGGATAAATGTCATTTTTTTGTGTGTTAGACTAAGTGGGTGGTGGTATCATCCACCAAGCTGAAGAGTTGGAATTAGTTTCAAATGTTAGTTTTGAATGTTTTGTGGTTGAGGTTTTGGTGGGACATCCAGGAGGAAATAAAGGCAGTTGAGTATATGACTCTGAAATTAATGGGAATGGAGGCCATCTATAACTTAGAGTTCATACACTAGTGGAGGACCAAAGCAAGAGGAAAGCCAAGACAAAATTTTGTGGATCAATAAGAGTTAAGGTAGTGAAATAGAGCATTTTTAAAAAGGAAAAAATGCTTAAAAGGGCTAGAAATCGGGTATAATCCATATCCACTGGATTTTGTAGTTGAATGAGAATAATTTGGTAAAGTAGAAGCCTGATAATCATGTGTATACAAGAATAAAAGCTGAGGAAAAAGTGGATTTAAAAAATTCTACCCACCAGCCTAGGCAGATGTCATGCCTTTGTCCTGGCATCGCGGGAAAACATTCTTCCCTAAGACTTTGTAACCATAGATCTGTCTTCTACTGGTTTGGAGTTTTAATTGTACTACACACATAATTGAAGAACCCCACACTTAGACATTGACATAAAAAAGTGGCCACAACCTGGTAAAACCTCTTGACATTGAGGTTGAATAGAATCAAAGACAAAATTCTTCTGGATGATATAACTTCAACCTATAAGACTTACAGAATACAATTAATAAAGATTTATCTGACACATGTTTAAAATGCAAATCAAACATGTGGAAATCTACCATGAGTTGGAGTTAGCAACAGGATAAGCCAGTAAACTTCTGCATAATGGAATTATTGAATTGGGGACCATAAAATGTTATTAGTATCATGTTCTTTTCTTACGCTGTAGTTGCTATCAAAAGAGAATTAAGAATAAAAATAAAACTTCTAGAAACAGAAAATAGTCATTAACTTAATATATTGAGTGAATGGATTAATAGTAGAAAGATGGATCTAAGATTACTCAAAATGCAGCACATTAGGGGTAACAGGGTAAATATGAAAAGGGAGTTAAGAGCCATGTAGGATATAGAGAAGGCCCAAAATTTATCTAACTGGAGTTCTAAAAGATGTGAACAAAGTAAAGGTGACTAAGAAATTTTTAGAATTAAGAAACATAAATCCTCAAATTCCAGAAGACCAATAAATCCCAAATACAACAAATAATATAAAGTTCTTCCCTAAATTCTAATAAAAACGAAAAAAAATTTGGAGACAAAAAATGAAATTACCTACCATAGAACTATTGCCAGCTTAATTTTTTTCTAACAATCGCATAAACCAGAAGATAAAGTAATAATCTATTCTAACCTACCTGTTAAATATAAAATGGCAATGTAGGGGGCAAGGATAATAGAATAGGAGGTTCCATTGTTTTCCCTGCAAAGATACTGATTTAACAACTATTTACACAGTAAAACATCTTCATAAGAATAAAAAATGAGCTCTCGCAGTACCTGGTTTTAACTTCATATTGCTGAAAGAGGCACTGAAGAGATAGGAAAAAAAAAAATAGTCTTGAGTCACAGAAGACTACCCCATCCCCATCCCCCCAGCAGTGACAGCACGGTGCAGAGTGTGTTGTGTGTTGGGGAGAGGGGAGAGCACAGGAATTTTGAGGCATTAAATTCAGTGCTGTTTTCTCATAGCAGAAAACAAACTGGACTAAACTCGGCTGATACCCACCCATGGAGGGAACATTTATAAATCGGTCCTAGCCAGAGAGTAATCGCCAGTCCTAGCAGTCCAAACTTGAGTTCCCACAAGCCTCACCACCACCCAGTGCTCTGGGCCTTAGATAAACTTGAAAGGCAGTGTAGGCCACAAGGACTGCAGCTCTAAGGCAAGTCCTAGTGATAAACTTGTCCCAGAGCCAGTGGACTTGGGGGGGGACACGATTTACTGATCACTACCTGGGATAGCTAAAGGAATGCTGGCATTCTCTCCCCTAACGCCAGGTTCAACATCTCAAGTCTTCAAAAGAGATCTTGCCTCTGCTGGAGAAGAGGAGATAGGGATAGGGAGGACTTAGCCTTGAATCTTGGATCCCAGCTCGGCTACAGCAGGATAGGGTACAAGTCAGAATCATTAGGCCCCCTTTCCAGGCCCTAGCACTCAGGTGACATTTCTGGACACATCATGGGCCAGAAGGAAATCTCCTGCCTTGAAAAGGAAGGACTCAGTCTTGGCAGGATTTATCACCTGCTAACTTAAAGAGCCTTTAGTCCTTGAATAACAAGCAGTAATACCCAGGTACTATGTTGAGAGACTTGAGTCACTGAGACTTGTGCCGAGTCTTACCCAAAGCCATTTCTAGCTGTGGTAGCCATAGAGCAAGACGCCCTCTACTTGAGACAAGCAGAGGGAAAAGTAAAAGGAGTCTTTGTTTTACACCTTAGGCACCAGTTCAAGCAAAAAGTGAGTAAAGCACAAAATGAGCTCTTGGGGCCCTTGATTCCAGGGCTTGGCTCTTGGATGGAATTTCTGGACCTTCCCTGGGATAGAGGGGAGCCTACTGCCCTGAAAGTTGCAGCATTCACCACAAAATGACCTTGAGGAATGGATCACCAAATTCACAGGTGTTTGAGGATACAAACCCATGGTTGGGCTCTGCTTTGAAAGGTGTTATCTGTGATTCCTTGTGGAACAAACTTTCACCAGTCCAAAAGGCTTATGTAGAAATAATTATTTTTGCTGCACTTGATGCAAATAGGCCAAATATAAGACTAAAGCATATTTTGCAAACCAATCCTATGATTTTTTTTAACAAAAATGAGAACTAGAGAGACAGAAACCATGTTTCAAAACGTATACATTTATCATTAAATTCTAAATTCATTAGTTTTCAAGTTTTCACACTTTTAGACTAACCCTTGCTTCTGTGAACCAACCAGCAATCCCTGGCTTTAGCTCAGAAAGAACAAGAGGGATGTGTAATGGAGAAATCTGGATCAAATTCTAGTTCGAAGCAATTATCCTGGTGATGAAATAGAGAATAAATGGAGTGGCCATCACCTAGAGGTTTCCTTTTCTGGGAATGTAAGACCAAGGGAACTAACCAAAGCCAAGCACCATGTGCCGAGATCCTAGCAAGCATAACTATAACCACTAGTTATCTGAGTTGTGTCATAAGACATCCTTTTCTCTCCTTTGTTGGAGGAAGATTCAGTTCCACAGTTTCACCTTAGCATTCAGCTCATGATAAGGAGTCCATGCAAACTCCTGAGACACTTTGATATCAAACTCAATTCCAAGCTTTGGGTCAAAGCCCTAGAAAGGAAAACTGGATCTGAGGGGATCCAGAGGCAAATAACAGGTTATAAAAGGCACAGCAAAGGTGAGTGTGGCTAGTTCTTTCCAATTAAGCCAACCCCGAACTTCATGTTTCATAGATAAAGGCCACGCTAATATCCATGGCATAAATGAAGCCTAGGGGAACTCCAGGGCTTCTGACAATTGAGACATTGCCCACCTCCTGTGGGAGTCTGGCCTGCAGACCCTGACTCCATGATGAATGAATGTACTCTAACGTTATTAGTGTTCAAGTGGGCTAGGGATGGCCTTTGGCTGCTTTCAGAAGGGAGGGTGAAATGCAACCCATCCACCAAGACCCTCTGTCCATTCACACCTTTATTCATAACAGAAGTTCTAAGTTAACACACTTGTGGATAAAATTAACATGGTTAAGAGAATGGTTTTATGACTAGTAAAAGCTTTAGGTTCCAGGGCCCAGAGTAAATACTGTTAACAGGTAATTCTCCTTGGATCCTCCCTGGAGAGGCCACCCAGCACAAAATTTGCTTGGGTAAACAACAGTGGAGACAAAGGAATGTGGGGTAAACAGACAAACTGGGAAAAGCCCTCTTACTGTCCGTTTTCTCCTTAACTTAATGGACCAGCTGGCTGCTTTTGGCCTGCCCCTATAAAACCTTTTGGCCTTCCAAAAGATTTGAGACTAGTCTATAACTTCCCAATAGTTAATATCTTGCCAGCCACCCCCAAGTGATATCAACAGACAGGAGGGGGAATAGAGGCATGGGTGAGAACAGATAATTCTTATTTTCCATGCCTTCCCTGCTTCATGGGTGCAAGCCACTTTGGCAGTCATGACGGGGCCTGCCAGGGTCACCAGGACTTGAGTATGCAAAGATGGTAGAGGGAAAGGGAATGCTCTTTCATCTTTACTTCACCTACCCTGGTTATCTACTAGGAAGAGAAGGGAACCAGTGACACTTGCTATCCTCTTTCCAGATGGTAGCTATTCATCTTCAGTCAGTATCCCTTTCTAATGCATCATCCTGAACCCCTGGGACTCCTTTGAAAAATGCCTTCTCTTTTTCTTTCTCCTCCTTTGTCCTCTCTTCATGGATAAGTGATTGTGTCTCTTTATGGGACACTCCTGTCAGATACATCCTTCAAACTAGAAAGAGTGAATTTCCCAAACCTTACACTGGTCAGGTTAGGATTGAGCTAGGGGGGGGAAGAAAAACCCAGACCCAACATGCAGCAAAATGGTCAAGGTTTTTTTTTTTTTTTTCTTAACTAGTTGGGATTTTGTCCTCCCTCTCCCTATGAAAACTGCTAAAAGGCCTTGGGAGTTTTGAGCTATCCTTACCCCTTTTTGTTTAGTTTTGATACATGTTTTATAATAACCTGGCTTGTCTCTTCTTGTCTTCAGGCCATCGAACTCTAAACAGTCATGCAACCTGAGCCTCTGATGATGACCCTTTCTGCTGGGAACCCTTAGATAGGCCTCTGAGGGGAGCTCTGACTGCCGTTTCGCAAAAACAGCACCCCTATCAGCAGGAAGCAGTTAAGATTGACTTTAATCTTTATCCTTATTCCAAAGGCAGTTAGATCTACTTTTTTAGATGGGTGAATGAGACAGCCAGGTGAGAAGGGGTCCCTGGAAAAACTCCAGACTTTCGCACTGGGGTTGAGCCTCAGGAATTTCATACAGTTTGCAATGGGGAAGAGCCTAGCCCCTCCTCTAGCAGTGACTCTGGCCTTGGGAGAGTTCCTGTTTCCCATTTTTCTTCCTTTTTACCCAATTCAACCTTGTTACTCACCAAATTGTCCGCAAGCCTGAATTTTACTGGCTGTGGAACAAAGAACCCCATCTGTGCTGAACTTAAGGAAAAGTCCTGCAACACAATTACCTGGGAAGCTCTTCATCTGCATCTCTCCTCATACCAGGCACCTAATACGTTAAATAAACTGTCTGCTGTATTGAGTCCATCTAATGTACATGTAGGCAAGTCCACATTCTTCATAAGCGAAGAAAGTGTAGTGTAGGAAAATACTAATGTTTCATGATCAGGCAAAGATGTGTGGTAAATAGGAGAGGGGAAAACTTCGGTGTTCATATCTGTAATAGCTGAGCTATAGGCATTGAAACCAGTAGATCAGCATCCTTTTCTTAACTTTCGTGGGTTTGACTAAAGTTTAAATTATAGCAGTGTGTCTCTGGGGGCTCACAGCTTGGAGTAACAGAACTGAAACTATGAAATTTTTGCCTTAGTAGGCTTCCTTTCTTACATTACCTTTCAACAATAGTTCTGCTTTATGTAGTTAAAATTGCAATTGAAAAGAATCTCTCTGAATTTCATTAGGTGTTTTTGATGTATTTCTCTTAATAGATGTACATATTTGTGTGTAAATTTCTTCACCTACCTTGGCATATCCTTAGTTTAATACTGAACTGTTTTTTCCTTTTTAATTGTTTGCTTAAAATCCATCTACCCAGCATCCTTCTATTTCCCTTTCTAACATACTCTTGGGGTTATTGTTATTTCTTCAAAGTTTTCCTACCTTCATGGCTCAACTATTTTTGTCTCCATCAATCCCATATACCACATCCCATTCACAGATTCCTCACTCATTGATCCTATATTCCTAAAGTCTGAATCATGCAATTCAGTGCCAACAGTATAGTGTTTTATATAGTTCTCTACTTACTGTTATATAAGTACCTCCAAAACTTAGTTTGTATCCCTCCCGTTTTCAAAGTAAGAAAAATGTGTGCAACATTCTTTTAGCTGATTGATTATAAATTAGTATACTTTCAAATAATGCACACAAAATTTATCACTGGTCAAAGTTGAAAGTAAATAGAGGGTGGTGAAGCTACCAGGAAACAAAATAAATGCTGTCATTCTGTCATTATTATAGTGGATCAAATAAATCATAGCATTTATTCTGAAGGAAGAACAGTTGGTGATAATACAATCCAGAAAAATTACGCCCTCACTTGTAAATGTTTCATCTTTTTGTTATATTTACTAGTGTTGAATTTACCATTTATTTATTAATAGTGAGTTTCTTTTAACTCATCTATTGATGTAAGTTACAGTATTGATTTCTCCAAATAGCCTAATGGTCTATTTGAATTACTGGCAAACTCTACTGATCTTGTCATACTGTTTACAAGCCTCTTTGTAATCAATCTTCCAGATACTCAGCAGTCAGATTGTTATGAGTCTAGTTTAAAAGTATTTATGCTATTTGATGCCTGAGTGTATAATGCCAAAAAGAAATTTAAGAGTTGGGTGGAGGCAGTTCAATATTACTGTAGTTAAAAAAGAGATTACTGTTGTCACATTCATATTCATTGTATTTCAAGTAATCTGGGTTAAAAATTGGAACACTAACCAATTTCATAATAGAGTAATTGGAGGACTATAGATACACATTCAGGGCAGATCAATAATACTGCACAAAGAATACATTTCAATAACGATATAAACATCACATTTGAAAAATTATCAAATCAAAAGCATACAAAGTTTTCATTATAGCATTAAAATTATAAATTACAAGGGATGGAGGGATTAAAGCTCTAATAATGAATTTTATGAGGTGGTGTATCTAGCAGGTCGGGCAAAAGGTGGATTCTTAAGTTACGTTAGTTATTTAGAGACCGAGTCTTTCTCTGTTACCCCAGGCTGAAGTTCAGTGGCAAGATCTCAGCTCACTGCAAACTCTGCTGCCCGGGTTCCAGCAATTCTTCCCTCAGCCTCCTGAGTAGCTGGGATTAGCATGTATGTGCCACCACACCCGGCTAATTCTTGTATTTTTAGTAGAAACACGGTTTTCAGCATCTTGGCCAGGCTGGTCTTGAACTCCTGACCTTGTATCCACCCGTCTCAACCTCCTAACGTGCAAGGATTACAGGTGTGAGCCACTGCTCCTTGCCAAGATTTTTAATTAGAGATCTTTCTGAGCTCCAGATATAAACTTAAATAATTTAGACAAAATTTAAGTCTAGTACATAATATCAAATTATATCTATGCCACTTAGAAAACATTCACATATAAAGTCGATGGCTTTTAGAAAGGAGCGTAATGACTAAACTGAAAATCGTCAACACAAGGCAACATTTTACTCAAATTTTCTTGACATTAATATATTTTCTGCCGCTTGCTGTTGATTACTTGGATCATATGTAAAATAATGTCCAAACTAGAGCTGTTTATGTCTGCCAAGACTTACATAACAGAAAATGTCTAATTTCCAATAGCAGCCCTACTTTGTGAATGAAACTGGGGGGGAAAGCAAAAAAGGGAAACACTAAGTGCCAGATCTGTGTGTAGCGCTCCACTAAGGAGAACAACACACCTTTGGATGAGTGCTGGCCTCTCAGCGGCCTCTTTGTAACAACTAGACACTCAGATGAGGCAGTCTCTTAGGCTCTGCTCTCCAAGTTTTAATGCTTTATGCAGCTTCCTTTGTGGGTCATCCCATGAATTTAATGCCTGGATGTGAATTTAATCTCTGAAGTCAATTTTCTAGTAAAAACATGCAATTATTCTTTTTGAATAACAAGTTATGTAAATAGGTTAGTGTTTATTTCCATGAAAGATGGTAAAAGCTAAATTATACATCAAGTGTTCTAGGTGTCTTTCTTAGAATATTATTTTATTTAACACATGAAGTAAATGATAACTGGGGACTTTGTTTCCTCTGGGTAGTTGTTGCTTGGAAAAGAGACATATGGTTGCATGCATTTAAATTCTTCATTAAAAATGTTTACAGTAGGGGAAAAGTAATATACTTTAAAATGGCAAACATTATAGAGGGTTGCAAAATCTAGCTCCAAAGAGTTTTATATCATTACTACTTAGAAATAAACATGCCTAAATAAGCTGTTTATACAAACTCCAAGTAACTCACTTCCCTGAGTAAATATTTAGGCTTGAAAAGTACTCCCCAAACATTTAGTTACTCTAATTTACAGGGGATATAGGGAAAGAGTGTATTTAACCATGATTAAATAGAATTTTAAAGAAGAAAACATGCTTTTTGGCGTATTATTCTTTTAGTTGAAAAAATAGATTATTTTACTTTTAGTTCTGCAGTTAAAAATAATTGGTTGTCAGGAATTTTGTCTTGATTTAGCTTAATTTTGATTAATGTAGTCACAGTTGGCAGCACAGACAGTGTTCATTCTAAAATGGGTATCATTGACTGCTCTGCTCCTTCTACCATCTCCTGTCTGGTCCACCCCTTCTTATACAAAGGTCAAAATAGTAAGAAAACAAAGCTAGTTCAACAGCTTCTGGGGGATACTAAGACCCCATCTAGATTTAAAAATGAATAAAATTTCATTCACCTATAAAATAACAAAGAATGTTGGTTGAAATATTGACTGATCGAAGAGTGAGGTGGTATTTGGGGGTGGAGTTGGGGAAACAAACTTTAGATAGTGTTCCAGACACTATGTGAAATAAGCATTTGTTAGAAATACAGAGGACCATGGGAGAATGGGAGACGGGAGTTTTCTAATCTGCTTAAAGATCTAACTGGCCAGTGGTGACTCAACACTTACAATCCCAGCTCTTTGAGAGGGTGAGGCAGGTGGATTGCTTGAGCTCAGGAGTTCAAGGCCAGCTTTGGCAATACAGTGAAACCCCCTCTCTACTAAAAATACATATAAATTAATCAGATGTGATGTTGTGTGCCTGTAATCACAGCTACTTGGGAGACTGAGGAAGGAGGATCCCTTGAGTCTGGGAGATGGCGGCTGCAGTGAGCCAAGATCACATCACTGTACTCCAGCTTGAGCAACAGTGAGATTCTGTCTCAACAACAAAAAAATCTAACGGTTTATATTAGCAGTGGGGGATTATTAATAGGTTTCATCCCTCTTGGAATTTATGGTTGAGTGATAATAGCAGATATTTCTTGTTAGTCAGCACTTAATAAAGTTTATACCATTAATTGAAGTATAATTTTTCTACTTATGTTGCCTATTCATGTGCTTTAAAGGTAATGGTAAGCCCATACCTTAAGGAAGACATGGTTTCTTTAGACTTCTTAGTCTTTTTTTTATTGCATTTTAGGTTTGGGGGTACATGTGAAGAACATGGAACATTGTTGCATAGGTACACACATGGCAGTGTGATTTGCTGCCTTCCTCCCCATCACCTATATTACTAAATGTCAAATTTGTTTCAGTCCCCCAGATATAGCTCAGTAGTTGTGCCAGCAGTTCTGTTGTAGTAGCTTTAGAATATAGATTAATGCCAGTGGTGCCCTTGTTATCTAAATATCTCAATTGTTAAGCATGACCTTCAAGACAATCCATGATCTTTATTAAAAAAAAAAAAAATTTTTCTAATTTCAGATCTGATTACTACCACTAACTCTTCCTACAATCCTGTCAAGTTACTCAATATTTTTCATTCCTTTATTTTATCAGGACGTTCTATAAATTAACACACACCCTTCTTCTAAACAAGACAACACAATAAATTGCCAATTAGCATATGAAAATACATCACCGTCATAATTAAAGACATTAAAACAAGATTCCATTTTCATGTCTCGTGTTAAAAAACAACTGTTGACTAGAGCATGGGAAAAGTAGACATTGTTAAACAGTAAATGGGAATAGTAAATGGTATTTACTTGGTTAACCACCCTGGAAACAGCTTTTTTTACTTTTAAAATTATATAGTAAACTTTTTTGTGAGTAAAATTCTATGAATCTTAATGTGTACAGATTACCTGGAACTACCACTCTATATTCAGAAAAAAATAAATACAAAACTATTATCCCAAAAAAACCTCCTTATACTATTTTATAGTAACTCTTCCCCTCATAAGCCCAGGCCACTTCTAACGTTTTCTCTTACTGCAGATTTTTTCTTTCAAGAATGTCATATAAATAGAATCACATAGTGAAAGAAGCCTGTCTCAAAAGGTTACATACTGAGCATAATGCCTTTGAGAGTCAACCAAGTATGTATCACAATACCACTCAGCACTGGTTATCTTTTCAAAAGTAAAATATATTTTAATAAAGTCCAGCTTGTTTTTTCATGTTTCAGGCTTTCAGTATTACACTTTCATGTACTTCTATAAAGCAACATTTTTTTTCCATTTTTTCTAGAAGTTTTATAGTTTTAGATTTTACATCTAGATCTTTTAAGTTTTGTGTATTGCATGAGGGTAAATGATATTTTCCCTTCCACTTGGATGTTCAGTTTATTCAGAATCCTTTGTTCGAAAGACTTTTCTTTCTCCATCAAGTTGCCTTGGCTCCTTTGCCAAAAGTCAGTTGATCATAGGTATGGATACATTTCTTTACTCTCTATTCTCTTCCATTTATCTGTGGAACAGATCTATAGAATAGATCTTCCAAAATAAAGGTCTTAATTACTGTAGCTTTATAAGTCTTGAAATCGGTAGGTAAGTCCTCTACCTTTGTTGTTGCACTCTAAAATTGCTTTTCATTACTCTAGGAGTTTTAAGAACATTTCAGTCATTGTATTTTTCAGTTTTAGAAATGTCTATTTGGTTCTTTTTATAATTTATTTGCCGAGAATGCCTATCTTTTCAAGTGTTTTCTTTATTTCATGGGGCTCACTTATGATAGCTGCATGAAAGACAGACCTATAGTTCTAACATCTGAGTCATCTTGGGTTGTTATCTTATTCTTTTGAAATAGAGTTACATTTTATGCTTCATTTTTTGTTAGGTGATTTTGAATTGCATCCTGGACACTGGTACCAGAAATGGTTCTGAAAAGCAAACTATAATAGAATTCTGAATTTGGACAGCTTGCAGCCTGAGAGCAAAAGAACCACACTACTGGTGAGAAGGGTGCAGGTGACAACCCAGCAAGCAATAGCATCACAATTACTGACCAACAGGGAGGTGGCAGTATTGAAATGAGGTATATAAGGAAGGTGAGGCAGTGACTAATGTTTTGGATTGACACTTAAACAGTATGCAGACAATGTTAAAAAGACTACGGAGTTGGCTGGCTTTAGTTAATAACTTTAATACCCTTGACAAATTGATAGACTCAAGAAACACCTGTGAACTCAAGGAACACTATAAATGTCAGAAAAACCTCAATTGAAAAGGTTAAGAGAACTTTATCTCTTGAAGCCAAGAGCAGCAAAGCTAAAAATAAGGCTCAGTGAATACATTCTGTAGCTGTCATGCCAATGCCAAGGCTCTGATAAAGATTGAGATTCTGGAAACTGAGATACAGACATTTATATGGATAAACCTAAGAATTGCTGCTATGTGAGGATCATATATTAAGAGGACTTCGGAGACCCATATACTTAGTAATGGGTCCAATGAGTCTGTGAAATCCTCCATGTGATATCTCACAAGCATAGTAGGTGAAGGACAGATATGTAAGTTTTTCTAAGTAATAGCAGTTATGTAAGAAAGGTGGAGGGTAGCAACCTGTATTAGTCTATTCTCATGATGCTAATAAAGACATACTTGAGACTGGGTAACTTATAAAGAAAAGGTTTAATTTGACTCACAGTTCCAAATGGCTGGGGAGGCCTCATGATTATGGTGGAAGGTGAATGAGGAGCAAAGTCACATCTTACCTGGTGGCAGGCAAGAGGGCATGTTCAGGGAAATTCCCATTTATAAAACCATCAGATCTCATGAGACTTACTCACTGCTATGAGAGAAGTATGGGGACACTACTCCCATGATTCAGTTCTCTCTCCACCTGTCTCCTCCCTTGATACATGGGGATTGTTACAATTCAAGGTGAGATTTGGGTGAGGACACAGCCAAACCATATTGCACCCTAAAACGGTTCCTTCTCCATTTGGAAGGAACCGTTTGAAATTGGAAGCAAAAACCTTAGTATCTAGGAGAGTTTTGAAGTTTAGTGTCAACAAAGATGTAAAAGACACAGATGTGATTGTCCCAAGTATATCCACATTTTCTTTTACAGTTTTGGATGAATTATGGCAGGATTTAATAGATGACGTAAAAACTTAACCAAATAATAGTTCTAACCACAAATGCTATACTAATCGTGCTGTGTCTATGGGAACAGATCAACACAGTTTTTTAGTACTTGGTGTGCCATTTTTTAATCCTCACTAACACTCTCTAGGCTAGTGGCCCCCAACCTTTTTAGCACCAGGGACAGGTTTCATGAAAACTTTTCGATGGACTAGTGGGAGTGGGAGATAAAACCGTTCCACCTTAAAGCAATCTTCAATCCCTCCCATGCATAGTTCACAGTAGGATTCACACTCTTATGAAAAATCTAAGAAACTAATGCCACCACTGATCTGACAGGAGGCAGAGCGCAGGCGGTAATTCTTGCTTTGCCACCACTCACCTCTTGCTGTGCAGCCTGGCTTTTAACAGGCCATGGACCAGTACCAGTCAGTAGCCAAGGAGGCTTGGGACTCCTGCTTTAGAGGGTAAGACCAAGTTACATAACAGATGACCCAGACTCTCCTGACCCATCTGTTGCACCAATTCCTTTTCCTCAGTTAATATTTATGTCTACATGGGAGATTCCTTATTACAAAGGGGGTGGGGATCCTCAGTTCTACTTCATGGATATGTCATGTTTATATCCTGGAGCTAGACAAAATCAACTTCTGCCTCATCAAATCCACATGCAGGGATGGCTCTTGAAGGACAATAGTGAAAGGAAATTTCTCCGATGGGAAGAATAGGGGATTTGATTATTTGCATT
Organism: Ateles fusciceps; assembly: GCA_036589455.1. Taxonomy (NCBI): domain Eukaryota; kingdom Metazoa; phylum Chordata; class Mammalia; order Primates; family Atelidae; genus Ateles; species Ateles fusciceps. Next base: position 1,498,309 of record JAZHEH010001960.1, read on the forward strand.
GAATGGAGGAGATATGACCCAAGGTAGATCTGCACAAACTCCAGGTCTTTAAGAAGCTTGATGGGTTTCTCAGGAGCTTGAAAGGATTGCAGTTGAAAGATTAAAGAGAAAATTTTTATGGAGACACATAGCTGAATCTATGAAAGTAGGCACAAAATATTTTGAGTTTTGTGTCTCATGTTAATGTCCACCAGAAAGCATGTAATGCAAAGGAGGCATTTTACAACCATGTTTGATAGATGACGTGTCTGTTGGATAGTCTTTCTTTGGCCACATTCTCCATGAGCTTATATAACGGGCCCATATAGAAGGTGTTAATAGTAAGGAATGAGATTCTGAGTGGGCACGAGAACATGGACTCTGACAAAGGCTGGTTATCTATTGTTACTGTTTGTGCCCTACTTGCCATTTGCAGAAACTAATACTGAACCCTCAAGATGGCACAGTTCCCTAAGTAGATCAGGTTGATTACATTGGGCTTGTTCCTGATTTGCCTTTACTTAAATTGACATCTCCAGATTTGGATTTACCTTTTATTCCAGTACTGCCACTTGAGGGTTTATGGAATGCCAGATTTATTTACATGGGATCCTGAATAACATCATTTTTGACTGAAAGGCTAGTTTTGTAGTGAAGTCTATAAAAATGTGTGCATAGTCATAGAATCCACTTGTCCTACCACAGACATCATTCAGATGCTTTGAGCCCAATAGAGAAATGTAATTGTCTATCATAAGCTCAGCTATGACACCAGTGTGGGGTTAACATATTACAATATTGGATGGCAACCTGATAGGATATATATATATATATATATACACACACACACACATATATAAATGGTGGATGATAGATGGCCCTGTTTCTACAATATACTAGTACAGGAACCCAAGGATAGGTGTATGACCAACCTCTTTCATCATCTTTAGCAATACTCGTGCTTCTCATCTTGAAGCTTTAGGCTCATCTTGTATAGAAATCCTGATTCTTGGGTTGGAGAAGGGTTCTTGCACCAGAAGACACAGTAAACAATCAACTTGAAGCCTCAACTATCACGTGATCATTTTGGCCTTCTTATGCCAGCAGATAAACTGGGAAAAAAAAGAGCTACCATTTTGGTTATTGACTGGGGTAATTGACCCTGATTACCATGAAGATTGAGGGATTGCATTAAAATGGGAGAGAAAATAGTACACAAAAGAAAACAACTGGAGCCCAGGAGATTCACTAGGTGTCTCTTGGTGCCAATTTGCCCATTGATGACATAAACACACAATTGTGCCAACCATGACTAATAAGGGTGAATAGACTGTAGACTCTCCAATTTCTCAATGCTAAAAGCCTGAATCGCCACAAGCAATCTAGACCTCATAATACCAGCCAAGAGTGAGGCAAATTTAAAATGGAAATGATGTAAATCAAGCCCTCAGTACTAATTGCTGCAGAGACTGTCACTTATTCCACTAACTTTCCTGTATGGTGTTTTTGGTACGGTTTGCCGCTAACTACCACTTGAAATCTCTGTGACTTACCATTAGTTTTCTCTGGTTACAAGTAGTGCAGAGATTCTACTCCATACCTCACAATGTCTTGGCCCACTTTTTTCTGGCCATTCCTACAGTACTACTTGATTACAGATGGAGCCTGATAGCACCTCACCTGAGCTGCAGCCTTTGCATTTTTCTGCTTTGAGGTTTCTGTAGTGATGGCTGGCACACCCCGTAGGGGCTTCCTCAGTCATTCTGGTACATGCACACTTTGGATGTCTTAATATAAATGAAAGGTAAGATCTCCTGGTGAACACTTGGCCAATGGGAAATGACAGTGAATAAATATATCCTTTTTCTGTATCTTAGACAACTTTGAAGTCAAGTATACGAAGTTTCTGGCAAGGTCTCCAGAGGAATTAAACTGCCAGTGCCCACAGCTGTTAACCAGTCGCATAACATCTTGAGGGCTGGCATCCTTTTCCTCTTTTGTTTATTCAAGTCTTAATACCCTGGTTCCCTAGGGACACTGTCCAGAATGAACTATTTATATCACGATGCCTATCTTAGGTCCTACTTTCTTGGGGGAAAAGCCAAGTAAGAAAATTAGTTAGATTGGAGCTTTGAGCTTAATCTATTGCCAATTATGAAGCCACTTTAGAGTTAAATCACTGTCCAGGTATAAGCACCTATCATTGTCATTTTTCTCATTGCAGTAATTTTTAACTAGTGTGATTCAGAACTGTGGTCTTCAGAGGCTCTTAATAAGAGTTACATACTTATACATATTCAACATTTCCAAAATACATTTATCTCTTAGAGGTTTATAAAATACATTGTCCCATTTGAGGTTATGATAAATCCTATGGCAAGTAATCCTATTTAATTTCGCTTTTTTTTTTTTTTTTGAGACGGAGTCTCGCCCTGTCACCAGGCTGGAGTGCAGTGGTGTGATCTCGGCTCACTGCAACTCTGCCTCCCGTGTTCAAGTAATTCTCCTGCCTCAGCCTCCTGCGTAGCTGGGACTACAGGTGCGTGCCACCACACCTGGCTAATTTTTGTATTTTGAGTAGAGACGGGGTTTCACTTTTTCACTATGTTGGCCAGGATGGTCTCAATCTCTTGACCTCATGATCCGCCCACCTTGGGCCCCCCCAAAGTCCTGGGATTACAGGAGTGAGCCACTGTGCCTGGCTGCTTAATTTTTTATTTCCCAAATGTATTTGACAATCTGTTTTCACCTATTAAAATCTCACAATTTGTAGTGCTCCCAGAAAAACACTTTGGAAAATTCTGTTATTTTAGAGAAAGTCACAGGAGCATGGAGTACTTTAAGTCTTGAGAAATAGTGTTTGTTAGCAGCTTGAGGATCAATTTAGTCAATTTGTCCAAATGTCAGTGGATTACATATAATAGGGAAGGAATTTTATTTACCATTTCAGAACCTGTTTAAGAACTAAGAATAATCCTTATAAATAGGTTTTATAGTTTGGGGGAGAAAATGTTTCCCCCTTTATTTTCTGGGCAATGTCATCAATGAAAGCATGTAATAGTTTTTTTTTTCATATGGGCAGGCATTTGTTACATAATTAAATATAAAATATGTAAACTAAGCACAATGCTTGGCTCTTAGCAACTACTCAAGTATTTACCATTTTTTAAAAGTCATGACTATCACTGTGATTATAATAGTATGTATAATTTACTTGATGACTTAGAGCGGGGAGTTTTCAACTCTGGTTGTATATCTGGATCATTATTCAAGATGCAAAACCAGAAACTTTGGAGTGGGATTTTTGTCATCTGCATTTTTGAAAAACTTGACTGGTGAGAGCATAAATCTACAGCAAATCTGAGGTTAGCCTGGAAAAAAAAAGGCTAGTGATTTTTAAAAATGTAAAGTCTTCCAGAATTAAGGGTCAATTCCAAATATGTTAATTATACTCAACAAAGGTTAAGTTGTAGGGTTGGAATGGGTGAAGTCAGGACTTTTAGCAATATTTGATCAGGCAGACAAAGGAAATGAGGCAGTAGTATAGCTTGAGATGAACCAAGTTCAGCTGTGACAAAAAGTGCTACTAATATTTTGCCCAGTACTTAGCTATCTCTTCTTGGAATTTTACATGTTTAATCATACTGTTTACTGATGATACATACATCTTACGTCTGCACTTAGAATCAAATGCAATATATTACATGCGGTATTTGTTTTGCTTAATATATTCCTGGAAGACATAACTCGCCAAGGTTGAAGGAAAAGCTATACTGCAGATCGTGTTACAAAGAAGAAAAACAAACTGGCAAATATCTCTGGATGTTTTTATCTTGCTGAGCTTCTAACAATTTATTATACAAGAAGAATAATTGGAAAATATGGGAAAAATTAGTCCATTCACAATAATGATTTACTGCAATATTTAAAACAGTTTGGAAAATAAACCCAACAAAAGGAATATTGGCCTAGTTCCAAACTCCTTGTCAGTGCCTGGTCAGAAATGGGCACATGATTCAGAGATACTAAAAGACTTTCAGTGCTCTAAGGTATTCATCTGAGCACCTGAATCAACCAATCCTAAAGCCCATCTATATCCACCAGAGATTACACAGGAAACAGACTACTGTGAACAGGGTTTTTGTTTTTTTCTTTGAGATAGAGTGTCCCTCTGTTGCCCAGGCTAGAGTGCAATGGTGTGTGATCTCGGCTCACTGCAACCTCTGCCCCTTGGGTTCAAGTGATTCTTCTGCCTCAGCTTCCTGGGTAACCAGGATTACAGGCATCTGCCACCATGACTGGCTAATTTTTGTATTTTTAGGAGAGGTGGGGTTTCGCCACGTAGGCCAGGCTGGTCTCAAACTCCTGTTTTCCTCCTCGAATCTAAGAGACTTTGACTAGAGTCAAAGTTATGTAGTATAACTTGTAAAGTTGGATCATAAATAATGGTACAGCTTCTACCTGGCTTTCTTGGGACACTCACTCTTACAGTGCAATCAACACACTAAGTGGAAGCTTAAGCAATCTTACAAGTCATGCTTTAGCAGAGATAAGCCACTGAGAAATTACATGAATGTTTAGGCATTACATTCTCCTTTGATATTAAGTACATTCCTGCTACCTGGTTTAACCTGGCCCCAGTGAATATGATTCACTGGAATCATGGAATAATGTAGCAAAGACAGAAACCTATGTGGTCTAATCTTAGAAAAATTAGCCTTGAGGTATCACTGCAAAATAGATGCCAGAAACATGTTGGTTAGGCCCTCTCAAAGCAAGTCATGTTTACAAGGTAATGTTGACTTCCCACATTGCAAAATATTTCAAAACCTCTTTTAGGAATCAACAATCTGTAGCAATTTTCATACTGAAGATTCTTTTGTATGAACAAAGAGAAATAATTGAAGAAACCCTAAAAATGAGAACTTTGTCCTATTTCCCAGTGTAGATGTTTGTCCTAGGAGGTCTCATAAAATATCCTCATCTTTGTATAAGCTCTTGACATCTTGTAACTTGTTTTGACATTTCTATTTTGAACATTTCAACTTTTTAGATATGGGGGTACATGTGCTGGTTTGTCACATGGGAATATTGTGTGATGCTGATGTTTGGTCTATGGATACCATCACCCAGGTAGTGAGTGTAGTGAGCAGAGTACCCAGTAGGTTGTTTTTCAACCCATCCTTCTCTCCACTCTAGCAGTCTACAGTGCTTATTTTTCCCATATTATGTTTATATCATGTCTGAGTGCTCAGTGTTTAGCTTCTACTTTTAAGTGAGGATATGCAGTTTTTGGTTTTACTCATTCACTCTGGAAAATTTTCTAGTTGATTCTAGGCAATTTCAGCATCTTGCAACCAAAGATACAATAAAATTTCATATATTCTGAAAAAAACTTTGTATGAGAAGCATTCTAGAATGACAGTTATCAACAGATGGCCTTAGGGATGACTAAGAAAATGTAACATTGTGGAGGGCTTATACAGAAAATGTCTAGAAAGAGAAGAGGGTATAAATGTATGTACACAGTATGTCTAAAAAATCAGTAAAACTTTTTCGAGTGAAAGGATTAATGAAATAAAACATCGATTACTTTCACATCTTTACCCTAGGTGCATAGTGTGGATGGAGCATACTTGCAATTTAACATCTACTCTTAGAGTATTTATTGATTTTTTGCTAATGCTTTAAACCTAGTGTTCAGCAAAGTTTGGTGGAGCTAAATCTTAGAGACACTGAGTTTTACAAGTTTAGGCAATTAGCATTTTTTAAATAATGAAATTTTATTTTTTGTATTTATGAACAAGTGATTATTTTTAATAAGCAGTGCTCAAAGTTTCTTCATAGAATGAAGATAGACTAAACAGGCAGACAGTGCCTGTTCACTACTAAATTTGTGAACCAACAGTGGGGGACAAGGTTATATATCCTGTGTTTTGGGAACTGGTTTAACTAGTGCATGACTGGTACATATTGCTTACTATTCTAGCAGTATTATGCTTAGGGGTGGCTTGGTGTTCCTTGCCATCGCCTCTCAGCAAACAACATATACTCCATCACACACATGTCATGACCTTTTCCCATTACTTTGCAATTGTGAATTATACTGCCATAAGCATTCATGTGCATGTATATTTTTCATGACTTCATTTCCTTTGCGTACACACTAGTGTGTGCACACTTTTTTTAGTTCTACATGAATTCTAGAGTTTTTTTTCCTAATTCTCTGGAAAATGATGATTGTATTTTGATTGAAATTGCATTGAATCTATAGGTGGCTTTGGGTAGTATGATCATTTTCCTAATATTCATTCTTCTAATTCATGAGCATGAAATGTGTTTCCATTTGTTTTTTGTCATCCGTGACTTATTTCAGCATTTTGTTTTGTAGTTCTTCTTATAGAGATCTTTCACCTCCTTGGTTAAACATATTCCTAGATAATTTATTTTTATAGCTGTTGTAAAAGGGTTAGAGTTTTTGATTTCTCAGCTAAGTCATTGTGTATAGCAGTGCTAATAATCTGTGTACATTGATTCTGTATCCTGATACTTTGCTGAATTATTTTATGAAATCTAGGAGTCCTTTGGAGAGGAGTCTTGAAGGTTTTCTAGGTATACGATGATATAATCAGTAAACAATAATAATGTGACTTTCCCTTTTTAAATTTGGATGCTATTTCCACCTAGGACTTCTATTTTGAATAGAAGTGTGAAAGTGAGAGCCTTGTCTTGTTCTTATTCTCGGGGGGATTGCTTTCAACTTTTCTTCATTTAGTATACTTTTGGCTGCAAGTTTGCCATATATAGCTTTTCTTATGTAAGTTTCTTCTACGCCTAGTTTGTGAGAATTTTTATAATAAGGGGAGGCTGGATTTTATATAATGTTTTAATGTTTTTCTGCATCTATTGAGATAATTGTGAGATTTTCATTTTTAATTCTTGTTTAATATATAGTGTTTATTGACTTGCATGTGTTAAACTATGCTGGCACACCTAGTATAACCTAGTATAAAATACACTTGAACATGTTGTATTATCTCTTTGATGTGCTGTTGAATTTGGTTAGATAGTATTTTGTTGAGGACATTTGCATCTATTTCATCAGAAATACTGATTTTGTTGTTATGCCCTTTCCTAGTTTTGGTATCGGGGTGATACTGGCTTCATAGAATGATTTATGAAAGATGTTCTCTATCTTTTAAAATAATTCCAATAGGACTAGTATTAATTCTTCTTTGAATATCTGGTAGAATTCAGCTATGAATCCACCTGGGCCTTGGGCTTTTTATTGCTGGCAATTTTTAAATTTCTGATTGTTATTCATCTATTCAAGGTTTCTATTTCTTCCTGATTTAATCTAGGAGATTTGTATGTTTCCAGGAATTTATTTCCTCTAGATTTTGTAGTTTGTGTGCATAAAGATGTTCACAGTATTCTGAAATGATCTTTTGTATTTTTGTGATGTTGGTTGTAATGTCTCTAGTTTCATTTCTGACTAAGTTTATTTGAATCTCATATTTTGCACTTTTTTTGTTTCAATTTCATTTACTTCTGCTGTGATCTTTGTTCTTCTGCTAGCTTTGACTTTGCTTTGTTTCTCTAGTTTTGTGACTTGACAGGTTCTCAAGTTATGATCTTTTAGAATTTTTGATACAGGCATTTCATGCTATGAACTTTCCTCTTAGCACTGCTTTTAGTGTATGTCCAAGATTTTGATAACATGTGTCACTTCATTTTAAAGAACTTTTAAATTTCCAATTTAATTTCAAAGATCCAAAGATCCTTTAGGAGCAGATTATTTAATTTCCATATATTTGTATAGTTTTAAAGATTCCTTTTAGAGGTGATTTCTAGTTTTTTTCCCCCCCACTGTGGTCTGAGAAGGTACTTGATAAAATTTTGAATTTTAAAAATTTGAGATTTGTTTTGTGGGCTACCATATGGTCTGTTGTGGAGAATGTTCCACATGCTGATGAGAAAAATGTATATTCTTTGGTTCTTGGGTAGAATGTTCTGTAAATATTTGTTAGATCCATTTGTTCTAGAGTGTAATTTATGTCCATTCTTTGACCTTCTATCTCAATGATTTGTCTAGTATTTTCAGTACAGTATTGAAGTCTCCCCTACTACTGTGTTGCTATCTCATTTCTCAGGTCTACTAGTAATGGTTTTATGAATTTAGGAGCTCCAGTGTTAGGTTTATATAAGTTTAGAATTTTTTTTTTTGTTGGATTGATCCTTTTATCATTGTATAATAACTTTCTTTGTCTTTTTATTTTCAACTCTTGTTGCTTTAATGTCTGCTGTATCTGATATGAGAATAGCTACTTCTGTTCACTTTTGGTTTCCATTTGTGTGAAATCTTTTTCCACCTCTTTACCTTGAATTTAAATAAATCCTTATGTGATAGGTGAGTCTCTTGAAAACAGCAGATTTTGGTTTGCAATTTTTTTACCCATTTTACCAATCTATATCTTTTAAGTGGAGCATTTAGGCCACTTACATTCACTGTTAATATTGAGATGTGAGGTATTGTTTCATTCATTATGTTTATTATTATATCCTTTGTTTTCTTCGTTGTTATTGTTTTATACGTCCTGTGAGTTTTATGTTTTCAAGCAGTTCTATTTTGGTTCATATGGGACTTTTGCTTTAAGATTTAGAATGCCTTTTAGTATTTCTTGTAGAGCAGGTCTAGTAATCACAAATTTCCTCAGCATTTGTTTGTGCAAAGATGCCTTTATTTTTTCATTTATGGAACTTTGTTTTGTAGAATACAAAATTCTTGGCAGTTATTCTGTTTAAGGAGACTAAAGATAGGGTCTGAATTCCCTCTGGCTTGTAAGGTTTCTGCTGGGAAGTCTATTAGTCTAATAGGCTTTCCTTTAGAAGATTATCTGATGCTTTTGTCTTATTGCTGTTAGAATTCTTTTATATTAGCATTAGATAGCCTGATGACTACTATAGGTCTTGGTTAAGCCCTTTTTGTGGTGAATTTCCCAAGAGAGATTCTTTGAGCTTCTTGTATTTGAACATATAAATCTCCACTAAGGCCAGGGAAGTTTTCCTCAACTATTCCCTCAAATAAGTTCCCAACTTTTTGATTTCTCTTCTCCCTCATGAACATCAATTATTCTTGTTTGGCCATTTTGCATAATCCCATATTTCTTGGAGATTTCGTTATTGTTTTTTGATTCTTTTTATTTATGTTTGATTGGGTTAATTTTGAAAGCCTTGTCTTTGAGCACTGGAATTCTTTCTTGTACTTGCTCTAGTTTGTTATCAAAACTTTCCACTGCATTTTATAAATGTGTGGAAATGTTCCCTAAAAGGGTCTTTTATTTTCAGAAGTTCTAATTTGTTTTTCTTTAAGATATCTACCTCTTTAGAAAAGTTTTATTCATATCCTGAATTGTTTTTAAATTTATGTTGATTTTTCACCTTTCTGTGGTATTTCCTTGAGTACCTTAATAATCTTTGAATTATTTATCTGCTATTTCAAAGATTTGATCTTGGTTTAGATCCATTACTGGATAGCTAGTGTGATCTTTTGGGTGTGTTATAAGGCCTTGTTTTGTCATATCAGAATGATTTATCTGATAATTATTATAGAGTGTCTTTGTATGATGGCTTTCTGAGATGTTCATTATAGTCCCAATGTGTATGGTGTGTGAGCAAGTTTACTGTTTCCTATGGATTTGGAATGGCGGTGGTCTCTTGAAACATATCTAATTCCCTTGTGGTGTATACTTTTTTATTTACGTATTTTTTTTTTTAACCAGTATTTTATTTACTGGATTGAATAGTTCAGGCTTCAGGCCAGCGAGAAGGGGGGGTTGTCCGTGGGTAGAAACCAGTTGTGGCTAAAGCAGGTGTGTAAAATGCAGTACCCAATGGAGGGCAGAAGTCCTAGCCTTGACAGGTGGCTGGAACTAGCAGTGAAAAGCACTGAGGTCTTACCAGGAGGAAGTGTGGGAGCTACCTCCACTCCCCTGCCAGGCCAGCATGAAAGCTGTCCACCTCCCAGACACACTTTCATCTCAGTGGTCTAGCTATTCAGATTAGACAAGCACCTCTTTTTATGTGCAGGAGTGTTGATGTTCCAAGTAGAGGAATTGTGGCTTTCTCTCATGCAGGCCTGAAACCTGAAGGGTGCTCCTTCTGTGAGGATGCAGTCACCCTAAAGTTTTCCATAAAGGCTATTTATAGGTATACCCATGCCAAATCCTGTGGAAGAAACTTCAGCTGTGTCTGCAGTGATAGATGAGTGGGAAAAGAAGTCCCCTTCTTCACATCCCTTCACAAGCACCAGAATTGCCTGATTATTGAGGTACAGCTGCAGACTTTCCCTGCTGAGCCCAGCACTGCAAGTGTGCCCTTGTGGAACAAAACTTTCCAGCAGCAGAAAGGTCTGGGATCCAAGGCCTGCTGAACAGAATCTTTTGTTCCATGGCATGTTCCCTTGATGTGATAGTCTTCCATCCCCCTAGGAGTAGGAGTCCATAAGAACATGACTATAGTGAATGCTGTTTCTCCTCCGGGTCTAGCCACCCAGTGGGGCTGCCACACTCTAGGGTGGTGCTGGAAAATATCTGCAAGGGATGCAATGATGTGACCTGTCCTCAATTCTCCCAGCAGCAAGTACCAGCACTATTTGTGATGGGGGTGGCAAGCAAGTGACATGGATCTGAGATTTCTTGGTTATAGATATTCTTAGTCTGTTTGCTTGTTTGCTTTCTCACATGCCAATTTAGTATTAATGAACTGATCATGTGGACAAGCTCAGCACCTCCTGGTTAGCCAGGCTGGTACAGGCAATGGTGATAAGTGAAGCCACACATAGGTTTTCTTCTTTGGTGCAGTGTTATTCTACCAGGAGGTCTTGTAGTGTACTGTGCTGGTTGGTCTGCAGTCAGGAGGTGGCCCTTGCAAAAGAGCACCAGCTTCTATAATAGCAGTGAGATGTGTGCTTACCAAGTATTATCTAAGGGAGGTACTCTGGTTTCTTAGGGCATACATAGGTCATAAAGTTCCCAAACATTTCTGTCCTGTGTGTTAAGCTGCCACGGCAGGTGGGGGCTGAGTGGGGACTGTGTAAGGAAGGTCTGCACTTGGACTCTGTGTGGGGCAGGCGGCAGCCCCTGTGGAGGCCAGGTGGCAGTTCTCTGGCTCCTGGGGTAATGTTCCAGGGAGGAATATAGCTGCCTCTGCTGTACAGAAGACTTCACATAGGAAATGGGGAGGAACAGGTGGCATTAAGCTCCACCCAGATCCCACGCACTTGGCAAGGCAGATATCACATCCACAGTGTTCTAGCAGAAGCAAGCTAAGTTCCAGGCAGTCTGTGCTCAGAACTCAGAAGCGCCCCAGGCCAATAAGCCTCTTCATGGAGATAGCAACTATGGCTTTCAGGCCATGCCTCTCCCAATCTGCCTACAAAGTCAGGGTGCCCAGCTCCTGTGTTTGTGACTGTGGTGCACTTCTCACCTGCCTTCCAGCTCTGGCCAAGGGAGTTCATCCCCCACTCAAGGTTATATTGTGAAATTCAGCTGAGAGTTTCTGTCAACATGCAACCACTGCCTAAGTTAGTTGGCAGACTTCTGTGAGGTCCCCTGTGAGGTAGAATACGGAATGGCTTCCCTTGTTCCATGCTGGAGACTGAGAATACAAGCAAGGCTTTTCCTCATGCTGCTCCTACTCCTATATTTATCACTGCTCCCTAAATCAGTTCCATCACTGGGTAAGGTTGAGGCTTCTCCCATGGCCTGGATTTCCAGGTTTCCCCATGGGGGTGTATATTTTGGAGATAGTCTCTTCATCTCATACTCTAGGAACTTAGTTTTCCACCTGGCTTGTGGTATAGGCCACAGCCTGCTGCTTCCTTCAAAGGGTTTGTGGATTCTTTCAGATTTCCTTTTAAGTTCCTGTGTTGCTTCTTTGAAAACAATTCAGTGTGAATCTCTACATACTATTATGTCTTTCCAAATGGGAGAGACATACTAACACTGCCTCCAATCCACCATTTTGGGGAAAAATAAGGTACTAATTAGTATTCATAAATGAGCAATATCCCTTTGACTTGGCTCCTTTCTGCCTCATCCTGTTTACCAACATACATATGCAGTCTATTACTTAGGGGCTTTCTAAAACTTTACTCATTCTCTAATCTACAATACAACAGTTTTCTGAGCCTCTCAGACTGTTGGCACCTCTGTGGCCCTGTGACATTTCAGATTTACCTCGATATAACAAACTGGTCTTGCAATTTTACTCCAGAGTACAGAGCTGTTTCTAGTCACTTCTCCCCATACATGCCACCAAATGGCTGAAGTAGTGATTGAAAGGTACATATCAGAAATGGCATATATTGGATTGAAACTAAAGTGGTTGATAGAAAGCTATATGCCATAAATCATGCTTTATGCTGCATGTGCCTCATATACTCTTTAAAAAGAAATAATTTCTATTTATAAATGAGCTCCTGTCATACACAATAGAATACTAGTCAGCCATTAAAAAGTGTAAAATTCTGTCATTCACAGCAATGTTGATGATCCTGGAGGAGATTATGTTATGTGAAATAAGGCAGGCACAGAAAGTTAAATATTATGTTTTCACACTCATATGGAATCTAAAAATTTGTTCTAATAGAAGTAGAAAGTAGAATAGTGGTTACTAGAGGATGAGAAAGGTGTCGTGGGGTACAAGGAGAAGGTGGTTAATGGATACAAAAGTATAGCTGAATAGAAGAAATGAGTTCCAGTGTTCTATAGCACTGTAGGGTGACTATAGTTAATAATTTATTGTACCTTTTCAAATAGCTAGAAGATTTTGAATATTCTCAACACAAAGAATAAACATTTGATGTGATGAATATGCCAATTACCCTGATTTGATCATTGCACACTGTATACGTGTACTGAAATACTACACAGTATCCCATAAATAATATATACAATTATTATGTGTGAATTTAAAGTAATGATAAAAATAAAAATCGGGTCCACAAAATCTGTCACATTTTTCTACTGTGCAATATTGTTTCATGAAATTTCTGTTTAGAAAATTGTCAGACTTTCAGAAGTTAGGATTTTGTTACATTTGACTTAATCTTTTTTTTTTTTTTTTTCTTGCTCCTTATTTTTTCCTAGAACTTAGCCCTCATTACTTCAGCATAGATTTGCTAAGTCCTAGGGCAATATCTTACATAATTGAAGTATTTTATAATACCTAAGAAATGAACAATACTTCCACGTTGTCATTTAATATCTAGGCCAATCCAAATTTTCTCAGTGATCCCTAAATTTTTTTTTCTCACTTTTCAGCAGAGAAATAAAATTACTGAAGGGAAAAAACACTTTCATCTGACTCATACCTTCTTATGTTGTGTAAATTGGATTCCTCTACTATCTCTTAGATGGCAGTGTCATCATCTCATATAAACATGAGGTTATGTCATAGGTGAACAGAAGGTAGCCATAATGTGAGTCTGTTACCTTTTGTGCAGGAATGTCTCTGTGTATATTAACTATCTCTATGTGGAGAAACTTGAAGAAATGTACAGTGCCCATCCTCTTAATGCACAAAAGGGACAAAGGATCTGATTTTTGTTCCTAGTGCTCTGGGCACATTTGAGCACTTATTTCAGATTTACCTTGATAAAACAAATTAGTTTTGCAATTCCTCTCTGCAGTGTTTGAATCTCATCAAACTGCCAAGAATAACCATTTTAATGTCTTCAGGCATTTTAGATATTTGGTGTATCTTTCTTTATATAAATGAGTAATACATAACTTCTTCCTGTTGCTGATTACAGTGTATTTGAAGCTTATGCTATATTTTATTTGAATTATTTTTATATTTTACCTCTGACGGTATCAGTGTTCTCATTTGTTTTTCAAATGCTTTTTTTTTTTTTTTAAGAAATTGTGCATTTTGTTTGCTAGAATGGATTTCTGAAACCAAAAGAATGTTATTGTGTATACTTTTATGATGTGGGAATTTCTTTTAGAAATCTTTTACCAGATACTTAAATTAAAAAAAACAAGGAGAATAATGGCTGATTTTAGAATAGGATCATTTGGAGAAATGTCAACAGGTTAACCTGTAGGGGAAATTAATGGTGAGACTACTGGACTGTGAAAATGAGAATATTGGACTGGGTTAAGTATTCAAGTATGACCTTATACAATAGCCTGTCAGTTTGGCAATGAAAAGACAGACCAGTGACCCAAATTGGATTTTTTTCTATTTTCTTAAGATTAATGGAGTTAATCTGTGATTTTCCTAAGAACTATTTTTTTTTCTTTTTTTTTTGCAACTTGAGGGTAGGTGTGTGATTTACAAATAGGTGCAGCAACTGAGATGAAAATAGAATTTTCTCTTTTGAATATGGTAATAGAATTAAGCATGAAACTCTTAAAGGCAGCAAATAATAGAAAATATAAGCCTGAAATGTAATAATGTATGCTATATTTTAATGTAATATGATGAAACTAATAATTAAGCTGTGGCAAATGTATGCATTTCGGCATATAGTATGAATGGATTGTTTATTCTTCAGTGCTGTGTTTGATACACAAATAAAATTGATCTTTTAAAATATGATTAATAATAAAATTCCATTGTGTGCTTCTAGGAAATAGTATATAATTTAGGTGAAAAGGGATATAGAAAAGCTGCTTAAGATTATGTGTAAGATCATCTGGGAACTATAATTTGTCTTGTTATTCATGAGTTTTGGATTTTACAAGCCAAATAATGGAATCCAATTTTAAGACCGTACTATCCCACAACCTTTTAGGGGTGATGTCATTCTTACTCTGTAGCATCAGCTTCTGAGAGACTTTACATCATTAGTAGAAATATTTAAAGTTTCTTTGCAAACCATAGACACTCAGGTCTTTACAATTTTGTTCATCTGTTTGTTTTACTGAATAAGCAATTGTGGAACATCTTTTTTCCTGAATAATGCCTTAAGAAACTTCTATTGTGAATAGAGCAAAGACTTGGAACCAACCCAAAGGCTCATCAATGATAGACTGGATAAAGAAAAATGTGGCACAAAAAACACCATGGAATACTATGCAGCCATAAAAAGGTTGTTCATGTCTTTTGCAGGGACATGGATGAAGCTGGAAACCAGCATTCTCACAAACACACAGGAACGGAAAACCAAACACCGCATGTTTTCACTCATAAGTGGAAGTTGAACAATGAGAACACGTGGACACAGGGAGGTGAACATCACACGCCAGGGCCTGTCAGTGGGTGGGGACACAGGGTAGGGATAGCATTAGGAGAAATATATAATGTAGATGACGGGTTGATGGGTGCAGCAAACCACCATGGCACATTTATACGTATGTAACAAACATGCATGTTCTACATATGTATTGAGGGACTGTGTTAAGGAAAACCAAGTCCACAAGGGGCTGGTTTCAAAGGCAGGAATTTCCTAGTGCCATACCTCCATCCACACCCCATCCAGGGACCAGAGGGGTTTCAAATATAAAGTTCTTTGTTTAACTTTCCCCGCATAGCGGGCTAGGTAGAAATTCCAGGTGAGCTGCTTTGTTCAAAAATCCCCCAAAAGGTCTGGGAAGAGGGCCTCTGTTGTGGGCCCAAGCAACCAATCTGGGATCAGAGTTGAAGATCAATCACTCCAGAGGAAATTTGAAAGAACTCTCACTGGACAAGAACTTGAATGGGGTGGATAATAACTCCGTGGTTAAAATCCCCCTGCCCCTTACCTATAGGGACTTCCCTCTCTGGGGAATCCCCCTCCAACAGCAGTGTGGGAGCTGTCTCTCCCTCTCTCCCTATGGAATATTCCCTCTGGATTCCCCTTCCATGGCAGCATGGGAGCTCCCTCTCTTTTTCTCTCTCTCTGCCTAATCGTGCTCTGCTAAACTCTTTGGGTCCGACATTTATTTAAACGGTAAGCTCATCACAAGGCCAGGACCCCTTCCTCATTTCTGGGTCAAGTGAGACCAAGATCCTGGGCACATCAGGCAAATCTGCACAGGGAGGGAGCTAAGCCCCTGAGTCCCGTCTTCCTGCAACCCTGTTACACTATCCCACAACTTCAACTAAAAAAAAACAACAAAAAAAACCTTCTATCATCCCCCTACTCTGCCATTGCCATACTTAAGCACTAAAAGTATGGTTATATTAATGTGTAATACACAGTTTAAAATGCTTGCTGGTGCAATGGCTACAACCTAAACTGTTAGAAATGCCCTCTTGCATGATCCATCCCCCAGCAGATGGGTACTTTGTCCAGCAGCTGTGTTTCTTCAAGTCATTGATGCCCCTGTCTCATTTCTACTATGTTGTATCACTGAGCTCTCCACTCTGCCAAAATGCGTCTTCTATAGGCTTGCTGCAGAGTTTAAAAGGGAAAAAGTCCCTCTCTGTCATCAAAGACTTTTCACGACAGTAATCTTTTGCTATCAGAGGTGAACTATCCAGGCTGTAGAGGAAGCAGCTTTTGCTGTGACTGCTGCTTAGAGAGCTTAACCTCCTTGAATTGTTAGTCTTGTATCTGAGGTTTTAAATTTACTCAGCCTGGTGTTTGACCATTGCCTTACTACTTTTGACTTCATATGGCATAGTACACTGCAATCCCTCTCTGGGAATGCTGCCGACAGCCTGCTGAATAAGGCTTCTCAGGTTGAGCTTTTTTATTTACATTCTGAGACTAGCGTTCTCTCTATCCAAGCACCAAGGGTACTTTGTGTTAAAGATGGGGAACCTTTGCCTTCTATAATAATAGGTTTTAAATTGGGAGAAGAGAACTTTAACTCAGTTGGCCTGAAGGGCAGAATATATGGTGCAGTGAATAAACAAAGACCTAGAAGGCGTTGTCAGACTAAAATACTCCCTGTGATTGTTTTTGATAAAATAATAATTGCAGTGATGGCTGATGCTTGCCACTGAAAACCTGTAATTTCTAACAGCTGTGGCTTGGCCACGACAGCTACCAGCACTTATAAAATGTCCATTTCCCTGAACTGAGATTACCCATATATGTAAATTCTCTACTGACCGTGCCTTAGTGACTCACCTGGAACACCAAAAGATTTATGTTTTCAAAAGTTTTATCTTATGAGCTTTTACAAGATTTTTGAAGCCAGTGGATTTTTTTTAGAATAAATTAATTAGTGGCCTTATCAGAATATAGCTCATTAGATAAAATTGCTTAAGGCATGGCTCAAATCAGTTGCTGCAAACCTAATATTTCCTAAGCAGTTCTTCACTAGGCAGAAATTTGCCCTTTTTCTCAGTATCGGCAACATCAGGGAACTCTATGGTAAGAAGAATTGCATATGTGATTTTCATAGTAATCAACCAGGGTATCACCAAATTTGCATTTGTAGTTTATCAAAGAGAAGAGAAAATACTCGGTAGTTCTGTTATAGTATTTTGACAGATGTTACTTGAGTTAACCGTTGCTAAGTAAATACCTACTATGTACAAGGAAGGGTACTGTGCTTAGTATTAGGGAGAGTAAATGAAGCAGGTACCTGCCATAAGAAATTTCTAATTGGGAAAGGAAGATAGAAATAACTTTATTAAAGTTACTTAAAATAAGAACTTCAAGACTGGAATAAACACATAACTATAGGTATTTGGAGGTGACAATTTGCAGCTCGATGAGACAGAAAATGCTTCAAAAGGAAGTCGGAACTAATATGGTTGCAAGGGAATAGCTAGTTTAAAGCAAGAAATGTATTTTGTTTATATTTTTTCCAACAGCCATGTGGGTATTTAGGGTCAGGGCAGGGAGAGGAACAGGACTTACATGGACATAGAGAGGCATCTCTCAGAATCGGAAGATATTTAGGCCAGACAAACCCATGAGTGGCCATTTACAGACATGGTATTTAGCAGATTCTTGATTTTATGAAGAAAGAAGGAAGGACAGAAGAAATTCTAGACCAAGGAAAGGACAGGAACAAGAGTATAGACATGAGATGATTCAAAGCAGGCATGACTCCCTTGGCTAGGCAATAATGTAGTATTTTACATACTTATTCTTTAGGACCGAATAAGAATTGGGGATAAGTGAATTTGTATCAGAATGTGATTATGTCCCTTTAATTCATATTTTTTTCTCCAAAAGATTTTGACATTATTACATATGTAAATGTAATTATATGCCAAACAATTTAGACCAACAAATTGGACTAAATCCTTAAGTTGGTGTGAAATCATAAATATGTTTGAAAACAATACTTCATGCTGATTTTTCATAAACCATTTGATACCCCTTCACAGCTTGGATGAAGCTGCTTTGCTCAACAGGGAGGTAGAAAAAAATACACAATGTTGCGGCCTCTGTCCTGAGATAAAAATAGTGATTTGATTAAATGCCAGTTGGTTGTAAATGATAACCCACATAAACAGTGGGAAATCATTACAGTTAAGCAGTGAATTCTAATTTAATTTTATGGCCTTTGGAAAAAATCCTCTAGGCCAGTCGGCAGACGCTAAGGAATAAGACTGAGCTGAATGTTGGAGGAATTACAATTCTGTTAGGCCAGCTCTGAGGTGACCTAACCTGCAGCAAGCAACTGGTTACCTACATTCTTCCCCCCTGTTACTCAGATGGAGTCATTTTATTGTTTGATCACCAACATGTGGTCTTTTAAATAAAGATTCATATCACCAAATTCTTGTTTAATGTCCATGTGTTCCAGTTATATATTTTACTAACGCATTAAAAAAATTCCCAAAACTTACTACTACCTTGAAACCAACACCATTTCATTATATCTAACAATTTTCCATGTCAAATTCGTTCAGGGTTTGGTTGGGTGATTCTTCTGCTTCATAAGGTATCATCTGGGATTTCTTGGTGTGATACTCAATTGGTATCTTGGCCAATCTAAAGGGAATAAGATGGCTTCATCTACGAGCCTGGTGTTTTTGATGGTAACAGCTGTAATTCTGGGTTCAACTGGGCCTCTCTTTACCCAGGTATTTGTAGGAGCTCTTCATGTTGTTTCTCCAGGATCAAACTTCTTACAAGGTAGCTCAATCCTACAAGAGATCAAAGTGGAGGCTGCCAGTCTTTGTACAGGTTAGTTCAGGGGTGGAATAATTGCTTTCACTGTAAAAATCCAAATAATCCTAGGGGAGGATTCAAGGGAAGAGCAAATTGATTTCACCTCTCAATGAAAGGGATAGCCAAGGATTTGTGGCCCTCTTGAATCTACCATATCATCCACAAAACAAAGTCTTATAAAAATGAGAAAAGTGAAAATTGAAAAACCAAAGTTGCTAATACGTACATCTAAAGATCAATAAACATTTTTCATCGTCAAGCTATTTCTTCATGCAGTGCACTACTGAATGAATGCTATCTAGGGCAGATTACCATTGTGTAAAAAAAAAAAAAAACTTTAAGAAGTAGAAATCCTTATGGATCTCACTGAAAATTTAATCTATAGATCTAACATACAGCTTAGTGCCTCAGCTTCTGCCCTTTTGTGACTACGCATTGTGCTTCTAAGGGTTTTCCTCAACATTTTGTTTAAGGTGCACATCGTAGCTTTTATCAACACCAAACTATGCAGCTTGTTTGTTGGATGTTGTACATGTGTATCCCAGGCAACAGATGTAGTACAAAACACCCTATTGTCTTGAGAGCACACACACTTTAAGCACCACACTGCCCCTCCTAACCCTGTTAAGGTAGTCTAATTTGGCAATGACTGACAGTAAGTGCAATACCATGTAAAGATGCCTATTGGCATTGGTTTGGTTTTGCAGTCAGAGAAGACGGAGATAATACTTTTTAGCATTTTGTGCTGGGACTGTTGATCTAATTTGGTCTACATGGGGCCTTGTTTAAAGCTGCAAGTTGTGCTAGGGAGGCATCTGGAGCTGTTTGGCTGATAGAACATTATTGGATATTAGAATGAGGCAAAATTAGCATAGCATTCAAGTGGTGCCAATACAGGTGTAATATTGATTGACTGCTACAGTGTATCACATAGCAACAAAATCCCACTAAATAAAGAGAATGTTACATAGGTGTGAGAACAGAAAATATTATAGGGCATTTATTAGGTAGCCATGATATGATTGAATTTATTCAAGCACTTATAAAACTCACTAAGACTTGTTTCCAAATGTAAATCTCACCAAGGTTTTTGGTTTTCCAAGTATTTTGGAAAGTTTGTGATCAGAGGAGGAAAGACAAAATAAGAAATGAAAGGCATTTTCTATAATTTACTTTTGGATTACTTTTCTTGTCTCTGTACTTCAACTCAAACATTTATTAACTTACCTCTGCATTTTTTTCTGTATTTATACATTCAATATTTATGGAGAACCTGCTACTAGACTGTTAAGAAGATACGTAAGTGATGTATAATCACAAGGGAGATAAATGCTGTGTATAAGGTATGCTGAAGCTTAACATAAAAACTCAATTTCAGGAGGGTTCACATGATAAATATTTTTTATTTTTCCTGGTTGTTCCTTGTTAGGCAGCAATCTGGGTAGCTCTTCATAAGGAGCAATTTAGGTACCTAGTTTTCTGTATCTTGTGGCTCAGTTCTCCTGACTTTGATGTTTTCTCTGTTTAGCTAGTATGTGGGAAAACAAACATGGAGGGTCATGGATGAGAGGATTTTATGGGCCTGGCCTAGAAATGGTGCACCAAACTTCTGTTCACATTCTACTGTTGAGATCTCAGTCATATATGACTCCAAGGGGGAGGGCAGCAAATACAGTTTAGTTGTTGCTCCATAGGAAAAGGAAAATTATTAAACAGTTTCTGCCAAATGCTTATGAATTAAAATAACACCATGCTTTCAGGATGTGAGGGGTAAAGAAAAACGGGCATAAGACCAAATATGAGATTCACAGTTCTTGTGGTGAAATATGAGATATTTTAAATGCAACACAATTTATATTTGAATAAAACATAAACCATTAACAAATCTTTTGCTATCTCTGAATCTAATTATTTTCTGTATGTAAAGAGTTAACACTGAAGCTGGGCATGGTGGCTCATGCCTGTAAGCTCAGCATTTTGGGAGGCTGAGGTGGGAGGATTGCTTGATCCCAGAAGTTTGAGACCAGCCTGGACAACATGGCAAGACCCCATCTCTACAAAAAATAAAAATACATTAGCAGGGTGAAGTTGTTTGTGCCTGTAGTCCCAACTGCTACTACTCAGGAGGCTGTGGTAGGTGGGTGGGAAGATCATTCGAGTCTGGGGAGGTGAAGGCTGCAGTGAGCCATGATTGCACATGCCAGCTTAGGCAACAGAGCAAGAACTTGTCTCTAAAAAAAAAAATAAATATTAATATTTATTTTAAAGTACTTGCTAAGATAGTGCGGCTACTTAGTATCATGGCTGGGTCACTTATCAGAGAAATTTGTAATGCCTGGTCCTTACATTCACCCTTACCCATATAACCGATTCTCATTTTCTGTCTACTATCAGTTAAGCCAATATTTGCAGTTAATAATGCTTATTTCCAGTGCTGAACTTTCTTTGGAAGAATTCAATTAAAGGGACCTTGATTCACATTCAAATAACTACCCACAACTGGCAATAACTATCCTCCAGAGAAACCCAAGCTAAAGAAGTCCATGCTTTTGAAGTCTGACCTTGCTTAATTGGTTTGGTGGGGTAGGGCCAAAAATCTTCTAGAGAGGTAAAACTGATTCACACAAATACTGCAGTTGTCTTTCTTGGGGACTTGGCTGATGTGCTATCTGGCAATGGGGGACCAACTGAAGCTTGGGCTCATTGTACATTCAAGTGCTGACTGTGGCTGAAGCTTGAGCTGGCTACAAGGTTTGTCTTATACAGGAGAGAGTAGCAACCTTTATTGCATATATTTACTTATTGATATTCGATGCTTTTGTATTAGAAAAACTGAAGTTTGTTCTTTTAGAGTCAGTTTCTGAGCTGAGAGATAGAATTGGAGATGTAACTAGTAGGGTCTCCTAATCACAAAACAAATTGCAACCTATGCCTTGTCCGGTCATATGTATGTTACTATGCTTTCTGAAAGAGATATGAATAACATGTACTGTGCAAATTAAGTGGTTGGAGAATTCAGTGTACAGTTTTGATATGGGTAACTTCTAGGGAGGAGATAGAGATTAGGAAATGTCTCTAAAAATACAGTTTGCAGCTGCCCTGGTTTCTAATCCCTTAAGGTGCTCAATAAAACATAGACTCCTGGGTCACCTCCAGGTTAGTAAGACTTAGCTTTGAACTGGAATCCTGCATGTTAGTCAGAATTCTCTTTAGCTTAAAGAATGGCTACTGGCAAGAGATGAAAAAAAACACCCTGAAAACTGATACTGAAATGTAAACTATCTAATTGTTTTTTCTGTATTTCTTAAGTAATATGTCAGTTTATAAAGTGAACATTTTCCTGGTCATCCCGGATTTGGATCTAATGAAAGGCCATTTCTATACATAGTCAAATCAGATATAAAATGATTCATTCCTGCTTCTTTCAGATAACTGGTCAAAAAGAATTGTCTGTAGTGATTGCTGTTTGCTAGGATCAGCTGTCACGGATCGTGTTTGGCATGCCAGAGGTCTTATGAGAATCAGCTGTCAGGCATGGAATAGAATTGTACAGTTGCTATAGGTCAAAGGGAGAGTATTTTCTGTTCGTGGAATTTTGACATTGTGTCAATGATGGTATAACTGGCTATATTTAACATAGTGAGGTTCCCAGGAAGTCTCACTAAGAATCCTAAGGCACTAAAATATCTCCAAATTATGAAAGACTTATTTTGTGAGGCTAATTTTTCTCTTGACCACTGAGATCCTGAGTAAACATTTTCAATGATAAATTCAGATACAAGACTTTGTCAAGACTTTCAGAAGGACTCACATTTGAATCTCTGAATGACTTTATTGAAATTACTCAGGATTCTGATTAGACACTAATAGATAGCTAATATTTTTTTTCATTAGTAACAACTACTTTTTGAATCAATGCTCAATAAAGTACTGAGAATTGGGTGAGTTTTCAAGAAATCCAAAGCCATAAATCTGCCAATTGTGGCATACTATAGCAGTGGTGAGTTGGATGGCAAGACTCGCCTCTTAGTTTCTGTCCACTAAGGTGTCATAAACTGGCCATCTACAGGGATCATTTGACCTGTGAATATATTTAACTTAGAAGAAAGAACTCGCTAAACTTTTTTACTCAGGTAAAGCCATTTAAAAATGTAATGATTTTACAGAAAAACCTAGATTCCGGTATTCTGATGAAAAATCGGAACATTAGCACATTTTCCTATGGCAGCAATTGGAAGTGGTGGCCCCTGTTGGTCAAGTATTCCCTAGCATGAACCTGCTTCGGGCATTTATATTACCTGCCTCTGAGTTTCTGCACCCTCCAAGATTGAGGCTCTTATGAAAATCACCTGTTCTTCCCTTTTAAATCTCTAGTGCCCTTCACTTGGGATCCTTTCAAGGTGACGACTTACTCTGTGAGACACAACAGAAACCACTTTGACTACATTTTGTAAAGATATACATGTGTAAGACATGTACAAAGGACAACAGTTGCACGCAAAATTTGTCCAGGCTTGTCAAGCTTAGAAGATGTATCATTGTGTTCTGATTAGGAATAAGGACCAAGGCTAATAAAATATGATGGGGAAATGTGAAATCCTAAATCTACTTAAATATGAATCCACAAATGCAAATCCCTAAATAGAAAAATCAGAAAAATACAAAATGGTAAAGACCTCATTTGGCAGTGTTTTTATAAACACAAAGTTTTGGTAAGTTCAGTGTGTCAGTAGAGCAATATTGACTACTTTAAAAAAATGCAAAAACAGGTGCATTAATAGGAGGAAAATGTAGAGATGATGAAAATTACAGTATTCCATACTTCACTTTGGTCAATCCTGGGTATTGAGGAATGTTTTCTCTGAAGTTTTTAAAAGGCACCACAGAACTGCAAGAAATGTGAGAATAGGTGACTTTCATGAAGAAGGGTGTAGGAATCAAGCTATGAGGAATGATTGAAGAAACCATATGTTCAAATCAGAAGAAAAAATGGAGAAACATAAGAGCAATAGGCAAGCTCCTTAAATTTTGAAAGGGCTATGACACAGCATGGGCTATATGCTTACACCGTAACTCCAAAGACCAGAAAATGCTGAAAGCTTGGTTATTTTTAACGTGGGAGAAGGTAAATTACAAATTGTTCAGATTAGTAACACCACCATGAATGGAGAAACAAGAACTCTATTAACAGATGGATTTTGAACACTTACTAAAGAAAGAGATCAGGCCGGGAGCGGTGGCTCACGCCTGTAATCCCAGCACTTTGGGAGGCCCAGGCGGGCAGATCACCTGAGGTCAGGAGTTCCAGACGAGTCTGGCCAACATGGTGAAATCCTGTCTTTACTAAAAATACAAAAATTAGCCTGGCGTTGTGATGTGCATCTGTAATTCTAGGTACTCGGGAGGCTGAGGGAAGAGAATTGCTTGAACCCGGGAGGTGGAGGGGTTGCAGTGAGCCGAGATTGTGCCATTGCACTCGGGCCTGGGCAACAGACTCTGTCAGAGTGAGACTTTTTTTTTTTAAGACAAAAAAATCAAAGGGCCAATATGTACACAAAGAACAAGTCATGACAAGGTAACTAGTTATTTTAGAATTTTAAAAATTCATAAATGTCAGGAAAACAAATAGAAAATATCTAAAATTACTTTATCCTATATTTAGAAAATCATTAATATATTTGCTTGTAAGCAAATTCCTTATGAGATATGCCAATCGATATTTTTCTTTTCGTTCCATAATCATAAATGCCCTCTCCTATGGTAAATGTTTCCATAAGTAAACAAGTATTTAAATTATTTTAATATGCTATAATACTATATCATTAAAAATTTGTTATTGAAATTAGATATCTATATATCTTTACAGAATTCTGAAAAATGAGTAAATATGTCAAATTGTTTCTGTAGGATGTATTTCTAAAACAGGATGATAGTATCAAAGAATATGGTCTTTTAAAAAGGAACTGTGATATATGTTATAAAATTTCCCTTCAAAAATGTTTCACAACTCATACTCCTACAAGCTGGTAATGACAGAGAAACTGTCCCAAAGTCTATATTAAATTCAGTATTTACCACATTTTATTCCCAGCTTAAATTTTTCTGTAGTTAAATGTTTTTCTTTGTCTATTAAAAGGTTTATGTATTTTTCACATATGTATTTTACATTTTTATTTATTTTGGGAGTAATTATATTTTCATATGTTTCATCCTTTTTATGTGTTCATCTTTTTCCAATTCATTTATGAAAGCT
Source organism: Ateles fusciceps (assembly GCA_036589455.1). Classification (NCBI taxonomy): domain Eukaryota; kingdom Metazoa; phylum Chordata; class Mammalia; order Primates; family Atelidae; genus Ateles; species Ateles fusciceps. The sequence continues at coordinate 1,523,613 of JAZHEH010001960.1, forward strand.
TTGTTTTAATTTTATCTTGATATGGTTTGGATTTGTGTCCCTACCCAAATCTCATGTGGAATTGTAGGAGCTGACTGGATCATAGGGGTGGATTTTCCCCTTGGTGCTGTGGTCATGATAGTGAGTTCTCACGAGATCTGGTTGTTTAAAAGTTTGTGACACCTCCCCCACTGTTTTTCTCCTGCTCCAGCCATGTAAGATGTGCTTGCTTCCCCTTTACCTTTTGCCATGATTGAAAGTCCTGAAGTCTCCTCAGAAGCCATCATGATCCTGTACAGGCTGTGGACCCATGAGCCAATTAAATCTCTTTTCTGTGTAAACTACCTGGTATCAGATATTTCCTTGTAGCAGTGCGAGAACTGACTAATACACAGCTATTAACATATTATCTTTTGTTGCAAATATTTTTGTCAATGACATTTCAAACTGAGTTACATATACTATATGTATATATGTATATACATAAAATTGAAAGGTCTGATTTTACCCAATTTGTAAGCTAACAAGTTAGCCTGCCAGTTTCATAGATGCCAGCAGAAGACATCTGAACTGGAGAAAATGACGGCTTATTTATTACTCACAGCATCAATAGTAGCCAGAATGCCAGTGTTTTCTTAAGCTGATTTTCAAAGCCCCAGTTCCCACAGGGCAGTATGTCAAGGGCCAGGTGATGCTTGCACCTGCTGTGGGTTGTATTACAAGACAGTAACCCCAAACTTTCAAAATTTGAATATTTCATAATAGCAAGCAAATCAATCTAATAGTTGCCTTAGAGGAAGACATTATCTTTATTATGTTGGACGACAAACAAGCCTCCTATCTGTTTCCCAAAGCTATTGCTAAATAAACATCCTTGAAAAGATAATTCAGAACCAAAGCCTCTTAGTGCCTTTGCTCCCAAGACATGCAGAGAAATGTGAGACACCCTGGAGAATTGTTCTGACTGTACATGACATGCAAAGTTTAAAAATTAGATAGCAAAATGTATTTTATTTTGTTAGACTGAATATTCTCCTTTTTGGCAGTTAATAAACTGCTCTTTTGGGGAATTCCCACCTCAGTACTTTTTGAATGTTGCCACTGAAGTATCCTGTTAGAGGTCTGCCTTGTGAGTGAATTTTGAAGTCATTTTTTCTTAAATATTGAGGTAGATTTTTTTCAATTAAATAGAATATTTGTTTTAATGTGTAAATTTTCTCAAATCATTACTATTTGGGAAGATGTGCTGCTTTTTTCACCCTTTAGCTTTGGAAATTTTGATACACCATAATATTATTATGGAACTCCTCAGATAAATACTAATGTGTATTAAGCACTAAATATGTGCCAGGAACTGTTCCAAGTACTTTACATATATTAGTTTACTTGTCCCTCACAACAATTCGAAGGGGGTACTATTTTCACCTTGTTTCACAAGTGTGAAACTGAACATCAAAAGTGACAAAGTTGCTTAAATAACAGATTTCTTAGTTTAAGAATTGCGGTCACAGTTCATCTGATTTCAACAGTTTTTTCCATTGTCTCATGGCCTTGAAAAAAAAAATGGACACATTTGGCTATATAATTGATCAGAGAGGTGATCATATGAAGTGCTGACTTCTTGTATGTCTTTAGCTCATTTAAGAGTCTAATAAATGCTAAGCATCATAGGAAAAAAATGCCTTATGTTACACACATTATTGTATATAATTTCAGGAAGGAGGGAGGTTATTTTAAACAATACATTCAATGTTAATAAATTTAGTGTGACTTAGAACTATTTATCTTTAGTCATTTTCTGTATTTTCATTTGCCCTTTAATGCTTTAAGTTTTTGCAGCAGCTATTTTTAAATAATTTAATTTCACTTTGAACATGTATATACATGTATATATAAAATGCCTAATGTGGTAAAAGTAGAGCATATCTGGTTGAAGGAAACATGGGAAATTGCTTTGCTGCTGATTTGGCCTTTATCTTTCATGGGGAGCCAGAGAGAATCTGGTTCAGAAGCCAGACTCTAGAGTAGGGCAGCTGGGATTCAAATCTTGGGAACACTTCAGGGTGATTTTAAAAATACATAACAGCTGATAATGCTAGATGTTGACTTGTCAGAATGGATATAGCCTGACACGATGCATGCAGTCACACTAGCATATAATCAGCTCTATCTCCACCACTGACTAGTAGTGTCTTTATCTGTAAAATAAAGATAGCAATAGTCATTATTCATAGGGGTTTTATGAGGATTAGATGCAGCAATATATATAAAGCACTTATAACAATGCGTCGTAGAAAGTGGCATTCATCATTAGATACCATCATTGTCATCATTTTGACTAATACTTGAGGAATTCGAGAATGTTACAATTAGAATGATAGTTTTCTGCTAAGAGAAGACATGGAAGATCTTGTTTGTGAATGGTGCAAGTCTCTAATGGATAGTATTTGGATGAAAAAATTAGTGTTCAGAAAGATCTTGAAAAAGGCAGCAAGACAAACTAACGACATTCAATGAAGATAACCAAAATGCAAAACTGTATATTCAAGATATAAAAAAAGAAATCCCTGTTTATAGAAAGGAGAAAAACAACCAAGAATTGAAAAAAGACTTCAGTGAAAAGAATATGCTGGGATTTTAGCTGACCAATCCATAGAAAGTATAATGTTGCCTTCAACTACGTTTAGTGCAATTTTCACCACAGTGGTCAGATCAGTGCTTCTCTGAGAGACTGTATCACATCTGTAATGTATTGAATACCAGGCACCAGGTTGTAGCTAGAGAAACATGGATATATTGAGTTTGTTTAGAAAAATGTGACAACAAGGGTGAATTAAAAAGGGTCACAAAACCAGAAAAGATAACCAGAAGTGTTTTTCCTGGCAAGGCAGAGGTCAAAGGGGAGAGGCGATGGTGATTTTTAGACCCCTAGATGACTCTAGCATGGAAGCATTCACTGTGGCTCTGATAGGAAAGAATAGAACCAATCAGTGAAGGTCACAGAAAAGCAGAGAACAGCTTTACATAAAACATGCTAAAAGTAGATCTGCCTTCTCACAAAAGAATAGTAATGTTTCTCTTTCAATAGAGGCATTAAGGAACAGAAATTGGGAAAGGAATGCTGTAAAGGAGATTTTGTCATTGGTGTAGAAGTTGATACTCTCTTGATTTATTTTCCAAAATTTCTTGAATCCACAACTTCAAGTTATGAGCCAAGTTGGTTGTGAAAGGTAAAGGGAAGAAAAGAAAAGTGCGGACGGAGAGAGTAACAGTAAGTTAGATACTCCAGAGAGATTTTGCCTCAACATAAAATATTTTCTAAGAACTACAATTGTAAAATAATAGAATAGGTTTTCTGAAGTGTATTCTAGAGGCAGTAGCTGAATGATGTAAGTCACACATCCTTGGCAAGTACTGGATGCTGAGAAAATTTTATAATGCTAAATAATTATCACCTGTCAGGAAGGTGGTTTGAATGATTATTGAATTATTGGAAGATGTACGAGATGAAGCCTAAATCTTCCAATGCTAAGGTTTCGTTATTTGGATTGTCTTGTGCCCACATATATTTTATTTGCTTCATATTGAATTCTCTCGATGTCCATCTGAGAAATGCCTTTGTTTACTAAAACCAAATCAATATTGGTATGAGCCAAACATGATTACCCTTCCAGAAGTTGCTTCTACCAAGCTGCTCAGTTTACTTTGATCTTACTAATGTATCTTAGTGATGTTTGAGCAGTCTTGGAGGAGAGAGATGTTCCTTGTTTATTCCCAAATCTCATGAATGTGGACAATAAATAATAAAAGTTTTCAGGCTTCATATATTCATCCGAAATTTAAAGTATGTTTGAACATATTTTTTTCTTTGAAATATGTAGATCTTTTTAATTATAAAATAGTGTAATTACCAGTTACGTGTTTGATTATTAGGCCATAACGTGTTAAATAACAGAAAATTTAACATAAAAGTAACATGTTTAATTTATAAAACGGGGCAAAGACTATACACATGAAAAGTAAAATTGAGATTATTGCTGTAACAAATTACCTCAAACTTAATGATTTAAAACAATACAAATTTATTTTTTCACAGTTACGGTGCTTAGAAGTTCAAATAGCGTTAATGGGGTTGTGCTTCCCCTGAAGGCTTTAGGAAGAAAAAAATCTTTGTTCCTGGCTTCCAGTAGCTCCCAGGAATCATTGGAATTATTTGTCTTGTAGCTACATTATTACAGTCTCTCTCTGTCTAATACAGCCTTTTATTTTGTGTATCTTTGTGTCTCTGTGTGTCCTTTCCCCTTCTTATAAGGGTACCAGTTATTGAATTTAGGGCTCACTCTAAGGTGAGTATGACCTCATCTTAACTAATTACATGTGCAAAGATCCTATTTCCAAATAAGGTCATATTCTGTGTTTATAGGTAGACAAAGTTTGGGGGATGCTATGGATTGGAATATTTTACAATTAAGGTTGAAATATAAAATATTCTAATATTTTATTTGTTGAAGATGGAATCCCCAATCTGATTTTATTTGGCATTAAGGTCTTTGGGAAATAATTAGAGCTGAATGAGATTGTGGGGGTAGAGTTCCCATGGTGAGATTATTACCCTTTTAAGGGGATGAAAAACCAGAGCTCTCCCTCTCTACCATGTGAGGATACAACAGAAAGGTAGCCATTTAAAAACCAGGAAGGGCTGGCACATTAATCACGTGTGTAATCCTAGCACTTTGGGAGGCCAAGGTGAGTGGATCACTTGAGCCCAGGAGTTTGCGACCAACCTGGGCAACGTGGCAGGAGCCCATCTCTACAAAAAAAAAAATTAGCTGGGGATGGTTGGTGCATGCCTGTGGTCCCAGCTACTCAGGGTGCTGAGACAGGAGGGTTCCTTGAGTCCAGGAGGTTCAGGCTGTGGTGAGCCAAGATTGTGCTATTGCTATTGCCTGGGTGAACAGAGTGAGACCCTGTCTGGATGGATGGATGCCAGGAAAAAGGCCCTCACCAGAGCTAATCTGCTGGCACCTTGATCTTTGGATTTCTTAAACTCCAGAACTCTGATTGGTAAATGTTTATTGTTTAAACTCCCCAGTATATGGTATTCAGTTTTAGCAGCTGTGGAGCTAAGACATAAATTGGTAATTGAAGTGAGGTGCTGCTGTAACAAACACCTAAAAATGTGGAAGCAGCTTTGGGAACTGGGTAAGGTATAGAGGCTGGAAGAATTTTGAGGTACATGCTAGAAAAAGTCAATATTGCCCTGAAGGCACTGATAAAGCTTATTCTGGTGAGGGCTCAAACAGACATGGAGAGCTATAGAAGAAGCTTCCATCTTCTTAGAGAATACAGTCATGTATAAATATTAGGAGAAATATGAATGGGACAGGTCATTCTGATGAAGTTTCAGATAGAAATGAAGAATAAGCTGTTGGACAATGGAGAAAAGGTTTATTCTTGTTCTAAAGTGGCAAATAACTTGGCCAAATTGCATTCACATTCTAATGTTTTTTTGGAAGGTACAACTTGTGAGCAATAAAATTTGGATATTTAGCTGACATTTCTAAGCAAGTGTTGAAAGAACAGATTGGTTTCTCATTTCTGCTCATAATGTGAGAAGAGAGAAATGAATTAAAGAAATTGTCAAAAAGGAGATAGAACTTAAATATTTAGAAAATTTTCAGCCTATTCATATTTCAGAGAACATTAGGAATGTGGCTGACTTACCATTTGATAAGGATATTAGTGTGAATATGAAGCTTGGACCTAATCAGTATCTCAGTGGAAGCTAGGAACAGAGATGAGACTATGCTAGCAGAAGTTCTGCCAGCCAGGACTAAAGAAAATAGACAAACCAGGGTGAAATAAAGGTAGGCTGTCAAACTTAGGACCTAACCATATAGGTATTCTGCTATAAGCATGAGATATTTTTCAAGGCAAGGAAAGAATGATTCCAAAAGTAAATCAGAGATCATCAGTGGTTCCACTCCCACCCCCAAGCCCAGACTGCATAGTCCTGGGGGTCAAGGCTACTTACTTTCATTTCAAAGGGTGGCACTGCTGCCCATCAGAGCTATGTGGATAGAGCCTCCACCTTGGTTCCAACGGACCAGCTGATGATTGCCATTACAGCAGATTCTAGGTCAGTGGGTCTGGAAGGCAGAGCAGCAAGCAAAGGTTATTCTTTAGACTTAGTATCTGATTGTTTTTTCTTTGCTAGATGTTGAACTTGCTTGGGACCTGTCATCTCTTTCTTCTTTGATGTTTCTTCCGTTTAGAATGGAAATGTTTCTTCTACAATGGTATATTTGCACATAACTTACCTTCTGGTTTCATAGGTTCACAGCTAGACAAATTTTGCTTCAGGATAAATTGTACCTTGAGTCTTTTTCATATCTGGTTTGTCATATTTAAATGAAATTTTGAACTTTAGACTCAAGAGTTGATATTGGAATGAGTTAAGGGTTTTGGGGTTGTTTGGATAAAATGAATGTAATTTGCATGTAAGGACATGAATTTTTGGAGGCTCTAGAAAAGTGCCACAAACTGAAAGTTTGTGTTTTCCCAGAATCCATTGGCTGAAGCCCTAATCTTAAATGTGATGGTATTTGGAGTTAAGGCCTTCAGAAGAAATTGGGTTTGAATGAGGTCATGGGGGGTAGAGCCCCCATAATGGGATTGGTGTCCTTGTAAGTAAATGAAGAAACCATAACTCTCGCTCTGTCATGTGAGGATACAATAAGAAGGTGGCCATCTTTAAGCCAGTAACAAGGGCCCCCATCAGACCAAAATCTGCTGGCACCTTGATTTTTGTCTTCCAAGTCTCTAGAATTATGAGAAATACTCATTGTTTCAGCCACCAGGTCTATGGTATTCTGCTATAAAGGCTCAAGCTGAGACAAGGTATGCTATTCAACCCACTACACCTAAAATCGCATTTTGTTAGTATCTCTTTTCATTTTTTGTAGTACAACATAACATTAAATTTGCCATCTTAACCATTTTTAACTGTGCAGTTTAGTGGTATCAAGTACGCTTACATTATTGTGTAATATCACCACCATCCATCTCCAGATCTATTTTCATTTCACAAAACCAAAACTTTATGCTCATTAAACAATAGCTCTCCATTTCCCCTTCCTCTCAGCCCATGAAAGCCATTCTACTTTCTGTCTATAATTTTGACTATTTTAGAAACTTCATATACATGGACTTACACATCATTGGTCTTTTTATGACCAGATTATTTCACTTAGCATAATGTCCTCCAGGCTCACTCATGTTGTAGCATATGTCGGACTTTCCACGCTTTTTAAGGCTGAAAAATTACATTGTATGTATGTATGTGTGTGTGTGTATATATATATATATATACACACACACACACACACACACATACAGTCAGCCATCCATATATATGAGTTCTGCCTCCAGATTGAACCAGCCATTAATCAAAAATATTTTTAAATTAACACAATCAAAATAATATAAAATACAGTATAACTATGTAGCATTTACATTTACTAATATCATAAGTCATCTAGAGATGATTTAAAATATACTGGAAGCTATGCATAGGTTATATGCTGTCATTTTATAAAAGAGACTTGAGCATTCACAGATTTTGGCATCTGTGGGGGTTCTTAGAATCAATCCGTTGTGAATATTGAGAGAAGACTGTACCTCATTTTCTTCATTTGTTGATGGACACTGGAGTTGTTGCCATGTTTTAGCTATTGTGAATAATACTGCTATGAACGTGGGTATACAAATATCTGTTCATACTTCAATATACATCTTTTCTATTTTTCCTTTGTTGATACCTGTTATGAAGTTGGGGATGATGCACGTGGGTGTGCAGGTTGATTAACATGCTATTTTGAACCTGCTTACTTCATTCTGTATTGTGAATATTTTTCTGTTGCAATAATTAATTTCCTACTCTTTTTTAGTGTGCTAAACTAATTCAACCAGTATTCTATTGATGAATGCATTGCTGTTGTTCCCCCTCTGTTTTGCTACTATAAGTAAGGCTTCATTGTATATGGATCCTTGTATATATCAATGTTTGTTTCATTATGTGAAATTCTTTGCTAGAAATGAAATTGCTTGATCTAAGGGTATCTTAAGATTTTTAATATACAGTGTATTCACTTCATACCATTTGATGTGTTGCATGGCAGATAAGTAGACTGATTATATTTATGCTTTTCTGAAATGGATCTGTTTAGTCCTAGGAGAAATCTTATTAAACTTTTAGCATATCACTTAGGTATTCATATTTAATACTATATAAATGCTATGGGTAGGTTATATTCCAGGTTAGATCTTGAAATAAGGCAATTTTTTTTAGGCAAATATTGAATGTGACTGACAGGAATTCCTGCTTCTCTTTAATCTTCTCTAACCCCATTGATTTTTCACATGTTGTCTTTTGTCTTCATTGCTATAATGGAAGTATCTAAACAGATTCAGGGGAACGGAGTTATTAGTAGGTAGGGAGCATGAACCTAAGGTTTTAAGGCTTCCTTTCCATTCTGATTACAAAACTAGACTTAACTAGGTATGTTGCCAATAATTCTAAAAATTGATCAAAATCATTACTTATATTTAACAATAAACATATTGTTGAAGATTGTCTCTGGGAAAATTGAAACTTTTTAAAACTAAGTATTGTGTGTCGGTTGCTTTTCTAATAGAAGCATTTACATCTATGTTGGTGGGGGTCATAAACTTAGTTGCTTAGAGGGGCAGTTAATATAAATCAGCAGAGCTGAGAAGTAGAAAGGACCACAAACCCTAAAAGCAATGAACTTAAAACAATGTTGTTGGTATGCCCCACCATCTTAAAAAACATGCTTTTTTCATCTCTACTGATTTTTTTGATGTGTGTGAAAAATGAACCTGAGTTTGCCAGACTGTGTGGTGGTGTTGTGTTTTGTCTTTTTATGAAAGAAAAGCCAGATATCTAGTTATTGGTGTGAAATATTCCAATTTTTAAACATAGAAAACAAATGAAAATTATTTAAAAATAACAGCAAGATTTTATAGCTCAGAATAACATGTTTGTAGAGAATGTTTGCCTTCCCCAGATCAGCCTTTGACTTTTGGTCTAAATTTTGACTACATTTATTAGAGTGTTCTCGTTTCTGCTAAGTTTACTGTTGTAATTTTAGTTTTTTGGTAGATGGATCTCAATTTGCCACTCTTTACCCTTAACAAACCCAAGGGAACTTAGCATGGAGGAAAACCCCAAGATAGTAAGAATATTGTAATATACTTTCCAAATATATGAACACACAGCTGGTCAAACCTAAAATTGTAAGTCAACTTAAATCCCTTTTTTTTTGGCCATTAAGCAATTCTTTTGTCATGCAAGCATTTCAAAAATTCAAATGAGTTTTATTCTTGCACATAAATGCACACAATTTTACCTATTTGAAGAAGATAAGCGTCTAGATTAGTCATTTAAGACATGGAAGAAATCAGGATATTGTAAATACAATTTATTTGCAAATAAAAATTTTGATGGACATCTCTAGGGCACTTGATTTAAATTTTTGATTGCATATAAAAATGTCATTTAGTGTTTTAATTTTTAAAATAAAATTTCAGCTAATCAAACTCTCCTAAATACATCATATTTATAATATCCTGTGTACAAATTCTTTATTTCATAAAAATTTTCAGAAAGTGATCTAAAACACAGTGAGTTCTATGGCTTTGCCACTCATATTCCAACTAGGAATCTTAATATTCATTATGGGTTATAAAGAAATAGGATAAAGTTGAAAATATTCTCCTAGAGTTTACATTAAAATAACTTTTAATTACTTATGCCTATTATATGTATAAGAGCCTAATATTAAGTAGTTACTTAATACTTATGTGCAGTTAATCTAATCGGTTGTCTTCGGTGTCTGCTTTGTCCGTCAGAATATTTATAATCCAGTCTTCTCGCACTAGTCAATTGTCAAGTGAAACCAACTAGTGTGTTTCTGACTAAAATTGATTTTTTTTTGTAATGACCAATCACAATTCTGATATTCCTTAGTACCTCTTCTTATTTCCTGGTTCAGCCAAAAGATACAAAGAGCTATTGATTAGAAAATGACTTGAGCTCTAACCTTGCAATGGAACAAGAGAGAATTTATAGGAAAATATTGACAGAAACAAGTGTTAGAAAATTTACACTTCTGTTGTTCTCTCATACCAGTGTTTTCCCAAAGGCTGCTTGTGCGAAATAGATAAAGAATTCATGGAGGAGCAAAATAAGAGTAACCTATATAAATGTATAAATGTACTACTCTGCAGAAGTGATAATACTATCTTCCAGACTGCGTTATGTTGAATAAAAGAATGGAAGTGTAAATTTTAATTTGAATTTCCTTTAATTCTTATTGCTAACTGGTAACACATGTTAAATGATATAAGGAAGTATCTTTGGTTGACAATGTTTAAATACGTAACATTGTAATGTAATTGTATTGGCCTGATAAAAATCAGTACAACTTTTTGTACTGATTATCAATGTCTTCCTAGTTAGGAAGGTACATGAACCTTACCAGGAATGATCCATATGTGTGATGCTATCTTAGATAAATACTGGAAGTAGTCAAATTTTATAACAGTTCAGGGATCTATAGAACTACCTAGAAGTGAACTGCTAATTCATGACAACAGAAAGTTGATTTTTCATCAATTAGTAAAGAGTCAAATATATACATTTTGAAATATCCAGAAACTGAACTTGTGTGTATGGATAGCAGAGAAAATACCATTGTTTTGTAGGGCAGATTTGAAACTAAAGATGACTTATAAACTATTTCTCATGATAACAGCTTTATTGCAATATATTTTACATAGCAAAAAAAAAAAAAAAAAGTCCTGTTGAAGTATACAATTCAGTACAACTACTGCCATTACGTAATTTCAGAACACTTCATCACCCCCAAAAGATATTCTGACATATTAACAATCATTGCCCAAATGGTTTCCTGCCAGACCCTGGTAATCATTCATGTGCTTTGTTTTTGTGAAATTGCCATTATGAGAATTTTATATAAATGAAATCATACAATATGTGCACTTTTCTGTCTGGCTTCTTTCAGTTAGCATGTTTTTAAGGTTCATCCATTACTTTTACAAAGTAACTGCGCTATGTCATAATGTTTATGGTAATGCATGAGGCTTCCAAGTTCTCACATCCTTGCCAACAATTGGTGTTCTCTATCTTTTGTATATTAGTCATCATAGCGAGTGTGAAGTTGTATATCATTGTGCTTCTTTTTGCATTTTCCAAATGACTAATGATGTTGAACATTTTCATATGTTTATTGGCTGTATTTCTTTGGAGAAATGTCTATTCAAATCATTTGCCTACCTTTTTACTGGGCTTCTTAAATTGTTTCAAAGAGGTATTTCTATTTTGTGGATATAAATGCCTTATCAGATATGATTTGTAATTTGTTTTCCTTTATGTGGGTTGTCTCCTCTTTCTTGATGAGTCATTTGAAGGATACAAATTTTTACTCTTGATGAAGATTAATTTATCTTTAGTTGCTTGACCTTTTTGTATTATAAGAAAAAATGCCTAATTTAGGACCACAAAAACTTACTTCTGTGTTTTCCTCTAAGAGTTTTGTAATTTTAACTCTTGCATTTACAGTGATTCATTCTGAGTTAATTTTTGTATGTGGTATGAAGTAGAAGTCTACTCTATGTGTGTGTGTGTGCACACGTGCACGCATGTCTGGGCCCACATATGTGGATATCTAATTGTCCCAGAACCATTTGTTGAAAAGTCTATTCTTTCCCCCCACCTTTTTCAAAAAATAAGTTGATCATAATGTAAGGGTTTGTTTGTGGACTCTTGATTATCTTCCATTGATCTATATGTCTAGCTTTATGCCCGTACCATAGTGTGTTGATTACTGTAGCTTTTATAATTAGATTTTAAATCGGGCAGTGTGAGTCCTCCAACTTCATTCTTTACTTCAAGATTTTTGGCTGCTTATCCCTTAAAACTTTATGTAAATGTTTCAATTAGATTATCAACTTTTACAAATAAGCCAGATGGACTTTTGATGAAGGTTATGATGAATCTGTAGATGTATTTGTGGAGTATTGCCATTTACATTCTACTGATTCATGAAAATGTCTTTTCATTTTTGCAGTTCTTTAATTCTTGTCAAATATTTTATCTGCTGTTATTGAGATAATCTAATTTTTGTCCTTTATGAATATGGTTTATAAAACTTAGGTTCAAAGGTACATGTGCAAGTTTGTTTTATAGGTAGCCACATGTCACAGGGGTTTATTGTACAGATTATTTTGTTACCCAGGTACTAAGGCCAGTACTCAACAGTTATTTTTTCTGATCCTCTCCCTCCTGTCACCCTCTATTATCAAGTAGACCCCAGTGTCTATTGTTTCCTTCATTTTGTCCATATGTTCTCATCATTTAGCTCCCATTTATAAGTGAGAACATGCAATATTTGGTTTTCTGTTCTTGCATTAGTTTGCTAAGGATAATGGCCTCCACCTCCATCCATGTTCCTGCAAAGGAAATGATCTCATTCTGTTTTATGACTGTATAGTAGTCCATTGTGTATATCTACCACATTTTTTATCCAGCCTGTTATTGATAGGTATTTAAGCTGATTCTAAGTCTTTGATATTGTGGATAGTGTTGCAATGAACGTATAAATGCATGTGTCTTTATGGTACAGTGATTTCTGTTTCTTTGTGTATATACCAAGTAATGGACTTGCTGGGTTGAATGGTAGTTCTCTTTTTGGCTCTTTGATGAATTGCCACACTGTTTTCCACAATGGCTGAACAAATTTACACTCCCACCAACGGTGTATAAGCATTCCTTTTTCTCTGCAACCTCACCAACATCTGTCATTTTTTTGACTTTGTAATAGCTCTTCCTACTGGTGTAAGACTGGTATCTCATTGTGGTTTTGATTTCCATTTCTCTAACAATCAGTAATATTAAGCCTTTTTTCATATGCTCTTTTAATGCATTATATGCCTTCTTTTGAAAAGTGTTAATGTCCTTTGCTCACTTTTTAATGAGGTCATTTGTTTTTTGTTGTAAATTTAAGTTCCTTATAGATGCTGAATATTAGACCTTTGTCAGATGTATAGTTTGCAAATATTTTCTCCCATTCTGTAGGTTGTCTGCTAACTCTGTTGATGGTTTTATGTATGTATGTATGTATGTATTGCTGTGCAGGAGGTCTGGAGTTTAATTAGATCCCATTTGTCAACTTTTTGTTTTTGTTGCAATTGCTTTTGACATCTCTGTGATTGTTTCTGGCTATTGTTAGTGTATAGTAGTGCCAGTGATTTTTGTATATTGATTTTTGCATCCTGACATCTTACTGAATTCATTGATCAGTCTGAGAGCCTTTGGTAATGTCTTCAGCATTCTCAAGGTATAGAATCTTATTCAATGAAGATAGTTTCAATTCTTCTTTTCCTATTGGGTGCCCTTTATTTCTTTCTCTTGCCTGATTGCTCTGGCCAGGACTTCCAATCCTATGTTGAATAGGAGTGGTGAGAGAGGGCACACTTATCTTATGCCAGTTTTCAAGGGGAATGCTTCCAGGTTTTGCCCATTTAGAATGATGTTGGCTGTGGATTTGTTATAGATGGCTCTTTTATTTTAATGTATGTTACTTCAATACCTAGTTTGTTGAGAGATTTTTTTTGTTTTTTGCATGACGTGATGTTGAATTTTTTTTGAAAGCCTTTTCTGCATATATTGGGATAATCATGTTGCTTTTGTCTTTAGTTCTGTTTATGTGATGAATCACATTTATTCATATATTGAACAAAACTTTCATACCAGGGATAAATCCTACTTGATTGTGGTGGATTAGTTTCTTGATGTGCTGCTGGTTTCAGTTTGCAAGTATTTTGTTGAGGATATTTGCATCAATGTTCATCAAGGACTTTGGTCTGAAATTATCTTACTTGGAACTGTCTCTGCCAGATTTTTGTATCAGGATGGTGCTGGTCCCATTGAATGAATTAAAGAGAAGTCTCTCCTCCCCCCTCAATTTTTGGGAATAGCTTCAGTAGGAATGGTAACAGCTCTTCTTGGTACGTCCCGTAGAATTCAAAGCTATGAATCTCTCTGGTCCTGTTTTGTTGTTGGTGGTGGTGGTGGTGGGAGAAGATTTATTACTAATTCGATTTTGGACCTTGTTATTGGTCTGTTCAGGGAATCAATTTCTTCTTAGTTCAGTCCTGGGAGAATGTATGTGTCCAGGAATTTATCTGTCTCTTCTAGGTTTTCTAGTTTGTGTGTATAGAGGTATTCATAGTAGGCTCTGATGGTTATTTCTATTTCTGTGGGGTCAGTGGTAACATCCACTTTGCCATTTCTAATTGCGTTTGAGTTGTCTCTCTTCTTTATCACTCTAGCTAGTGGCTTACTAATTTTTTCAAAAACAAAACTCTTGGATTTGTTAATCATCTGAATTTTTTTTTGTGTCTCTATCTTTCATTTCAGATCTGACTTTATTTTTTGTTTTCTGCTAACATTGGGGTTGGTGGCTCTTGATTCTCTACTTCTACCGGTTGTGATATTACGTTGTTTATTTGAGATCTTTCTAACTTTTTGATGGGAGTATTTAGTGCTATAATTCTCCTTTTAACTTCGCTATGTTCCAGAGATTCTGGTATGTTGTGTCTTTGTTCTCATTAGTTTCAAAGAACTTCTTGATTTCTGCCTTAATTTCATTATTTATCCAAAAGCAGATTGTTTAATTTCCATGTAACTGTATGTTTTTGAGTGATGTTTTGTGTCTTAATTTCTATTTTTATTATGCTGTCAGAGTGTGTTGGGTATAATTTCAATTCTTTTTCATTTAATGAGGATTGTTTTATGACTTGTTTTGTTGCTGATTTTAGAGTATGTGCCATGTGGCAATGAGAAGAATGTACTTTTTTTTTTTTGGTTGGAGAGTTCAGTAGAGGTCTATCACATCTATTTGGTTCAATGTTGAATTAAGGTCCTGAGTATCTTTGTTAATTTTATGCCTCAATGATCTGTCTAAAATTGTCAGTGGAGTGTTGAAGTCTCCCACTACTATTGTGTCAGAATCTAAGTCCCTTTGTATGTTTCTAAGAACTTGCTTTAAGAATTGGGGTGTTCCCATGTTGAGTGCATATATATGTAGAGTAGTTATGTCTTCTTTTTGAATTGAACCCTTTATGTAAGACATTTCTTTTTTGATCTTTGTTGGTTTAAAGTCTGTTTTATTTAAAATGAGGATTGCAATCCCTGCTTTTTTTCTGACTTCCCTTTTTTTGTTATATTTTTCTCCATCCCTTTCTTTTGAGTCTATGGGTGTCACTGCATGTGAGATGGGTCTCATGAAGACAGCGTATCATTGGGTCTTTTCTTATCCAGCTTGCCACTCCATGCATTTTAAATGGGGACATTTAGTCCATTTATATTCAAGATGAGTATTGATATGTGTCGATTTTGTGCTGTCATTGTGTTGTTAGCTGGTTATTATGCCAGTTTGTGTGGTTGCTTTACAGTGTCACTGGTCTGTGTACTTACGTGTGTTTTTGTATTGGCTGATAATCACCTTTCCTTTCCATATTTAAAGATCTTTTCAATATCTCTTATAATGCAGGTCTGGTGGCAACAAATTCCCTTAGCATCTTGCTTATCTGGAAAGGATCTTATTTCTTCTTTGCTTAGGAAGCTTAATTTGGCTGGATATGAAATTCTTGGTCGAAGATCCTTTTCTCAAACTCTTCTGGCTTGTAGGGTTTCTCTTGAGAGGTCTTCTGTTAGCCTGATGGGGATTACTTTGTAGTTGACCCACTCTCTTTCTCTGGCTGCCTTGAACATTCTTTCATTTTGACCTTGGAAAATCTGATGATTATGTGTCTTGGGGATGCTCTTCTCATGTAGAATCTTGCAGGGGTTCTCTGTATTTTCTGAATCTGACTATTTGTCTAAAGAGGTTGGGGAAGTTTTCATGGATGATATCCTAAAATATATTTTCCAAGATGTTTGCTTCCTCTCCGTCATTTTCAGTGATGCCGATGATTTGTAGAGTTGGTCTCTTTACATAATCCCATATTTCTCAGAGGTTTTCTTTGTTTTCATTCAATTATTTTTTAAATTTTTGTCTGGCTTATTTCAGACAGCCAGTCTTCAAGTTCCAAGATTATTTCCTTAGCTCTTTCTATTTAGTTAATATTTGCTATTGCATTGAGAAATTTTTGTTTTTCAGCTCTATCAGATCAGTTATTCTTTTTTTATATACTGGCTATTTTAACTATCAGCTCCTATATCATTTTATTGTGCTTTCTAGGTTCCTTGGATCAGGTTTTGTTCTGAATCTCAGTGATCTTTGTTTCTATTCATATTCTGAATTACATTTGTGTAATCTCAGCCAGTTGGTAAGAACCCTTGTTGGAGAACTATTGTGGTCATATGACACTCTGGCCATTTGAGTTACCAGAGTTCTTGTGTTGGTCATTCTTATCTCTGCATGTGGGTGTTCCTTTAAGTGCAGTGTAGCTTGACAGTCAATAAGCATTTTTTTTTTTTTCCCTGAATGCTTTCACAGGGTCCAGGCTTTGTACAGCGTCCTTATTTGCAGCTGACTTCTTGTCTTTGGTTTCATAGGGGGTATACTAGTGAGGTACTTTTGATGTTGAATTTTCGGGATGTGATCCACTAGGTGGTGCTTAGGTGTAGTGGTCTTCTGGTAGGCTCTTGCTCAGTCATTTGGCTCCCCCTGTATCTTTTCTAAGTTGCAGCTGTGCTGCCTCTGTTTTCCAAAATGTAGGCTCCTCTACCACTTGAGTGCTCTAGAGGAGCTGTAGATGGTGGCTTTGCATTACTGGGCTTTCTACCATAGTTCTTGGGTGATCTCAGGATTTATGTTTCCTCCCCCATCTTGGAGACAGCAGAATAGAGGACTTCAGCAATGGTTGTGGCTGAGGGTCTTTTACTTGTCTTCTGAGGGCTCCACCCCAGAGAGTTGCAGGTCAGCAGTCACTCACTGCCATCAGCCCAGGATGGGGTATTTGTACCATGGGCCCAATCCAGGGATTCCTTGCCCTGTAATAAGCAGGATGTGAGGGTGAGACCTGTGGGAGACATACTGGCCTCCTCTTCACGGGTTGACTGTAGCTTGTTGGAGGTGTGGATGAGGCAATTAGAATATTTCCTTCTTGAGTCCAAGGATAGCAGGGGTAATACTACTGTAGAGGCAGTGGCAGAGAGCCTTTTGGTTGCCCCTGGGTAACTCACCTCCGAGAAACATGGAACCACTGTTACTGGGAATGTTCAGCCAGTGGGGTGGGATGGCTGCATGGCTGGCATAAGCTTGGAGCTCTGCTTGTTGGGGGATCAGGTGGATGAGATCTCACTGGGAGGAAAGATTGGCCTTCTCTCCATATGGTGACTGTCGTTTGCTATAAGTTCAAGTGTAGTTCTCAGGCTCATTGTTTCTTCCCCCAGACCTGAGGCAGCAGAAGCAGAACTGCTGGTGCGGCAGTGGTACAGGGGCTGTCCGTTGTGTCTGGGAGCCTCTCCCCCAGGGAACTCCAGGCCACTACCAGTGCATAGGCTCAGCCATGGGTGGGGCAACCATTCTTCAGTCATGACCGGGGGGCCCTACTTGGCAAAGAGGTAGGGGTGGAGGGTTCCCAGGGAAGAGAGACTAAACTCTTCTCTGTATTGGCTACAATGTGCCAGTGTAGTGACTAGGCCCTTTTTTCTTCCCCAGCCTGAGAGCTGTTAGGAAAGTACCACTGCAAGCAAGTTCAGTGGCAGAGGAGTCATGGTTGACTCTGAAATTTTATCCTTGGAGAAATGGGCTGCCACTGATTAAAATGATCATGCAGGAGCAGGGTGGTTGTGCTGGATCCCAGGTCAGGCAGCCCTGCCCAGTGAAGAGAAGTGAGGACTGGGACCTGTGGGGGAGAACAGTCTGGCCCCTATTCTGTGAGGTGGCTGCTCCGTGCTGGGGTCCAGACCAACCCCTGTTCTCCGTGGACTCTCCAGAACCTGGAGACAGCAAGGGTGAGGGCTGTGAGAGCAAAGATGGTAACCCCTCCCTGTCCACTGGAAGCTGTGTCCCAGGGAGGTGCAGAGATACTACTGGCTCGATAGCCCCAGGGGTGGGTGGCTGGGGACCCATGCTGTGAGTATCTACCCACCGAGAAGATAAGGGATAGGAAACCCATTTAACAAGCAGTCCAGCCACTTTTCCATACGGCTGCTGTGGTATGCTGGCGGTCCACTCTAGTCCCTAGTCACCTCAGATTTTCTAGTATCTGAGGGTATCAACAGCAAAGACTGAAAGAGCAAAAATGGTGGGCTGCCCCTCTTCCTGAAAGCTGTATCCCAGGGAGTTATGGACCTGCTGCTGTCCTGAATGCATCTGCAGGAGGTGGCTGGAGACCCCATTTGGGAGAATCCTGCCCAGTGAGGAGGAACGCATCAGTAACCCACATAAAAGAAGCAGTCTGGCCACTCTTCTATATGGCATCTGTGCTTTGCTGGGGATCCGCTCCAGCCCTTCCTCTTCTCGGACTTTCTAACGCCTTATGGCTAAGGCTGCTTAACAGCAAAAATGGCAGTTTGAAACTGTTGCTGGCTGAAAAACATCAGCAGGAGTAGCTGGAGACCTCAGTTGGGAGGTCCTGTCCAGTGAGGAGGAGTGAGATTTGGGACCTGAGTGAAACGCAGTCTGGCTGCTTTTCCTCTAAAGGTGTTGTGCTGGGGGTCCACTTCAGGCCCTAGCTGCCTTAGACTCTGCAAAGCCTAAAGGCAAAAATGACTAAAGATGCAAAACAGCAAAGATGGTGGCCTGCGCTTCCCTCAGGGAGCTCCATCCCAGGGAGGGTTTGAAACCCATTTTTGACTGGAAAACGGCAGTGGTGACTGGAGACCCTGGTTAGGAGATTCTTCCCAGTGAGAAAAAACGGGTCCAGGATCTGCATGAATAAGCTGTCTGGCTGCTTCTCTGTAGAGCTGCTGCACAGTAGTACCAGGGGTGCCACTACAGTCCCTAGATACCTCATACTCCCTAGAGTCAAAAGGCAACAATGGGCAAGCCTGTTAAATAGCAAAGATGGTGGCCCATCCCTTCCTCTGGGAACTCCATCTCGGGGAGGTGTAACACTGCTACTAGTGGCTGGCTGGATTTCCAAGCTAGCGGGTCTTATCCTGTGAGGTGCCATGGAAGAGAAATGTGCAGACTGTTGCTGCCCAGCCCCCTGGATTTAGCTCTTTTCCAAGGATTAGGTGTGGGAGTCTAACCTCCAGCTTTGCCAGAGTTGCAGCTGCTTTTACCCAGCTTAGTTATCTAAGGCTTCCAGGCTCAGCGTGTACCTGAGTGGCTGCTCTGCTGAGACTCCATGTAGTTCTGCATGTCAAACTGAATGCTCTGGTGGAGTGAATTCATGAGAAGATCTCCTGGCCTGAGGGTTGCAGATACCCATGGGAGAAGTGTAGGGTCCCCGTGGTCACTCACTCACTGCTTCCCTGGTTGTGGGAGGCTTCCCTGGCTCTACGTGGCTCCCAGGGAAGGTCTGGGAGGTTGTCCTGCCTTGCTTTTCTTTGTTCTCCATGGGTCGAGTTGTTTCCTTGGTGAGTCCCTGTTGCATGTTCCTGGATGCTTCAGTTGAAGGTCCTGTATTTACTCACCCCTTCTGTTTCTGAGAGCTAAATGTCACTTGGTCGTGGTGTTTAATTCTTTTTATATATTGATGGATTCAGTTTGCTAATGTTTTGTTGAGACCTGGTGCATCTATTTGGTTGGTACAAAAGTAATTGTGTTTTTTGTCATTAAAACGGCAAAACCCACGATTACTTTTGCACCAACCAAATATATTCATAAGGGGCATTTATATATAATTTTCTTATGATGTCTTTATCTGATTTTGGTGTCAGGGAAGTATTGGCCTCATAAAGTTCTCAGTTGAGAACTGTTTCTTCTATTTTTTGAAGCAGTTTGTGACGGATTGCCTTTAATTCTTTTAATGTCTGGTAAATTTCAGCACTAAAACACCTGGGCCTGGCTCTACTTTATGGAATTTTAAGAGATATGTATTGTTACTTATTTAATCTCATTATATTCGGATTTTCTTTCATTTTGAATCTGTTTCAGTCACTTATGACTTCTATTAATCTAAAAAATTCATTTTATTTAGATTAATAGGTTGACATACAAATTTTCATATTTTTATCCTTTTTATCATATTTATGTCAGTAACATATCCTCTTTAATTTATAGGTTTAGTAATTTAAGTTTTCTCTCTATTTCATTGGTGTATCTGACAGTTTTGTTGATCTTTTCAAAGAAATAACTTTTGGTTTTGTTGACTTTTTTACTTTGTTGTTCTATTTCTGCTCTAATTTTTTTAATTCTTTTATTTATATATAAATTTAGGTTATCGATTTCACTTTTTTAGCAGTAAAGATGAATAGTGAATATTTCAATAGCTTTTGGGGTACAGGTGGTTTTGGTTACGTAAATGAGTTATTAGTTGTGAGATTTTAGTGCACCCATCATCTGAGCAATGTACTCTGTACCTAATATGTTATCCTTTATTCCTCACCCCCTCCCAACCTTCTCTCGAGTCCCCAGAGGCCATTGTATAATTCATATGCCTTTGCATTCTCATAGCTTAGCTCTAATTTATAAGTGAGAACATAACAATATTTGATTTTCTGTTCCTGAGTTACTTTACTTAGAATAATGGCCTCCAGATCCATCTAAGTTGCTTCAAAAGACATTATTTTGTTCATTTTTATGACTGAGTAGTATTCCATGGGGGGGGGGTGTGTGTGTGTGTGTGTGTGTGTATACACACCCCCCATTTTCTTTATCCACTAGTTGATTGATAGACACTTAGGTTGGTTTTGTATATTTGCAATTGTGAGTTGTGCTGCTGTAAACATTCATGTGTATGTGTCTTTTTCAAATAATGACTTACTTTCCTTTAAGTAAATGCCCAGTAGTGGGATTGCTGGATTGAATGGTAGTTCTACTTGGAGTTCTTTAAGGAATCTCCGTACTGTTTTCCATAGTGGTTGTACTAATTTACATTCCCACCAGCAGTGTGAAAGTATCCCCCTTTTCACCATATCCATGCCATCTATTATTTTATGATTTTTTAAATTATGGTCATTCTTACAGGAGTAAGATGTTTTGAAATATTTTCAAATATGTATGAATTCTCCAAATTTTCTTTGTTGACTGCTAATTACATTCAATTGTGTCTAGAAAACATTGTTTTACTTTTGTGAGTATATAGTAAGTGTATATATTTATAGGGCACACGAGATACTTTGATATAGGCATGTAATAAGCAATAATCACTTCATGGACAATGGGGTGTCCATACCTTCAAGTATTTATCCTTAGTGTTACAAAAATCCAATTATACTCTTTTAGTTATTTTTTATGTACAATTATTGATTATAATCACCCTTTTGTGCTATCTAATACTAGATCTTGCTCATTCTTTATAGCTGCATATTTTTGTACCCATTAATGATTCCCACTTTCCTCCCCCCTCCCACTCCTCCCACTACTCTTCCCAGACATTTTGGTAACCATTCTTCTACTCCCTGTCTGTGTGAGTTCAAATGTTTTTTGTTTTATTTTTTGAGACAGTTTTATTCTGTCACCCAGGCTGGAGTGCAGTGGCATGATCTCGGCTCACTGCAGCCTCCACCTCCCAGGTTGAAGCAATTCTCCTGCCTCAGCCTCCCAAGTAGCTGAGACTACAGGAAGGTGCCACCATGCCTGGTTTATTTTTTGTATTTTTAGTAGAGATGGGCTTTCACAGTGCTAGCCAGGATGGTCGTGATATCCTGACCTTGTGATCTGCCCACCTCAGTCTCCCAAAGTGCTGAGATTACAGGCATATCCTGAAGCATTTCTTTAATGAATTATAAAAGGAGATAGAACATGGCTTTACCAGTATGATCCTGAAGATAAGGCACAATCAGAAGACTGGCTACCAAAATATGAAAGTTGTCCAGTCAGAGCAACAGGGAACTGGTCAAGAGCAAAGGTGACACTGTCTCAGGATCCTCAAGGCATCTTGCTTGTTGACTTTTTGGAGGACCTAAGAATGAGAACGTCTGCTTATTAGGAGACCGCTTTGAGAAAGTTAGGCAAAGCTTTAGTTGAAAGACACCCAGAGAGTCCTTCACTACAATGTTCTTGCTCCTTCCTTTCATTAAACAAGGACAATTTTGCAAAATTTTTGATGGCAAATCTTTAGTAATGCACCTTACAGTCCTGATTTGGCTCCTCTGACTTTTTTTTTTTTTTTTTTTTTGCTGATCTTAAAAATTATTTTTAAAGGGCATGCATTTCTCCTCAGTTAATAATGTAAAAACTGCATTGACCTGGTTAAATTTCTAGGATCCTCAGTTCTTTAAGGACAGGCTAAATGGCTAGTATCATCACTTATGAAATTGTCTCGACCTTGATATAGCTCATGCTGAGAAATAGTTTGTTTTTTTGTCTTAAAATTGCATTTCTTCATGAAATTTGAAAAGTCCCTCCTCATATTTATACTTCCTGGGAGAAGGAAAGAAAAAATTCAAATGTGTGATCATCTTCACGTTAAGATTCTCAGCAACTCTAAACTTGTAATTTGAGGGAATTCCTCACGCTGCCTTGGTGGTAGCTAAGAATTGTGCTCTGTATCTATCTCTACTTCTTTATGGGAGTTTGTCATTTTCAGGAGTTAATGCAATGGTCATTAGAATCTTGGTGCTTGTCAACCACACAGATTTGTGGGATCAGCATGTCGATTTCAGTTTCTTAAATCTTTTTGTGATCTGGTGATTCTGCATTTTAAACACACAAGGAATTCCAATGTAAGGGACCTAAAATCACTCTTTGGGCAACAGTGTTTTGAAACATATGGTTTAGTTTGCTATCTGCCTCCTACGTGAGCCCTGTGGATTTCATAGTTTTTCCAAAAAAGAGAGATTACAAGAGAATAGATTGCTAAAAATCAGACATCTACTAATAAACTAATCTTCACTACTGGCATTCCTTTTCCAGAGTTGAAGTGGAACCACAAAAGTATAGTAATATTTTTCTGCAACTGTCAAGTTAACATTTATTAATTTTTTAATGTTAACTTTCTGGAGTTTGTATGTTTGTGCTCTTTGTAGCCTCGTTCCACTTGTAATTTGTTGTAATTTCTTACAGTAAATAAATGTTCTTTTTTGTAGCAAGTTACACATTTGTGATTTTATGTTCCTTTACTAAAAGGCTTCCAAACGGTAGCTTTAGGTCTGACAAAACCTGTTTCTGACTTTCAGTTATATTTTTGAGCAACTTTCTTCTTAGTTTCTAGAGAAGGGAAAACTGTTTTCCTAACCCCTGAGTTGTGGTTGTTCTCCTGATAAATAATAGCCAGCTTGTAGAGCAGATCTGCGGACCTGGGGAAGCTTCTGAAACAGCCATTTCTAACAGATTCTCCCAAGGTCTTACCTGCTCCAGGATTTGAGTGCTACAGGAAATTATAAAATATGCATTAAGAATTGTGTACATGCTTTTATTTATTGAAGGTTTACAGGGTATTTTTGGATATTTTTATATACTTTTCTTGACTAGATATTTTAAATGAGCCTGTAAAATACCACAAAATCAGTAAGGTATGGAACACACCTAGAATCCTGTTTCCTAGACTGTAGTGGTTATTCCCATCATCACACACAAAAGGGACACACTGCAGCTTTCAACAAATCTGCCATTTTCACTGGCAAAATTTTACAAACTTAACAAATTATACCAAGTAGAGCTACTTCTCAGGTAGAGTGTGATACACATTTCTGGTGTGGAAATCAGTTACTGTGAACCTTTGAGTCACATTCTGTCTCTGTCACGAAGAATTCTGTTAGGAATCTATTAATATTTCATAGGCAAAATGAAGATTGCATGATTCTGCCTTACAGGACTGAGAAGTGCAAAAATACCCAGGAAGATTTTCACAGGAATAAGAGGATGCTTTTAATGTTGTATAACATTAGATCATCTTTCTTCCTGAATTCATTGCTTGCATTCTGGGTATGGCTGGGATGATGAAAATAAGATGGCAGTGAAGTAAAATGCAGAAACAGGAAATTCATGGTTGACGTTCAAACTTGCTAGTAAGTTATGTCCCTGACTGGTTCCTCCTTCTCTAATATCCTCCTACTTTTCCAAACAATATAGTAATTCTGGGGCAGCATTTTGACTCTCCTTGGGTAAGAAGATTTTTCACAGCTTTGCCAAATGACATCAGTCACTTATTTCTTTCTTCACATTTCTGTGTTTTCTTTCCCCTCCTCCCAGAGGAACTATCTCTTCTTGATGTTCTTTGTTGTACACTTGGAGTTAATTACTTGTCCATGTTTTTTTCACTTGTACTTATGTGTCTTGAAATCTCAGGGAAGTCATCTACCCCTTAAAGAAGAATGATTGAACTTTTTTTCTTTGGTACATTGCACAGCATCTACAATGTTAGCAGGGGGTCTTTAATCCACAGTGCTACTAGCAAAGCTGAGTAGCTCAATAAGATGGCAGATGCTCCTGATGCTTCTCTACTCTTACAGAAGGGTAGAGAGAAAGGATATTAGGGAAGTGATATATATGAAATGGTCAAAAAAGTGGAAGAAAAATTGGATGCAAAAGTTAACATGATAACGCACAAAAATAAGTTGCCTTTCAAAAGATCCCAAGGTTGCAAGATACCTGGCTAACTTGGTCATTGTTTTTCTCTCTGCACCTTTCCATTCTCATCATGTGATTTAGTTTTATCAGCAAGACCTATGCACAGCCTTTTTGCTTTCATATTTGCTACAAAGCCTTTTTAAATCTGTTAACCTCTAAACTGATGTCCCAGTATGTTATGGCCTGTTTAGTCTAGTCTATGCCCTTCTTTCAGATTAACTTTTCAAAATCACCTTCCTGTTCAGCCATTCCCCTGCTAAAGATTTCTACTCATTGACAACCACCTTAGAGCCTACACTGGGATGGGAATACAAAGATGTCAGTGATGTAGCTCTACTATTTTTCATTTAAGTGCTTCACTTCCAATATACCCTCCAACTAAAACTGGATCGTTTCCTGTTCCTTGCGATGTTCTGTCCCCAGGGCTTTGCCCACTATCTGCCTGGAACTCTTTATTGTGCCTATTTGATAGACAAATTTGATTTTTCAGGCATAATTCTAAATGCTACTCTACAAAGTATTACTCCTTTAAATTCAGATAACCTGTTGCTTTCTCATGCCACTAAACATATTCTATCTGGTATTGGAGATATCTCTGTACTTGTTTTCATTTCTGTAAGAGGACTATAAACTCTGAGTATTGTAACAACTTTTACTTGTTAGTAGCCAATGGTTTGTATAATACCATGTGAATATTAATTTTTTTTAAGCTAATTGAAACAGCTAAATGACAGGCAATTCAGAGAAAATAAGTCAATTTTACAAAATGCTGTTAAATACATGTATCTGATCACATAGATAACATGTATGTATATATGTGCATATATACACGTATACATACACATCTGTATGTGTAAACAAGAAAGGCAAAACAGGAACTGGGGCTTTCTGAAAACACTTTATCTTGATTTGTTGTTTCATGCACGTTCCTAAGTGTCATTCTCTATATTCTGATACTTCTACACTCTTGCCTACCTTCTTTGCCTTCCAAATTCATTTAGCACAGATTTCACCCTTATTAACACTTGAGGGGTCCCAAGAGTGCCCATGACAAAATGAACTGTGGTAGTATTCATCTCACCCTCATTCCCTGTACCCCCCACAGCACTGAGGGACTTCTGCTGGATCTGGTGTAGTAATTTTTGCACCCAATGATATACTCAACAAAATGTGATTTTGGACTAAAGTACTGCATTGTCCAAGTTCAAAAAGGGCAGGGGCTATTGAATGTTTTTTCTGAGGAACTAATGCTGCATATTTAGCTGAGCTAATAAAGAAGCAGTATGGTCTAAAGAAGCAAAAACTTTATATTGTGATTGGCTTGAATCTTGTCTTTCATATCCTTTACCAGACAGATTTACTGTGAAGCTAAAAATCTTTAGTTGATGTTTCAGGGCCTCATATTTGTATGGGCCCTGGGACATGCCATGGCAATTTTGTGTTTGTAATTTTGTATTTTTCCATTTTCAGCATTGTGTTTTCCCAACCCCTGTCAAGTTGTAGAAGTTTCAAGCCTCACAAAACATAGACTTGCTCTCACGTTATGACTTTCCAAGCAGAGTCCTGACATCACTAATCCTCTGAATGAATAGCAGTTACATTGATAGAAAGGAGTTACATAAACTTACAGGGTTTTTTTTGATTGGGCAAAAATCCCCATATGCTTCTCTTTCTATGCCTTTTATTCCTCATTTTTCAGTGCAAAAATACAAAAATAATAAAGGATACATATTTTTGTAAAAGCAATTAGACAATATCTGTTTTCATTTCAACCAAGAGTAGAGCAATAACTCATATCCAAAATGAGAGAAATTATTTCCATTTTATGTTGTATTTAACAGAAGAATAATACACATATCAGACCAAGGACCATAGGAAGAAACACAGACAAGGACAAAACATAAGAGCTATTATATAAGTAGTGATAGTGAGAAAATACATACAATATACTAGATAAAAGGCAAATATCCCTAATAGCTGAGAGACAATTCCCCAGATCATTTGTGTTTCTGAACATCTTATAAATAAGGCATTAACATCCCTTTGTTCTGGACTATGTCTTCAAGAATATATGGATAGCAAACCACATTAGAAGATGTAGACAGTGTCTATCTCTGAAGCAAAAGGCAGGATGTTGACTGTCCATTATAAAAACTTTGGGTTTCTTCCCTTTAGCACAATCCACTGCATGCATGTGCAGGTGTCATCTAGACCCATCTGCAACATCCCTGTAGGACATGGAGGTGGAGAGAACTGGCCCAAACGTAGTAATGCTCATAATGCCTTCTGTGTCCTGAGAAATAATGTCCCTTGTCTCTGACCCAGGAGTCTTGTGTCTTCTGCCTGCATCTGTAAAACTATAGCAGACTGTTTGTTAGGTTTTAAGTAGAGTGGTATTTCAGATCTTCAGATTTTGACATGTTTGTAGTGAGCTTATGCAACTTAATAAAAACAAAGCCAAATAAAAAAGCAAACAAAGAAGATAAATATTTAGTAGAACATAAAAATGTAAGCATCTATAATACCTTTACATCTTTACTCATCAGGCATTATAAAATGTTAATATGTCATTTTGCACTCATCAAATTGACAAAAAAAATAGCCAGATGTAGAGATGAGATGGAGAAACAGATACTTTCATGTGTTGCTGGTGGATGTGAAAAGTAATAAAACAGTTTAGAAAAGTTGTGTGTATTTATATCTACTTGGCCAGCCGTTCCACTTTTGAAATCTATCAAAAGGAATAAAACCCCAGTGACTGTCAGTCTGTCTCTCTCTCTCTCTCTCTCTCTCTCTCTCTCTCTATATATATATATATATAGTGTGTGTGTGTATATATATGTGTGTGTATATATATGTGTATATATATATATACACACACATATATGTATGTATGCAGAATCTTTAGATATAGGTAGCTTATCCTTGTCTGAAATGGGATGCAAATAAGAGAGAGAAAATATTGAATCACTGTATGTTAACTTGAAAGGATTCCCATGAACTGTTAAATTAAAAAATTATAAATGTAATATAAAATGATTTTCTTCTTTTGAAAAAGAAACATAGTATATACATGTGTGTATGTGTAATTTATTGTGACCTATCGGAATGGGCAAGTAAGGATTGAATATATTATTTAATCCAAAGGTGACTGCAAATTGACTTTCCTCTGGTGCTGTGAAAGAGATAAATAGTTTATGCTGAGCTAGCATCTCGATCTCAGTAGCAGCTTAGTCCAAGCTGTAGCTAGGCTTTGGAATCAGACAGACTGGAGTTCACATCTGGATTGGACAGCTGACTGGCTGAATGAACCTGGGCAAGCCATTTGGTCTTTGTGAGCCCCTGTTTCTTTATCTGTTAAAATGTAGATAACAATAGCATCTACCTCACATTTTTAACTTACAGTTCTGTCATAGCATCAATGATGGTGTTGGTAATAAAATTTACCACTTAAAGTGGATAGTTTGTGATTCCTCTTGTCTTTTTAAAATAGTAGATTGCTCACTTAGCTACCTATAAAGGAATGATAATATCTCAGATTTTCTTACTATTTTTCTATACAAGCTCATCAAATAACAATTGAACCAAGACCTGAGATGACCAGAAAGCAGAAGTATGCACATTGTTAGTGTTGCTAATCTTCAATGAAGATTAGAACTGAGGCCGTTAGGTGGCTTAATGGGTATGAAGAAAACCTTTAGTAATACAGCTGAAGCATCATTAGCAGGCTTACAATTTATTATCTGAAATAGTGGCTATATTTTACAAATGAAAAATTGTCCCATACCTACCTTAAGTAAAAACTACAGTTTCTTGTCAAATTGCGTGAAACAAATCATTAAAACTGTAAAAAGGCGGTTGTCCAAGTCTTTACTGCAAGAATATCATAGAAAATAAACCAGCTGAGCTACTTACCATTATCTTAAATTTCTCAACTATGGAGTGCTTCAGTGAAGGAGCTATTTATAATTCTCATTTCTCCTTTAAATTCTTAACTTGTAGAAATCTAGCTTAGATTGGAGAAAAGCCCTAATTTTGTTCAGGATTGCACAGGCTGCCATCAAATCATAGTTTTGAATTAATCGAAAGTCTGATTACTCTCCCTGAAACTATGCAAGTATTAATGGTTTTCTTGTCAGCATTTGATGAGCCTTTCCTTTGGATTGATAGTCTCTAGTGCTTTGTTCTTTCACATATATACCATTTTTAATCATCAGTTTAGGTAAGATATGAGTATTTGTTTTCAAGTTGTCGAAGACAATGGAACTATTAGTGTAACTTAAAATCTGGAAAGTTGGCATGCTAAAATATGAACATAAAGATTCTGGAATCTGGAAGCTCTATGTCTCAGGGTGTTGAAACTACTGTGGAAACCAAATGAAAATCCTACAGAGCAAGAACTATGCTATAGACAATGTCTCTATACTTCTAGGACCTACAGCAATACTTGGCATCCAGCCCCCGGGGAATAAAAGGGAGGAGGGAAACACCTGACCAAAATGCAGCAAAGTGAGACATGAAGACATTCATTTCATGCTAGAAAGAAGCTGTGGATTCATTTAGGTGTCAGAGCTTCTGTTAAAGCTTTTCTAAAGTCAATATACACATGGTGCTTTATTTCCTCTAAGATAAAATGTCAGTTTCCGGGAATAGAATCATGCTGAATGCCCCTTTTGTCTTGCCCTTCTCAATCCCTTGTCAAGCGACAACTTCAATAGTCATTGAAAGGAAAGGCACATGTGTACGGAGAGCTAGAACATTTCTTACAAAATGTTAAGAAGGTCAGCAGAGATTTCAAGGTCATTTTTGTCTTCTATTTTATATTAGGACTCTGAGGAGAAAGATGATTTATAAAATGCATTCATTTTCCATAAAGTGATTGGTTTGGGGAGGATACCATCTAAGCCTTCTGGAGAAAATATACATTAACAATTAAGGCTAGCTTTTAGTCATTTTTAAAGATTTTCAAACACTATAAAATCTCAGAGCTTTTAATTTCAAAATAACGTAATTGAGGTAATTTATTTTTTTAATACATGAGGCTGTTTAAGAGGCCTGGGGGACACAGAAATATTAAATGCTCTTTTCCAGATGGAAAAACAGGCAGAGGAAGAACCAGTGGGCAGAGAAGTCAGTAAATGAAATGTCATGACATGGCAGTGAAGACCACAGCCTCAAGGGCAAGCCAACACTTACTTTATTTCCATTCTCGGACAGATCCCTTCACCTCTCTGTGCCTTGATTTTCTCATTCATAAAATGTGCATAATTATTGTAACTTTCTCTCAAGGTTGTTTTGATTATTAGATGATTTAATTTATATAAAGCTGTCAAAACATCTAACACAGATTAAGCCTTTGCAGTTATAAAAAGACAAATATGTTGGAAATGAAGATGAATATAAAAATAGTAATTATTTGTTAAATGTGACAAGTTTATCTCTTGACTCCAAGCTCCCAGAAACAAAAGACAGGATTCTTGTAGCTCTTTCATCCAGTGAGTCCAAAAATGCACAGATGGGCAGCTGCTAGTATAGATTCAGAGACTTTAAGAGAAGGTACAGAATGTAGAAATCACAGCTGTGTCCGAGCGATGGCTATTCCATTTCCACAAATGGCTGGGCCCACCTCCAGGAGTTACTGTGCCAGTAGCAACTGTGGGCTCACTTGGAAAAGGAATGAAGTGGGCTGGGCACGGTGGCTCAAGTGTGTAATCCTAGTACTTTGGAAGGCCAAGGTGGGTGGATCACCTGAGGTAAGGTATTCCAGACCAGCCTGAACAACATGATGAAACCCTGTCTTACTAAAAATAAAAATATTAGCTGGGTGTGGTGGCAGGCACCTCTGTAATACCAGCTACTTGGGAGTATTAGGCAGGAGGGTGTCTCAAACTTGGGAGGTGGAGGCTGCACTCCAGCCTGGGCAACAAGAGTGAAACTCTATCTTAAAAAAAGAAATGAAGTGATTCTCAACCTGTGTTTTGTGGTGTTTGCTCCTCATGATCCTGTCACATGTGTGCTTCCAAAGTTGCAAAGCGTAACAGTATGTTGTTTTTCTTCAATCAGTAATGGGTTTGCTTAACATCTGCCAGAGTAAAGGTTTCACTGAGTACACCCTGTGTATTGGCTGAGAGTCAGTTTCCAGCCAAAAGGCACAATGAGTAGCTCTTAGGGAAGGTAAAAGCGTTGTTTGCACTTTGCCTTATGAGAGGAGCTCAGAGCGGGTAGATAGTGTCAGGGCTGAAGGGCAGCATGGTGCTTTGTAAGGCAAAGACCTGTGAGACCCTGTTATTCAACAGTTATGATTATTTGGATATCATTGACTAATGTCTGAAGATTAATTCCCTCAAGTATTTTTCCCTTGTCATACCCACATACTTTCAAAGAGTAGCAGGAACCCAGAGTTCAGAATCACTAAAATGAGTGCTAATGGCTTCAAAGTCATCAAGAATTTTTTTTTTTTTTTTTTTTTTTTTTTTTTTGAGATGAAGTTTTGCTCTTGTCGACCAGGCTGGAGTGCAGAGTGTGATCTCAGATCACTGCAACCTCTGCTTCCTGGGTTCAAGTGATTCTCCTGCCTCAGCTTCCCGAGTAGCTGGGACTACAGGTGCACACCACCACACCCAGCTAATTTTTGTATTTTTAGTAGAAATGGGGTTTCACCGGATTGGCTATGCTGGTCTCAAACTCCTGACCTTGTGATCCACCCACCTTGGCCTCTCAAAGTGCTGGGAGTACAGGTGTGAGCAACCTTGCCCAGCCAAGAATTTTTTAATTTTTAATTTTAATAGGATTTAGGGAGCAGGTGATGTTTGGCTAAATGGATAAGTTCTTTAGTGGTGATTTCTGAGATTTTGGTGCACACATCATCCAAGCAGTATACCTTGTATTCATTGTGTAGTCTTTTATCCCTCGCCCTCCTCCTGCCCTTTCCCTGAAGTCCCCAAAGTCCAATATATAATTTTTATGCTTTTGGGTCTTCATAGTTTAGCTCTCACTTGTGAGTGAGAATATATAATGGTTGGTTTTCCATTCCTGGGTTACTTCACTTAGAATAATGGTCTCCAATTGTATCCAGGTGGCTGTGAACACCATTTCATTCCTTTCTGTGGCTGAGTAGTATTCCAGTGTATCACATTTTCTTTATCCACTTGATTCTTGAGCATTTGGGCTGGTTCCATATTTTTGCAATTGTAAATTGTGCTGCTATAAATATGCATGTACAAGTATCTTTTTAGCATAATGAGTTCTTTTCTTCTGGGTAGATACCTAGTAGTGGGATTGCTGAATCAAATGGTAGAATTCCTTTTTTGTGGTTTTAATTTGCATTTCCCTGATAATTAGTGATGTTGAGCATTTTTCCATATGCTTGTGTCACCGATAAATTTTTGATATATGTAGTCTTTTTGCATAGCAATTCGAATATGTATTTATTTTTAAAATTGTCAATGTAAACAGGTAAAGCCCTTTTATCTAATTTCTCTTTTGAAATACTTACAAAAGTGATTGAAGAAAACACAATATGATTATTTTCCTACCATAAAAGGGCAAAGATTTTGGGATAAAGAAGTGGTGGGGAAGGTAAGGGGTTTTCTACATTTTTTGGCTTTTGCCCTGAGTAATTACTTGTTAGGAGATTAAAGATTTTACAAAGTGTGCCAATGGCTGGGTGTGGTGACTCATGCCTATAATCCTAGCACTTTGGGAGGCTGATATGGGTAGATTGCCTGAGCTCAGGAGTTTCAGACCAGATGGGGTAACATGGCAAAACCCCATCTCTGCTAAAATTACAAATAATTCACCTGGCATGGTGGCACATGCCTGTAATCCCAGCTACTCAGGAGGCTCAGGCAGGAAAATCACTTGAATGTGGGAGATGGAGGTTGCAGTGAGCCAAGATAGCACCACTGAAGTCCAGCCTGGGTGAGAGACAGAGTGAGATTCCGTCCCCAAAGGAAAAAAAAAAACAGTGCCAGTGCTCAATGCTCAACTGGCAAATTGCTATCAATTCCACTAAACAAGACTATGCTATTAATAGAAACTAATATTTCCATGTAGTGATATATTTTAAAAATACATGGCAGACGTCCATTAACTGACAGAGGTCTGGTATTTGCCATAATTTTGCAAAAAAAAAAAAAAAAAAATTATTGGGCTAAACATAATTATGGTTATCTTTTCTTCAATGAAAAGCTTAGTACTGAAATTTGGTTATGTTCCAGAATCTAAATTTCTGTGTCTGAACGATTCTACAAAGTAATTTGGTCTATTTTGTTAATATAAAATGATTGTATGGGTAACTTGAAATATATACACTGTATATACGTGTCAGAAAAGTTACAAAATGGCAAAAATAATATGTTTTTGCTTTCAGAGCAGGAAACAATGAAATAATGGGGGTGAGTGCTTGATGGGGTAGAAGCTTAATTAAATGTCAGAACAATCAGGTTTCACTCCTGATTTATAGAAACTTCACTGGAAACTGAAGCACGTTGTTGAACCTCATTAAGCTTCATATTTCACCTATGTAAATGCAATGCTAATATCTGACCCTATCATCCCAGAAAGTTTCTGTAAGAATCTTGTGATACGATGTATGTGAACACACTGTATAAATATATGGCAATATTCGTCAAAGTATGGTCTTATGGTGCCCTATTCTCTTCTTGATACAAACATTTCATTTTCCCTGTTTTAAAATTCTTTTATTACACAAGGAATAAATGAATATAATCATCATAGAAATCCAAGCATTACCATAATATACATAAAAGAAAATGGAAGACCCCTGACTTGCCTGTCTCCAGATCTTCCTTCCTCTTCAGTGGTATCTCTATAAACAATTTAATGAGTTTTCTTTCAGAAATGTTCTAAGCATATATGTATGCATGAATATGAAACATTTTATTTCATGTAATTGGGATCACAAAGTTTATTTCTAACTCACAAATTTAGCTTGTTAAAACAGCAAAAGTTTTTTCACCCCCCCCCGTTTTCCACCTAGGAAAAATGTGACACAATTAGCACTACAGTTGTTTCAGGTAGAGAATTGATAGCAGAAGAAAGGTGGTTAAAGGAGTTGTAGGAAAGATGGGACAGGTTTTTGTATTGCAACAAGGACAAAACCCATATACAAATGAATGTGTTTCAGTTGTCATAGTCATGAAACCCCATTGTGTTAACAAATGGGAAATAACACTTCATGGCAGCCAATCTAAAATAATCTCTCTGTGATGAGTACCACTGGCAGATCTGCCAAGATGCACAGATTCTCAGTGTGATCACATAGATTTCATTGGTCACAAACAGAGAAAAGAACATGATTGCACTGAAAACGATGACAGTGGTGCCAGCCCAGAAATCACAGCTCAGGCTCCTGCACGATAGCAGACTATCACACCTGCCACTTGACAGGTGTGCTCTAAAATTTATGAAAAGCTTTTCTAGCCAAGCCATCAGGCTGCGAAAAAGAATAGTGAATGCCTTGAGCCTTGACATTTATTACAGCTTTGCCAGCATATCTGTCTTATAGAGTGTGATTTGAAAAACGATATGTCTAACCATGATCTTAATAAGCTCATTTGTTCCAGGATCTCATTGTACTTGTGCTTGCTGATAGAAGAGAGAGGGCCAACAATACAAACAAAGGAGGCTTCCTTGTGAAATCGCTGTACTTACTGCAATATGGAGACAGTTCTGATGTTTAACATTGCCAGTTGCCATACATAAGAGAGGAATTATAGCGCTGCTTCAAGATGTTTCATAACGGAGAGCTCCAGTTATTTAATAACCTTCATTTCAATCAATTTGCTACAAACACTGAAATTAAAGCATGCAGTAAGTGTTCTGGTGGAGATGCAATATAATTATATATTATATTGTATATAATTATATACAATATTACTAATAGTAAGTGATGTGGTTAGGCCTTGTGTCCCCACCCAAATCTTGAATTGTAATCCTCATAATCCCCATAATTGCAACACGTCAATGAGAGACCAGGTGGAGATAATTAGTTACAGGAGTGGTTTCTCCCTTGCTGTTCTTCTGATAGTGAGTTCTTATGAGAGCTGATGGTTTTATAAGGGATCTTACTCCTTTGCTCAGCACTTCTCCTCCCTACCACCTTATGAAGAAGGTGCCTTGCTTCCCCTTTGCCTTTCGCCATGATTATAAGTTTCCTGAGGCCTCCCCAGCCATCCTGATCTCTATATCAATTAAACCTCTTTCCTTTATAAATTACCCAGTCTCAAGCAGTTCTTCTTTGCAGTATGAAAATGGACTAGTTACAGTGAGGGGAAAAAAAGTCTAATTATATTTAAAAGAAAACTAATTTTTTAATTTACCATTCCTTTTTAAAAGACTAAATATACTTTTATATATATTATTGAAATACCCTTGGATGACAAAGATGGGACAAATGTCGTTCGTTCCCTGTTGATTCAGGAAAAGCAAAAAGAGGTCAGACAGATACTTAAAACTAGCTTGCCCCAGCACCTGTACTGTAGTTAGCAAACACATTTCTCAATTTTCAGTGTACAGTACATTTTTCTGGATAAATATAAGCCTCAGCACATACCACTTCTTGTATTTAAAGACATTTATTTTTATAAATGTGCTTGTCTATTAAGATCTAATATTTAAGCACAGATAATAAATGATACTTTAAAAAGCATTGTTGTATTATCAAGAAATGCAACATTTTTTTTATTATAGAGGACCTAATCCTGCATTTCTTCTCCTCACTTCTACCAAAGAAATAATGAAAATCTTCTCCTCTTTTCTATTTCTTTATTCTAGTTAATTCTTATGTTCTTTCATGCCCGTCTTTGTGCCTCCCAACGTTTTGTTTTAAGGACCAGACCTTCTGGTGAAAATAAACCAAGAACTCTAACAAGACCCAATTAAGAAAAAAAAGTATAAACAAAATTAGAATAATGATGTAGTGGCAGTAGTCTATTTGAAAATGAATTTTAAAATCTTAATATGAACTATTTTCTAGAAAATGTTAATTACTATGATTAACTCAAGAAGTCAAACTTGAGCAGAGCTACTGGTGCATTCATAATTTTGGAGAAAACTGAGTATCATCAGAATTACGCTTAGGAACTAGATCCAATGAATAGACACTTCTCAACACATATACATGTGGCCAACAAATATATGAAAAAATGTTCGACATCATTGATCATTAGAGAAATACAAATCTAAACCATAATGGGATACCATCTCACACCACTCAGAATGGCTACTAAAGAGACAAAAAATAACAGATGTTGGTGAGGTTGCAGAGAAAAACATTTAATACACTATTGGTGAGAATGTAAATCAGTTTAGCCACTGTGGAAAACAGTTTGGAAATTTCTCAAAGACTTAAAATGAGCTACCGTTTGACCCAGCAATCCCCCTACTAGGTATAGATTCAAAGGAAGGTAACTTATTCTACTAAAAAGACACATGCACTGACATACTCATTTCAGCACTATTCACATTACCAAAGACATAGAATCACCCTAGGTACCCATCAACGCAGATTGGACAAAAAAATGTTACATGTGTACCATGCAGTAATACTCGGCCACATAAAAGGATGAGACCATATCTTCTGCAGTGAAGTAGATGTAGCTGGAGGTCATTATACTATGCAAATTAACACATGGAACAAAACGCCAAATACCGCCTAGTCTCACAAGTGGGACTTAACATTGAGTACACACCATCAAAAAGGGAGCAGTAGACACCAGGGACTATTAAAGGAAAGAGGGTGGCAGACCTCTTGAAGTACAAGTTTGTCTTACAATTAAAACAAAATCACTAAAATAAGCTGCCTAAGTTGATTGAAATAGAGCATCTATTAATGTAATAGTTTGATATATTTCAAAGTCAATTTTTAAGTCCAGCACAAATACTGCTTCCTTTAAGAATACTTGATTTCTTTGGGTGAAAGGAAGCTCTACTTTGAACGGTCATATCACTAAATTTGTTTGTGTGGATAAAACCATTTACACTATATCTTGTGTTTGTGTATACACTGTTTTACTTAGTTCTTATACCTAAATAGTGATTCTGTTGTATTAATTTCTTATCTCTTATAACATTCAGGACAGAGTAGCTTCCTTATAAATGCTTTCTGAATAGACAAATCTATAAAATTAAACACATTCTACTTAAATTATAAATGATATGTATAAATAGAAAGTTATTTGTATAAGCATCTTTTTTGGCATCATTTAATAATTGAGCACATCAGTATATACCAGAGGGGCAGAATATAGCCTTTTGAGTCACTTTGTCATCATGATACTACTTATTTGTTTATACATAAGAAGACTGGCATATTTTATTTCATGATAGGAGCTACAATATTATTTACCCCAGGAAGATTATTGTTGTTCTTTTTGTGATTGGAGAGTTTGTTTTTGCAGTAAGTGTTAAGCTGCCATCAATCTAAAGTAATGGTTATAATATATTTGTAAGCCTCGTAATCTCATACCAAAAAGCCTGCAACTGATACACAAAAAGTAAAAAGCAAGAAATTAGACATACCAGAGAAAATTACCTTCACCAAAAGGAAGACAGGAAGGAAAGAAACAAGAGGAAATTAGAAAACAACCAGAAATCAAATGACTAAATGGCAGGAGTAAGTCCTTACTTACAACAATAACATTGAATGTAAATGGACTAAACTATCCAATAAAAAGAGAGTAACTGAATGTATAATAAAACAAGACCCAATAATCTTGCCCACAAGAAATGCATGTCACCTATAAAAAAACCATATAAACTAAAAATTAAGGGAAGGAAAATATTTCAGACAAATCGAAATAAGAGCTACACTTTAGACAAACTAGATTTTAAGACAAAACCTGTGAAAATAGACAATGTCATTATATAATGGCAAAGTTGTTACTTTAGCACGAGGGTATAACAACTGTAAATATATATGCATTCAACATATGACCACACAGATATATAAAACAAACATTAGCAGAGATAGAGATTGACCCCAATATAACAATAGCTTAGGACTTCAGCCTTCCATTTTCAGTACTTGACAGATCATCTGGGCTCTGGAAAATGGTGGCCTCTCTTACAGTTCCACTAGGCAGTGCCCCAGTGGGGATTCCTTGTGGGGGCTTTGACCCCCACATTTTTCTTCCACATGGCCCTAGAAGAAGTTCTCTATGAGGACCTCAACCCTATGGCCAACTTTTTTCTAGCCATCCAGGCATTTTCATACATCCACTGAAATCTAGAAGGAGGTTCCCAAACTGTAATTCTTGACTTCTGTGTGTCCTCAGGATCAACACCACATGGAAGTTGCCAAGGCTTGGGGCTTTCACCCTCTGAATCCACGGCCCAAGCTATATACCCTCTTGGCTGTGGCTGGAATGGCTGGGATGCAGAACACCAAGTCCCGAGGCCGCACGTGGCGGAAGTGCCCTGGACCCAGTTCAGGAGACCATTTATCCCTCCTAGACCTCCAGTCCTGTGATAGGAGGCACTGCTGTGAAAGCCTCTGACATGCCCTGGAGACATTTTTCCCATTGTCTTGGCCATTAGCATTTGCCTCCTCATTACTTCTGCTTGAATTTCTACCCAGAAAATGGGTTTTTCTTTTCTACTGCATTGTTAGGCTGCAAATTTTCCATAGTTTTAGGCTCTGTCACCTCTTGAATGCTTTGCTGCTTAGAAATATCTCCTGTCAGATACCCTAAGTTATCTCTCTCAAGATCAAAATTCCACAGATCTTTAGAGCAGGGGCAAAATGCTGCCAGCCTTTTTGCTAAAGCATAATGAGAGTCACCTTTGCCATTTCACAGCAAGTTCCTCATATTCATCTGAGACCACCTGAGCCTGGACATTATTGTCCATATCACTATTAGCATTTTGGTTAAAGCCATTCAACAAGTCTCCAGGAAGTTCCAAACTTTCCCCACATTTTCCAGCCTCTTCCTGTTACCCAGTTCTAACGTTGCATCTACATTTTCAGGTATTTTTATAGCAGCTTCCCGCTTCTGGTACCAATTTACCGTATTAGTTCATTCTCACTCTGCTAATAAAGACATACCCAAGACTGGTAATTTATACAGGAAAGCTGTTTAATGGACTCAGTTTAGCATGGCTAGGGAGGCCTCAGTAAACTTGCAATCATGGTAGAAAGGGAAGCAAACATGTCCTTTTTCACGTGGAGGCAACAAGAAGTGGGGAGGGGGAAAAGCTGAAGCAAGACAAAGTTTCTGAAGCAAGCAACTGTTTTATAAGTTCTTATAAAAAAGAACTTATAAGTTTCTATAAAAACCCTGTTATAACCCTTTTCCCCTTTCTCAGACAAGAGAAAGAAATAGCATCTAAATTGGGAAATCAAATTATTGTTTGCAGATAATATCTTATATTTAGAAAAACTTACCAACTTTTTGACTCCTCCAAAAAGTTATTAGAACTGATAAATTCAGTAATGTTACAGGATTAAAAAAACCCCAGCATGTACAAAACAGTAGCATTTCTGTATGCTGACAGTCAATAATCTGTACATTTCAAAATAGCTAAAATAGTATGATTGGAATGTTTATAACACAAAAATGCTTGAGGGGACGGGATACCCTATTTATTCTGATATAATTATTATGCATTGAATGCCTATATCAAAATATATGTATCCCATAAATATACATACCTACTATGTATGCAGAAAACATTTTAAACTAAAAATTAGAAATTGCAGTCAGTATACATATGTCCAAAGATGAAATGTATATCAGAAGTCATGTAGGGCAGGTTTTAGGCTTCACTCGGGAAGGAATTCAAGACTGAGCCAGTGGTGGAAGGAAGCAGCTTTAATGAGCAACAGTGTTACAGCTCCATGGTTTCTGTGCAGAGCAGGGCTACCCCATAGGCAATGCAAAGAGAATAGCAGTGTTGGGGCAGTTTTCAGTCATTCTTATACCTGCTATTAATGACATGCTAATTAAAGGGTGGGGTATTTAGAAATAGCTAGAAAATGGGCTGTGACTTCCAGGTGTTGCCATGGTAATAGTTAAACTGTCATGGTGCTGGTGGAATTATCTTATGCCGATGGACAGTGAGAGGTGTTTTTAGTGCCTCTTCTCAGTTTTGGCCAGTCTTCAATCTGATCTGGAGACAAGGCTCTCCTGCCTTAGAAGGATTATAGTTAGTAATATTGTATATTAAAAATTTGCTAAACACACAGAAAAAATATAGATCATGATTATGTTAATTTGCTTCTTATAATCTTTCACTATAGTACACAAAAGTTAAGATTATTGGGATTATATAAAAAATGAAATCATTTCATACTATATGATAGCTTTTAATATTTATTTGGTCTTAATTACATTAAAATGGAATGCTAATCTAACCAGGAATTATAATGTAATAAATTACATTCTGGTTGCAGGGGAAATATATGACTCAAGGAAAAATAATGGTGAAAAACAGATATCCTTATCAAACATACTAAACAAAGTTTTTTAATGGCAGCATAAACTTTATTTTTTTGAAAAATAGCTTAAAAATTGAAATACTCAGATTTCCTAGTAGTTGCCTCTATGGGGCAAAACTGGGAGGTGTAGAATGGATTTCTTGGGACAGCTGTCTTTTATAATAAAACTTGGAGAAGATATACATTTTAACATAACAAATATTAAAAAATTAATAAATATTGTAAAAAAAAATTGTCAAAGAGACACTGGACATGATTAAGTAGAGACTGTTAGTTGCTCCTATATATGTGCTATCCTCTTCTTCCACGGTCATGGAATTTTTAGCTGAGCTCCTAATAGCCCAGAATAAAGATCATATTTGTCAGCCTTCCATGCCCATAGGTATAGCCATGTGACATCACTGGCCAGTGAGATGTAAGCAGCAGTATCCCATGGTAATTTCATAAAGAAGCAGGG
Organism: Ateles fusciceps; assembly: GCA_036589455.1. NCBI lineage: Eukaryota > Metazoa > Chordata > Mammalia > Primates > Atelidae > Ateles > Ateles fusciceps. The sequence continues at coordinate 1,564,249 of JAZHEH010001960.1, forward strand.
TACATGTATCTTTGATTTTTTCTTCATCTTCATTCCTTTCTTAATCTTCATTCTTCTCTCCATCCTGCAGCGAGGAACATGATTGCTACTCTCAGGCACCATACAGTTAAGGGTATGCACACTTGAGAAATTAAAAACAGAGCCTGCTTCTTGACAAAGGGGGACAGTCTATCTGCACTAGATGACTTATCTTCTAAAATACAATAGTTACATTGCTTTTTCTGATATTCATAGTTGAAGTTAATTTTGTAATACTAATATCATTAAACTTGTTTAAGATTTAGAAAATGAAAACAAGGATCAATCGAGACATACTAAGAAAGAGACTAAAACATATAAAGCATAATAAAGCAATGTAATTATGGAGCTGGTAAAATCAAAAGCTGTTAGAACAGAAGAAAAAGCTTAAAAATGGTCAAAGGAAATACAAAACTGATTCAAGTTGTATTTCAGATTACTAGGTAAAAGTATAAATAATATGCTATCATAAAATTTGAATCTATAATACATAAATATTTATATATTTAATATATTGAAAGAGTAAAAACTTTACTGGAACTGTGAGATTGAAAATCAACTTGGACAAGAAAAGAAAAAATAGCTCTGCCATTTGTAAGGCCAACAGTACAGATGCAGATAGAGTCAGCTCCACAGTTGACAGGAGCCACTGTTTCTTCTAAATTGATGGAGCATCTGTAAAATGCCAAAGCAACATCGTTTTTGAGAGGCTACCGCTTTCTTACTGATGATGTCCCCAGACAGCTGCTGTGCCTATTACTGGGCTACCTGGTTGCTAAGCCATCCTTGTCCTCAATCCCTAGTTAATCCAGCTTCTCCAAACCCATCTCACAATCACCACTCCAGAACTGATCCTTGATTCCTCTACATCCTCCAAAGTTTCCAGAAGATGTTTTTCTCCTCCTTCCTATGGAGAGCAGCATATGGTGGGTCCTAAGGAATGCCTTCTCTCACTCTGAGTTAATAAATCTGATTTTTTCAAACTATAGGCTTCTCTGTAGTCTGGCTGATTAGATTTTAACAATATAACTATATATCTAATAGTTTATATAAAGTTGGAACTACGTTTTTACTTTGTCACATCTTCCCTTAAAATCCAGATAGATTAAAACCTAAATATTCGATAAAACCATTTTAAAAAAGACATGATTATAAATGTAAATGTAAATATTTTTGTCAGGATAATTTTTGTTTTTATTTATTTTTTGAGACACAGGAGTTTCATTCTTGTTGCCCAGGCTGGAGTCCAGTGGTGTGATCTTGGCTCACCACAACATCCGCCTCCTGGGTTCGAACGATTCTCCTGCCTCAACTTCCCATGTAGCTAGGATTACAAGCATGTGTCACCATGCCGGCTAATTTTGTATTTTTAGTAGAGACGGGGTTACTTCATGTTGGTCAGGCTGGCCTTGAACTCCCGACCTCAGGTGATCTGCCTGCCTCGGCCTTCCAAAGTGCTGGAATTAACAGGCATGAGCCACATTGCCTGGCCCAGGATAGATTTTTTAAGAAAAATCAAGACACTGATGTCTGAAACCACAAAGGAAAATATTACTAGATTTAATTAAATAAATGTTTTAAACTTTTATACAGTGTGTGGGGGGGGGAGAACAGAATAAGGGAAATTAAAGGGCCATTGACAAATAGGAAAATATATACAGCACATATACTATAAAAAACTAACATGCTTAATAAATTAAAAGGCTTTACCAGTGAAGTTTTTTGAAAATCTTTTTACTAGAAATACAAAGGATCAAGAATGAAAAATAATATTCAAATAAAACATAGAAAATTCTCAACTACAGTTACAAAGAGATGTAGATTAGAGTAGCATAGTGTTCTCTCAAAAGATATATTGAGGAGTTTACTCCTAGTACCTGTAAATATGACATTGTTTTAAAATAGGGTCTTTCCAAGTGTAATCAAGTTGAGGTTACTATAGGGTGGGCCCTAATCCAATGTGGCTGTTCTTTTAGGAGGAGGAAATTTTGGACACAAAGACACACAGGGAGAATGCTACATAATGACAGAGGCAGAAATAGGAGTGATGCGTCTGCCAGTCAAGAAACACTAAGAATTGCTGACCACCACCAGAGCTCTGAAGAGGTAAAGGTGGATGCTCTCTTAGCAATTTCAGAGGGAGCATGACCCTGTTGACCCTTGATTATGTACTTCTAGCTTCTATAACGGTGATACAATACATTTTTATTGTTTAATTTTTACTTTTTGAGAGTAAAAAATCACATTTTGTTCTAACTTTTAAGTTCAGTGGTATATGTGCAGGTTTGTAACATAGGTAAACGTGTCAAAGGGGTTCGTTGTACAGATATTTCCATCACCCAGGTATCAAGCCTACTAATTAGTTATTTTTCCTGATCCTCTCCCTCCTCTCACCCTCTACCCTCCGATAAGCCCCAGTGTGTGTTATTACCCTTTATGTGTCCATGTGTTCTCATCTTTAGCCCCCACTTATAAGTGAGAATATGTGTTGTTTTTCTGCTCCTGAGTTAGTTTGCTAAGCCACACCGTTTGTTGTACTTTGTTATGGCAGTCCTAGGAACTAATATGCATAGTAATAAGGTACCGCTTTTCAATTCTTAAATGAAGATTAAATTGATTTTCATACATGGCTAAGGATGTAGAAATTAGTCTAATATTTATCTGGAGCAATTTGGTATAAAAAGTTTATACTGACCCTCCTCTTTTAATTCCAAGAATTCATCCTAAAAATGACTGGAAACGCAGGAAAAATATACAATGAAAAGGTACAAAGAATGTTGTTTATAATGTAAAAGTAAAGAATATTTAACATTAACATTAACATGGTTAAATTCAGTAGTCTACAAAACCAATCAAAATTAAAAAGATTTATACTTATTGGAATAAACTTTTAATACATTTTTGGTTAAAAAAAAACTTAGTAGATGGTCCCATCTATGAAACATTGTTAATAGTGCCCATTTTCTGCAAGATACAACACAATTTTTCTTTGTTTTGGCCTATATGCATTTTCTCAGGCTGTTACGTGACAAATATATACTTTTTGATTGCATGCCAATTTTGATTCATTATTTTAATGAATGGAAACAATGGTTTAAATCATGCCTTTAGCATCAGTTTTTTTTTTTTTTTTTTTTTTTTTTTTTTTTTGCATTTCAGTTAACTTTCAGCTATGCTAATTATGTTTATGGACAGGATATTAAGATTAAAGTTAGCAAGTAAATTTCACAAGGTATAATTGCAAAGGCAATTTTATATTGTCCCCTCTAGTCTCTTTAATCAATGGTGTTGGCCCCCTCTTGGCAACTGGATAGAAGGTCTTCTGATCATTTCCAGGTAATTGAAATCACACACACCTCATGTTCTCAATTCAGTAGCAAAAAATGTCCAGTCCCAGGTAAGAATCAAACTTTGATTTGATTTAAAATGAAATCTTTTCCTTCCCCCTACTTGAAAACCAGCAGTGGGCAGAAATTGAATAAAGGAAAGCCCGCTCTTTTTTGCCTCTTTTCTCCTTGCTGTGTTGTTTTCGTTTTTTCCTTCAGGTTGCTAATGGGAGAAGTCTGGAGGGTGGAAGCAGCAGAGAGGCAAGAGGCAGGGAACGGGAAAGTTATTACCTGAGTTGTTCTCTCCTAAGACACTTGGTGCTTTGTGAACCTGTCAGTTATTTTATGCTGACTCTTTCTAGGAGAGAGATTCTGGGTTTCCTCAGATACTCTCACTGCTGACATCTCCCTGCAACATCTGTCTACTCCTCAAAGTTTTCACTGTTGAGGTCCCAACAGCTCACATCTCTATGGGGTTCTAGGCAAAATGATCTGTCTTACCACCCACTTAGGGATGGAGCATCTAATGTTTTCTTGCTCAGTTGCAGGGAGCAGCAGGGGATTCATTTTAATATTCTATTACATGTAGTTTATATTTTCTAAGCCTGTGTAAGTTGACTATGAAGAGAGGGGGAGTTCACAGCTAACAGCAGAGTGGCTAGCTTAGGAATCATTGTTGCTACCAATAATTAGAGAACATCCTAAATTATTTGCAGGTTTGAATGCATCAGCTTGTATTTCCCTTTAGGCTACCAAAAGTATGCTCAATAGACTTATAATTTACGTCATCCTTTCTCCAAATGCCATCCTCACTTATTTTTTTTTAAATATTTTATTGCACTTTAGGTTCTGGGGTACATGTGCAGAACATGCAGGATTGTTGCATAGGTACATGTATGTCAATGTGGTTTGCCGCCTCCATCCCTGTCACCTATATCTAGCATTTATCCCCATGTTATCCCTCCCCAACGCCCTACCCACCACTGTCCCTCCCCTAGTCCCCCACAACAGGTCCCAGTGTATGATGCTCTCCTCCCTATGTTCTCATTGTTCGACACCCACCTATGAATGAGAATATATGGTGTTTGATTTTCTGTTCTTACGTCAGTTTGCTAAGAATGATGGTTTCCAGATTTGTCCATGTCCCTACAAAGGACACAAACTCATCGTTTTTTATGGCTGCATAGTATTCCATGGTGTATACGTGCCACATTTTCCCTGTCCAGTCTATCATCGATGGGTGCTTAGGTTGGTTCCAGGTCTGTGCTATCGTAAACAGTGCCACAATAAACATATGTGTGCATGTGCCTTTATAATAGAACGATTTATAATGCTTTGGATATATACCCAGTAATGGGATTGCTGGGTCAAATGGAGTTTCTATTTCTAGGTCCTTGAGGAATCGCCACACTGTCTTCCACAATGGTTGGATAATTTACACTCCCACCAACAGTGTAAAAGTGTTCCTATTTCTCCACATCCTCTCCAGCATCTGTTGTTTCCAGATTTTTTAATGATTGCCATTCTAACTGGCATGAGATGGTATCTCAATGTGGTTTGGATTTGCATTTCTCTAATGACCAGTGATGATGAGCATTTTTTCATGTTTGTTGGCCTCATATATGTCTTTTGAAAAGTGTCTGTTCATATCCTTTGCCCACTTTTGAATGGGTTTGTTTTTTTCCTGTAAATCTGTTTTAGTTCTTTGCAGATACTGGATATTAGTCCTTTGTCAGATGGGTAGATTGCAAAAATTTTTTGCCATTTTGTTGGTTGCCGATTCACTCTAATGATTTTTCCTTTTGCTGTGCAGAAGCTCTGGAGTTTACTTAGATCCCTTGTGTCTATTTTGGCTTTTGTTCCCAATGCTTTTGGTGTTTCAGTCATGAAATCCTTGCCTATGCCTATGTCCTGAATGGTTTTGCCTAGGTTTTCTTCTAGGGTTCTTTCTTTATCCTTAAATTGTAGACTCAGGGATTTCATAATCACTGGTTTATCTTAACTCTTTTAAAATTCCTTTTCCCCCACTGTTCTACAATAAACTTATATTTGCTTACTAAAAGTACTACATCATCTTGAGAAATAATATCTTAAACTTCTTAGCAGAAAGGTATTAAAGCAGTGGACAGGGATCCATGGAAAACATTCTCTCCTTTCAACAGGGGGGATGTTCCCTAAAGGAAAGAAAAGGCAGGTGATCCCAGTCTAATCTTCTTGTTGAATGGACATTTGGATAAACAGGCTAATGCTATTTGCTAGGAGAAAGAGAGATAATCTCTGAAATGCCATTAGCAGTATGTCTCTGATTTAGAATTACCTTACCTATAATAGATGGAACTCAGGATCTATGATACATGGCTTTTTGGAGAATGTCACATAAGCTATAAAACCCTACTAAATATGATATGGAGACATATCATAGCTTAAACAGGTCCTGCTGTTTAAGAAACTCAAAAGCCTCCTTTCCACACCTTACCTATTTAGAGGTACATTTCACCACCTTGATATCCTAGACCTTGTTCTGTTTCACCTGAGATCCTTGAATCTCTTGTATTTTAGTTATTACGTATGATAAAGTTAAGATTTCTGAGCCATGTGAATCTGATTTGACAATTTGATGCTGTATGTTAGTTCATCTCTTCAACTTACTTGAAAGAGCTTCATCTTAGATCACCCTATATTAACAGCAATAAACTATTTCCAGGAATTTTGTGCCTACTTCCAAAATATGGCATACTGATATGTTTTTTACCTTGACTTCAACTTAGTCATGATCAGGATTATATTTCTATTTTGGGAAATATATCAGTAGATGAAATTTCACAGTGAACTGATTACAAATGTTTCAAACACATAATTGATTTTTTACACCCATGGGTGTTATTTGGACAATGAATAAACTGCCTTTAGTTTCTTAATTTATTCATTCTTTTTATGTCATCTTCTTAAATTTCTAGAATCATTTTAACATTTTGCATTCTTCCTCTCTGATATTTGAATTTTGACATTCCTGATATTAAATCCTCTACACAAAGTTCTTAAGATTTTTTTTTTTTATTCCATATTTAGACTAGTCCAGATCTTGCTTCCTGTTCTTGGGGAATCTATCTTTTCTGGTTAATGTCCAATGACTACTTCACTTTATTCTTATCTCATTACTCTTTGTCTCTTTTCCTGCCATTTTAAAATGTGAATAATTTGGCTTTCTTTAGTTAGGCTCTCCTCCAGAATCATCAGTGAGCTAACTTAATACAATTGGCACCAATAGTCCTAATATCGACCACAATGCTAAGTGTTTGAAGAATTGGCATTCATTTTTGGCTAGATCTAATTATAAACACAGGCCCACTAGATACGAAATAAAATCATTCACAAGGCACTGTTCTGGAAACTGTAGGGTAGAAAGATTGTATTATAATGGCTGTGGTGGGAATTGAAAAGGGAAGGAAGATACTAACCATTGTATAAAGGCAAAGACAGAAACAAAAGAAACAGACACTGGTAGGAGATGAGGGGAAAATATTCCTTTTTGGTTGGAAAAATGGTGAATCTTTCATGAAGGAAGTGTGACTTGAGCACTGAGGCTTGACACGTGGGTGGAATCTAAGGATAGGAGAGAATAACAGGACAGGGAGGAGAAAACATACAGAAAACTAGCAGAAATATGTTACAGAAAAATGCTGGATATTTACTTCACAAAGAGTTGTCATAGATAGTCACATGTATTGGCTCTTTTGAATCAGAAAAATAAAGTTTGATCATTCTGAAAATATGATTTTAATATAAAGCAAAACTTCTCTGGGTATTTGAACAATCATTGAATCAGAGATTCCACCTTTGAGGGTTGAGGATAGCTCTGTTAGTGAAAGAGTGCAAATGCCTCTTGTAAACACAGTCAGCTCTTTGTCCTGCCCCTTTTCTGCTCCTTAACTGGCAAACAGTTAATTTCCACTTAACCTAGAATTGACTAAGGTAAATAATGTATTCAATAGTATTTTCCTCTAAGGGCCATCTTTAACATGATCATAGGTCAAAAGTTTATAGATTGTTGAACATTTTATTCTTACCACTCCATACTAAACTAGGACATCATCAAAAGCTTCATCAATAAGACATCATCTACAAGCCAGTGTTAAGTGCTAAACTTCAGAAATATGTCTCTACTGAAATGAGCAAAACAAGCCAACAGATAGTAAAGGTCAGACAAATTTAGCACCATGATTTTTTATAAACCGTATTTTATAAAATGCAGGTAGAGAGATTTCAGTATTATGATTTTTACCACTAAAACCCACACCGTTTAATCTGGACCTATGGGAAATTCTATGTACTACAGAATCTGACCACTTCTCCTCAGCCCCACCAATATCGTCCTGGACAAGTCCCCATCATCTCTCACCTTGATCATTTCAGTAGCTCCGAACTTGCCTCCCTGCTTCTAATTTTGCCTCATGTTACTACTCATAACATCAACCAGGGTGATTCTACTGAAGCCTGAGCTCCTGCCACGTCATCTATTCATAAAACCCTTGTAAATCTTCTCTGCTCCCTTAGAGTAAAGCAAATGTGGCCAAAAGGTATACATCACCTGCCTCTCCTCCCCATTGCTTTTCAGAACCTATCCATTGTACTTTACCCTACTTCACTCCTCAGTGGCCACACTGGCCACCTTGCTACCTTGTTATTTCTTACATGTGCCAGGTTGAATCCTGCCTCAGGGACTTTGCAACTGTTGCTTCTACCCTTGAGGGCTCTTCCCCAGGAGGAAGCCCGGATCAACTCAAGTCACCTTCTCAGTGAGGTCTTTCTTAACACAGAATTTAACATTCACATCCCCATCCCTCACCTACTCTTCATATCACTTTTCTGGTTTTATTTCTATTTTTAGAACTTTTTAATTTACTAGTTTCATTATTGTTAAATTTATTGTTTCACTTTGTCTCTCTAAGTAGAATGAAGACTCCATGAAGACAGGGATTTATTTCTGTTTTGGTTACTGCTGTATCTCTCCAATGGCTAGAACAGTTCCTGGCACATTATAGATGCTAATTTTCTCTTGCATGAATGAATACATTAATTTTATTCATTATAGAATCCCAGTTGGCATACATTTTGTATGCTAAATTATGGATATAATATTTTAATTTTTATTCATCCTACAACATGGAGAATTATTTATTCAAATATATATATTTTTAAACTTCACGTAGTACAAGGTTTTCAATACACTTTGGTGTAAAAATGTTTCAGAGATGAAAACTATTTCTTAAAATTCAAAATCTTTTAAGGAAATTAAAATACAACAGAATTTTTCCACTTTGCCTCCTGACTTGAGTGTTGATGTTCCAGCAATTAGAAACTTCATTAGTGGCCATATGGCCAGATGATCTCATTATGGACCTTTGAATCAATTTGCATTTTTATTGTGGTTCTGCTTCTAAATTGTATGTACCGTGTTTGATCATTTGTATATTTTTAAAAGAACTGGAGAACTGTTATTTTATTAAATAATATATATCTTTAGATGGAACATAAGTAGTATGTGCATTCCAAATTTAAAATTTCTAAATCACTAGATTATTAACAAAAACAAAAATAAAACCAAGTTATTTGTTTTATTTGATATGTCTGCTAACACTTTCCATGCACTCTTATGAGAAAACCTCTCATATGATAATATTATTTGTTTAGTACATCAGTTTGGTAAAGTTAAAGAGAAAAAAAAATCTGTAAGTTGGTTGTGTCTCTAGGTTAAATTAGTAAGAGTAGAATGTACTCCTTAATTCGGACAGAAAAGTCTAAGAACTTCTCCCTAATCCCTCTGTCACCTCCATACACACACAAAAAATTATAAGACCAGGAGGTACCCTCCAACTTAAAAAGCAGATCAAAACCATTTATGGTATGGGAGAGAATGGCTTTTCCTGTCCTTTTAGTTTCTAGATCTGGCCAGGGGTGAGGAACTAGTGTATTAGAAAAGCAGATGTATTAGTCTGTTCTCATAACTGAGGCTGGGTAGTTTATTAAGAGGTTTAATCAGCTCACGGTTTTGTGGGCTGTACAGGCCTTTGCTTCTGGGAGACCTCAGGAAACTTAACATCATGTTGGAAGGCGAAGGGGAAGCAGGCACATTCTTCACATGGCTAGCAGGAAAGAGAGGGTGAAGGGGTAGGGGTTACACAGTTTCAAACAACCAGATATTATTGGAACTCTATTATGAAAACAACAGGGGGAAGTCCCTTTTAAAGGGGGATCTTCATGGGATTCATTCACCTCCCAGCTGGTCTTTCCTCCAACACTGAAGATTACAACTGGACATGGGATTTGCGGGGTGGGGGGGGACACAAAGTCAAACCATATCAGAGGACTTGGAGATTCCCAGCAGGAAAACAGTAAGGTAGGAAATTAATAAAATACTCCCCACTCGCCAATGAATTTTACTATATTTTAAGAAAAAGAGTTGGGTTCTCCATGAGGAGACACAGAGACAGACTTTGAAATACAAAATTAGGGCTCAATTCTTGTGAGACAAAAGAGGAAGTGGGGTTGGCCAGAGGAAAAAATTGAGTGTGATGTACGCCAGACAATGCCTGGGCCAACCTGTCATGGAGCTTTGAGGTGAGCATTATCTGTCAGTGACCCATACCACAGTGAAGTGTCTGGGTCTTTCTAGCCAGGACTTACTCAGTCACAGAATTTGAGCTGTCCTAAAAAGGCCATGATCTTGGGTGAAGCTTCCTCTCACACTTTTCCTTGGATCACTCAGTTTGGGGGAAACCAGTTGCCATGTTGTGAGATCGCCCACTGGAGCCCATTGTGAAGGACCTGAGGAACTACATCAGAAAGCTTGGAAGTGGCCCCTCTATACCCACATACACAATAGACACCTCAGATACACTTGCAGCCCCAGCTGATAGCTTCACTACGATCCTGGGACAGGACTTGAGTGAGAGACACCCAGCGATGCTATGTGCTAATTCATGACCCACAGAAATTTGAGATAAAATTCTTGTTTTAAGCTGCTAAAATTGGGGGATAATTTGTTAGCAGCAATAGATAACTAATACAGCTGTGGCAACCCCAAAGCAGCAAGTCCTTACTTGAAGGAGGATTTGGGTGGCACATCTTCCAATAATATGATAGACCATCTATCATGGTCTACCTGTTCTGTCATTTGTATGTACTTCTACATAGATGTTTGCGTAACAGCTCCTCCAGGATTCTGGTAGGCCACTTTTCCTTAGGGGAAATTGAAAAGAAAGAGGTTAGCAGAACTACTACAGTTGCTTTGCTGTAGTGATCTCAGGACCAATATTGCTATTTACTTTATTTCTCCTATACTATTGATTTTAGATCCTGACATCATCAGGCACTATGTCTGCTGGCCTTGGTCATGTATCTGGTAGCATTACGCAGACTCTCGTCCCCAAGAAGTCTGATCTATGGTTACCATGCCCTCCTCATGCCTGCATTGCTGGATCTGTCCATTTACACTTAGAGTCGGTCAAGGAAATACTGTGAGGCACTCAACTGGATCATCTGAGTCTTACGTGTATCTCTCACTGTCTTCATTGTATAATAGCAGTCCTAACCCTTAATGGTTTAACTCTACTACTCCTGCTGAGATGCTGACTCCCTTTTTGCCCTAAATCTCCAGACAACAGTCATAGTTTATAATTCTACAGGGCTTTTATGGTGTTCTCTGGTGAAATTGTGACATTTTTATAGATCGGGGCCTTTATCTCTAGAAATTAGTTCAGGGACAGGTTTCAGGGACAGGAAGCACCAGGTTCTCCATGGATCTTTATTTACTGTAGTACAGGGAGCCATTCCTGCCCCTACTTTTTGGTTCTGGGGCCTTTGCATTCTTATCAGACACAAAATGCTACACTAAAATCCTTTGATTCAGTGAAAATACTGCATCTCAGAAAATGGCACCCCATCTTCATAGAGCATTGCCTCTGATTTGGGGCTTTAGTTACTCACTGAGCAAGCCATTTCAAGGCTCTACTAGTGAATGTCATAGTTATGGACCCACAACAGCACCTCCTATGTTGTAAATGGTCTTCTGGTCTGAGGAAATGTTATGTTAGATTACATAGTGGTGGATCAGGCATTTCATAATTCCTCAGCTAGAATGATGACTAAGGCTTTCGGGCAGGAAAAGCAAACTCATGCCTGGAATACATGTTAAATCTGGTTCTGTGTGTATAAATGAATGGAACTTCCATGATGGAAGTCACTTATATGACTGATTGGACTTTTGGAAGAATGGTGTTGCATCAAGGGCTCCATGTTGATATCTGGCGTTGGTAGGCTGGAAATTCAGTAGTTAAATTGGACTTCACAGGTGGGAGTCCATGCACTGGCACATGCATAACCTCCTTTCTGCTACTGTGGTCTCTTAATTCATTTTTTCTCTTAGTCAACACTGGGGGAGGTTAAACAGAGGTTGATTGACACTAACTGCTTGAGTTATTTTGTGTACTTAGTTGATTACTGTGTCTTCTGTGATTGATATTCCTTCATGAGCATTGACATATGACATGTATATTCCCGTTTCATGCTCATTCCCATATGCCCATCTCATAGACATCCCATGTATATCCATCTGATAGACATTCCATGTATCTAACACAGCCTTCTCATCTCCAAACTTTGTTTTTCTTCCATAATCCTGAAAAGTCCTTTTCTTCTTCTTCAATGGGTCATACAAAATCACCCATACAACCATAAAAATCAGCTGAGGGAAGGAAGCAGTGGCTGATTCCAATCCTGTTTGTGCTTAGTCACTTTCATATTATGATGGAATGCTCCTGGTTCTACACTAACCTATGAATTGGTGGGTCTCACAGGACTCAACTAATGATGGACAGTTCTGGCCAAATGTTCACTTGGTGAATTAGAGTCAGGCATTTCATTTTTACCATAGCTCAGTAGCCTGCCAAGAATTATTTTTCAAAAGGTGTATAATTGTGCACTGCAGATGCTAAGACCTTGCCCTAAAACTTGAGGGGACCTACTTTGGTTCTTCACTGGGACTTACCACAGGACATCTTTTCACACCACTGATACCACCTGCACCACAGAGTGGGCCAGATCATATGGTCCAAGTGTGAGGGCTGCCTGCACTGCAGCCTGGACCAATTGTGGAGCTCTTTACTTCTCTGTACCCCATTTAAGGTTGACAGTCTTTTATATCATCCTGAATATAGATCCAAATCATCCTGAAATTGGAATGCACCAATTTCAGAGATGGAAAAGCCTACCAGTGTAGTTCTTCTTTATCCATGGTAGGATGTACAAGCTGTGACACTTTGTTTCTTTGGAGAGGATAGCTTGTTACACCCCTAATCATTGAATCCCTAAACATTTTATGGTTGTGGTAGTCCATAAAATTTATTTCCTTCCCTTTAGAGCACACGACTTATTGAGGCCTCACATATATCAGCCACCTTTTGCTCATCTGGCCCAACCAATAAAAAGTTACCGCTGAAGTGGGTCAGTTGGTATTCTGTATGACATCTAAATGCTCCTACAAACATGACACAGGACCAGAGAATTAGGATAGTACTGTTGTTGGTTATGCATTTCTATGACCCTTCGGATATTATTTTGCATTAACTACCTCTGAATCTCTTCTCAGTTCAGGTTCTCTTGGGTGAAACCCTGACCTGCCTAGTCATTACAATGATTACAATCCCTTGGTTTGTGGAAATTAAATGCTGCTACCTAATTTGTATGTTATTCGAGTCCTGTTATCCTTGTTGCTGTCAAACCAATTTATGTAACAACGTCTGTTGTCAACCTTGACTTGAAAAGGAAAGCCACCATTAAACTTTTTGGTGATTCTGATACATCTCTTATCACTACACTCCTGTGGCCTCGGCAAAATAAAAGTGTCTTCTTGGCCTTCCTATGGAATGTAATCATCTGCTGGTTTTTTCCAACCTTATGTGATGTATTCATTCCAGGATACCCACTTCCCTTAGCCCTTGATTTCTTTACTGTCTGCCATAACAATTATGGCATTTCAACTTATCTTAGAATGGATCACCATTTTTCTATGCTTCTGGGAGCTATCCTAGTAGTGAATTCATGCTGTAGTGGAATCTTTGCTAGAGGTGCATCTGGAGAAAGAGTTCCAAAGTCAATAAGTGCTTTTCTATCTAATTTAATGTTTTAGTCTTCTTGATCAAACATCCTCAGAATCCACTTCTATGCAAATTCTCTTGGCTTCTGTAAGTCCACATTGGCTAAGTATTGCAACAATTTTGGGGTTTTCCCAGCAAACTCGCACATTTCCCCCACCCACATAACAGGCTTGCTGTGGTTTTACATTTAATTTTGTTTGAAATAAAGTCACTAATACTCTTAGATACTGGTCATGGTTCTCAGCTTTCTCTTCCTCTACTGTGAGTGCAAAGAAATTATTATATTTATATAACCAAAGTGGTTTACTGGCTTTCATGCCTGGATTTCAGTTGGCTGTCATTTACCCTTTGCTGTACAGTTTCTTTCTGTAGAGCATCCATGGCACTTAGAAATAGTCACCCAATTCCATTATCTTTTTTAAATTTATTTATTATACTTTAAGTTCCGGGGTACATGTGCAGATTGTGCAGGTTTGTACATAGGTATACACATGCCATGGTAGTGGTTTGCTGCATCCATTGCCTCGTCATCTACGTTAGGTATTTCTCCTAATGCTATCCCTCCCCAATCCACCTACACCCTGCTGTTTCTCCCATAGCCCCCCCCACCCCCCAGGCCCCAGTGTGTGATGTTCTCCTCCCTGTGTCCATGTGTTCTCATTGTTCAACACCCACTTATGAGTGAGAACATGTGGTGTTTGGTTTTCTGTTCTTGTGTTAGTTTGCTGAGAATGATGGTTTCCAGTTTCATTTATGTCCCTGCAAAGGACATGAACTCATCTTTTTTATGGCTGCCTGGTATTCCATGGTGTATATGTGCCACATTTTCTTTATGCAGTCTGTCATTGATGGGCATTTGGGTTGGTTCCAAGTCTTTGCTATTGTGAACAGTGCCACAATAAACATAAATATGCATACATCTTTATAGTAGAATGATTTATAATCCTTTGGGTATATACCCAGTAATGTGATTGCTGGATCAAATGGAAATTCTAGTTCTAGATCCTTGAGGAATCACCACACTGTCTTCCACAATGGTTGAATTAATTTACCCTCCCACCAACAGGGTAAAAGCTTTCCTATTTCTCCACATCCTCTCCAGCATCTGTTGTCTCCTGATTTTTTAATGATCACCATTCTAACTGGCATGAGGTGATATTTCAATGTGGTTTTGATTTGCATTTCTCTAATGACTGGTGATGATGAGCTTTTTTAAAATATGTTTGTTGGCTGCATAAATGTCTTCTTTTGAAAAGTGTTCATATCCTTTGCCCACTTTTTGATGGGGTTGTTTTTTTCTTGTAAATTTAAGTTCTCAGTGTATTCTGGATATTAGTCCGTTGTCTGATGCGTAGATTGCAAAATTTTTTTCCCATTCTGTTGGTTGCCGATTCACTCTATTTATAGTTTCTTTTGCTGTGCAGAAGCTCTTAAGTTTAATTTAGATCCCACTTGTCTATTTTGGCTTTTGTTGCCAGTGCTTTTGGTGTTTTAGTCATGAAGTCCTTGCCCATGCCTATGTCCTGGATGCTATTGCCTAGCTTTTCTTCTAGAGTTTTTATGGTGTTAGGCCTCATGTTTCAATCTTTAATCCATCTAGAGTTAATTTTTGAATAAGGTGTAAGGAAGGGACCCAGTTTCAGCTTTCTTCATATGGCTAGCCAGTTTTCCCAACAGCATTTATTAAATAAGGAATCCTTTCCCCATTGCTTGTTTTTTTTTCAGGTTTGTCAAACATCACGTGGTTGTAGTTGTGTGGTGTTCCTTCTGAGGTCTCTGTTCTGTTCCATTGGTCTATATCTCTGTTTTGGTACCAGTACCATGCTGTTTTGATTATAGTAGCCTCATAATGTAGTTTGAACTCAGGTAGCATGATGCCTCCAGCTTTGTGTTTTTTTTTGTTTGTTTTGTTTTGTTTTTGCTTAGGATTGTCTTGGCTATGCAGGCTCCTTTTTGGTTCCATATGAAGTTTAAGGTGTTTTTTTTTCCAATTCTGTGAAGGAAGTCATTGGTAGCTTGATGGGGACAGCATTGAATATATAAATTACTTTGGGTAGTATGGCCATTTTCATGATACTGATTCTTTCTATGAACATGGAATGTTTTTCCATCTGTTTGTGTCCTCTCTTATTTTCATTATCTTTATAGTTACTATTTCTCTTATTTATCAAATGCTCGATAGGCTGAGCCCAGTGTACTCCTTTCTACTGGTAAAACCTCCTAACTAACCTCCAGTGGAAGCTTTAACAATGGATCTGCCACTTTATGCCACGGGTTATTGAAGCTTCATCCCAACCAGTGTTGGGGCCTTCTTTATTATGTGGGTATGAGTGATCTAGCCCCAAAGCAATCTTACTGCATGCTTTCTCAGAGCACTCCTGAAAGCAGCTGTTACTCGTGAGACACTGAGATGGAGTCTGAGATGCCAGATGTTTATTAGAGATCAATACCTATGACAAGGATGGGAAAGGGACACTTTTGAAAAGAGGAAGGGACCAAACTGCAAAGCAGCTTGATGAAGTCTCCACCAACCCTGCAGAAAGTTTCACTGAGTATTGTCCACATCAGAATTTCCAGTGTCAAGCAAAAATGGTCAGGCTTTTATACCCCTGCTTCACCAAGTGACTGGATATGGGCTTCCCCCAAAACAATTGACCCTTGGGCCAGGCAACTCTGCAGCCAAAGAATATCCTTAAGAAGCTACAAGATGAAGGCCTGTCTGTTGACTATACTTCTTGCAGTTGGGCAGTCTTTCCTTGAAGTGAGATCTGCATAGCACATTTCTATGTATACTACAGGTAGGCTGGACTCTTAACCAGAGCTCAATAGTCAGGTCTTAAGGGATGGTTGTTTAAACCCTGAATTTACTTCTATTCAGAAAACTTGGAACTGGGGCAAGGGTTGTATTGTGGTAACAATGATTGCACTTATAAGCTTAAAGCATAAAGTTTTAATCTATGTTGCTTAAGCATGAAGTACCCTTGACCTTGAATACTACCAGAACTTTAAAAGACTAAAGTTTAAGTCACTTCTAATAAAAATTATGCTTACAAAAATTGTATTTGTCTTATAAAACCTGAATGGTTTTATGACAGTAATTACCTCTTTTCCTTTCTCTCACTTTTCCCTTCCAGTTGCCTTCTGGGTTCTTCTAGGTCTACTTAAGAATCACAAAACCTGCTTATAGAAAAATACACTGACCTAGGAATACATTATCATGGAAACACCAGACCAAGTAGCCAAAGGCAAAGGAGAAACTAGGATCTTATGCTGGGGACAGCTTCTAATTAACTAATTGGATTATTGTGATCTTTAGGAGAATATGCGTGACGGAAGCTTCAGCAAGAACCTGACACCTAATGAGCCCTCGGTACAGTGGGGAATTAGTTGTAAGGGTTCTGGGGGAAAATCTGATTTAGTGTCTTAGCAATGTGTCTGGAGGTAATGAGGATAAAACAGTGTTAGAATGGGAAGAAAATATATAAACCTACCATAATTTTTATTCTAAGAAACACCTGTTCCTAATGTAGGCAGAGGGGTTAGAGGATGTGATGCATAAGAACACAGGATTTGAGCCATGTAAGGGATTCGGGGAAAAGTGAGGACTGTATCCCATGTACAGCACACTGACCATTCACACCCTTGCATAGAGCTGCTCTTGTATCCCATATTTCTAGGTCGACATAGCAGCAGATGGTCAGTAACCACAGTGGAAGATTTTCTTATTAAGAATTGTGCAAAATGACTCAGATCTGGCCAGCACCAGAAATACCTAATTCCCATTCCAATATGATTTGTGATCTAAAACTTTGCATAAAAATAGCATCAACCACTTCAACACTAAAGTAATAACTATTAATAGCTTTTTAGATAGACTGTTAAAGTACTCATCTTGTTGCATTGTACATATGATTTATTTTTGTCTTATCAAGTATGACCTATATTTAATCTATTTCTCCTCCATTTCTGAACCACAGATGCAATACTTGCGTAATACAGTGTAATGTAGCTTGTAGCTGCCAAGGGTCATAAATAATGCACCTTAGTAAAGCACTGTAATCAGGTTACTTGTTGTGTATGGGCTGCTGCACACCAGTCTGACACCCCCCGCAGGCTATTTCTATTCAGGGCTTCAGCGTACTGAGAATGAGATGCCAAGGTTATCTTGGGCGTATCATTAGGTCAAAGCTAGGATCTGTGGCCAAAAGTCATTCTTTATTAGGAAAGTTTAATGGACACATAAACAGATTAGATGGAGGAGAACATTGGTTAACAACCATGCCCATCACTTCAGAAATTATCATAGTTATCAAAAATTTTTAAAAGAAGAATATTAAGTTATGTTTTAAGATTTGGAAAATAGTTTGGTCTACTGCCTAAAGTTGGTGAGAAGAACTGGAACTACGTCTAGACCTGGTCTGAATTCACAAAATCCTACAATAACTATATTTCTGGTTGTCATTATTATTTTCAGATAGGAGTTAATGATGGGTATTGGAGCATATACAATTCAAAATATAATGATGACATATTGAAGACAGACTTCATGAAATCAACTTCTCTGCTACTTTGAGGTTTACCTTAGAATCAACATATTCATCAATTACAAAATTCCTAGTTAAGACTTTTCGCCTCTTCATTTGATTGCTTGGTTAACCTGTTTGGGGTAGAAATAATTTGCTGAATGTGAAAGTGCCTTAACATTTTTGCAGATAATTTTTCTTTGAGAAAGAATGCTATACATTTGCCTGAGATAAGCAACTTGTTTAAAAACTATAATATCATAAATATTATTTTGAGAGAAATTAACATGTGAAAAAGTTGAAGGATGAAAATTTACACTTATTTTCATAGCTTTTCAATGATCACATCTAAGCACTTAGTACGTAGATACATGAGAGGTTGTTAGATAAATACGCTTTACATACTTTTCTAGTTTATTAGAATATTAATAATGACCACCAAATGTATTCCAATGTTTCCCATTCTAATTAATCATTAGAAAATGTAATGAACTTTTGTTATTTGTATCTTTCTGGCTAGCACTTTAAAATACTAGCTTTATAAATGATGTGATGGAAGCTCTGTTATCTGGATGATCTTGGAAGAAGAGTAATCAAGGTACTAAATACTCTGGAATCCTTAAGACAATTTATGATCTTACTTTTCTTAATCCATCTTCAGCCTATTACATTAGATAAAGTCGTCTTTCTCTAGCTTCTGCCCCAATTTGTTTTCATTTCTCTCTCTACCATTGTTATCTTTTCCTTTCGGCCTCTACCTTGATCCCTACTCTGTTCCCAATGCTTTCTCTCTCCTATGCCTTCTACCCTTCTTGGCCTCAGCCCTGTTCAAAAATTTTTACGATTAAATAGGCATCAGAAATGCTGAAAAATAGAATTTGGAGCATCTATTGCAGCCTGACTTTAAAATCAAACCAGTTTAACTTGGGAAAAAATTTTTAAAGCATTTGTTTGTGCCAACGTACATGCCATTTTTTCCAGTTTTATTTCACCTTGTTCGGATGCAGTGGAAAGTTAACACTGCTTTTATAAAAGGAAGTAGGAAATACTATTTCAAAATTATCACTTAAGTTTGTAAATTCAAGTTAGTTAAGTTTCTGTTGAAATGATGGCATAATCTTAAGACTACATTTCTTTTTTTAGAAGTGAATATTTTATGATTCTCATGTTGTGCACAGGATACTAACTGCAAATAATTCTTTGGATTTCTTACAATATATTAGCGTACTGCTCTATTATGAGCAAATTGAAAAAAAAATGTTTTAAACTATACCTCAGGTAAAAACCTTCATTCTCATAAGAAAGACCTAAAGAAGCAATTCATTTTTTTCCCTCTGTTACTTAAAGGTAAATTCCTCAAAAGGTGATAGTAGGAAGTCACTTTCCAAAGATTTTATGACAGTTATTTAGAAACCTCGATATGCGGAGAGAAGCTATAAGTGATATTACAAATCAAAGAAGGTACAGCTAATTACAAAACAAATTATCAGTGTTGCCATAAAAATGTTAAGGAGTCACACTATAGGTTTTTTTGTTTTTTTTTTTTTTTACTGTAAAAGGTGAAAGTTTTGTTTGAAAAATATTTTGCTTCAAGGACTGATAGTTTCATTTATTATGTTGTCTTCGTAGACTGTGTTTATAGATAGTATTTACATACTGTAATGTAAATGAAGTAAAATGATGCCCCAACTGAGGGCTAACCTTTTTGAATGTGGATTACTTAATTCTTAAAGTCACAGCACTTTATCACTTACCCTACTGACATTTTATTAAACATTACAATCATTTATTTAGAAAACAGGTTTTCTTTTGTTGCATTTCTTTTTCATCTATAAAGCAAAGATTCATTTTGACCTTTTTTTCCTTCATTTGGATTCTGTCACTTCAGGTCATGGTGTGACTAAGGAAGCTAGATAAAGCCAGGTTCTCAAAGTAATTTTCAGATTCTTTGAAAACTACCACCTCAACTGCCTGTTAGTACAATGTTCAAACCATATTTCGTATGATGGTCATTCAAAGTTTTAAGTTAAGCCAAGCTTGTGTAATAATGGCAAAAATTAATATAACATTGTTTTGAATCTATCACAATTAATAGAAATGTGAGACATGCTCACCAATCATTAACATATTTTTTCCTGTAGCATTATGCCTCAAAGGTCAGTTTTGCATACGATAAAAGTGAAGAAGGCTGATTAAGGAATCTGTGATCTTTCAGTCTTCTGGATCCTAAAATCAATCACAACGATCTGGCAAATAACTATTTGGCAGTGGGATAATTGGGCACTAGACAGTTTTCCATATGGTACATATTTGTCATGTTTATGAACACCTGTATCTCATGGCTGAAGGGATCTTGTCAATGTCTCTGCACAATGAAGGGGAGGCAGATAAGGAGGAGCTAAGAAACTATATGTAAATTTAGTATATATATAAATTTACATATAGTTTCTTAGTCATTACATGAACTCTATTCAGTATTTCCTCCGTCGGACAGTGGAGAAATGTTTCCTTAATGATTTTCAGTGTGGTTTCCAGGTCAATAGCATCAGCAGTGCCTAGGAACCTATTAGAACTTGGCCCCACCCCAGACCTCCTGAATCAGAAGCTCTGGGGTGGGGCTTAGCAAACTGTTTGAACAAACCTTCCTGATGATTCTGAGGCTCACTACAGTTTGGGAACCACTACTTTATTTTTTTTAATTTCTATTTATATATTTTTGAGACAGAGTGTCACTCATGTTGCCCAGGCTGTAGTGCAGTGGTGCAATCTCGGCTCACTGCAACCTCCACCCTCTAGGTTCAAGAGATTCTCCTGTCTCAGCCTCCCGACTAGCTGAAATTACAGGTGCCCTCCACCATACCCAGCTAATTTTTGTATTTTAGTAGAGACGGGGTTTCACCATGTTGGCCAGGCTAGTCTCCAGCTCCTGTCCTAAGGTAATCTGCCTGCCTCAGCCTCCCAAAGTGCTGGGTTACAGGCATGAGCCACCGTGCCTGGCCAGGAACCACTACTTTGGTGTTCCTAGCAGCGGGAAGCTGAAAATACTAACGGTTGTTATGTAGGAATTTGATGAGAAAAGATCCTTTTAATTCGTGAAGATAATTTCTACCTTGTAATCCCAGGTTCAGAGGACAAATTCAGCAAGGGAGTATCTGGCTATGGAGCAGGCTAAAGTGGAGAACCTGGAGATGGGTAGATTAGAAGAAAGTGTAAGATAATGATTACAACAAAAGCAGGGTTCTGTGATAAAAGAATCCTTGCTGTTGTAGGCTACCGCTGGAATTACATTTGTGTAGGTAAGGCAACACTCAGGGTACATAAAATAGAATTAAAGTAGTCAGTTTTATAGCTCCTGTTCTGCATTTTCTTTGATTTAACATTTACCAGATTGCGTTCACTTTAAAGCATTTTGAAATCAGAATAAAAATTAGCATGATAGTGAGGAAAACTAGATGAGAAAATGAATGGATGGTAGAAGTGGGAAAAAAAATTGTAGACAGTTTTTACTCCCTCAAAATGGAATCAAATAGAAATTCCTTAACTATGGTCTGGAGGCTAGGTGCTGTTTAGTCCTAATTTCAGCCCTACCCAATTAAGTTACTTGTGCCTTTTAAAAATGGAGCAATTTATTGACCCAAAGATGCCATGTAGTGCAGTGAGAAGAACCTATTCTTTAGAAATAAAACAGGTCTGGGTTTAAATCTCACTTACTAGATATTTGATATTTAGGCCAATTACTCAAGAATCAGGTTTGTAATCTGTAAAACAGGGCTAATCTTGCTTACCTTTTAGGGTGGTGGTTCCCAAAGATGAGAATGGAGCATAACTTCCCTTAAGAGGGAGTTTTTGGTCAACAGGATTGGATGAGGTCATGGCACTTTGGTGGGCAGGGAGCAAGGGTGCTCAATGCCCTGCCCTGCGATATTCTTTCCTGCACTCCTTTCTAATGACTCCAAGACATTCCCTAGATGAAAATCCTCTTTGTAATTACCTAAGCCTAGAATCTGTGTTTTACCTAAACATAGATATTGTTGCATGGATTTAATATTATCATAACTATGAGGCAGTGGCTACTGGTGAGACTGGGTACTAGTGTAAATCCACGTGAGTGGCTACTCACAGGCCAGGAAGTCTGTTCTTGCCTGGAAATGCAGGTCCTAGCCAGCCTGAGGCCTGTTATGTGCCATGGCAACCTCTTTTTCAGAATGATGGTGACAGCATTCTGGGAGTTTTGAACTCAGCCCCAGGACTCCAAGAAAAGTGGGAAAGAGGGACTCAATCTGCTGAAAATGATGGGAAACTTAGGAATTAGATTCAACACAGAGCTTCCCGATCCTCATTGAACAGACAGTACGTGGAAGGGCTTTGTTGCTTCTATTAGTCTTCTTGGCCATCTGGTTGCCTGTAAAATTCCCTGGAGTGTTGCAGGTGTTACTTTTATGGTCCGTATGCTACCAGAATGAATTACTAAAGTAGAGGGTCTCAAGTCACTTTTTAGACTACAAGCAGAGTTATCAGGTTTTGAGATGACTATGGTGGCCTGAAGTCTATACCATCATAACCAATACATCAGCGTAACACATTGGAGTGGTTCAGTAAGAATTTTACCACTATTTCTGATTCCCGCTCTGCTCCTGAGTTGTTACTGCTTCTCGTGACTAGGATATCAGTAGTGCTATAGTCAATAAAATATTGAATCCCTAAACAAAAATTTAGAAACATTTCATGGACTATGATATCAGTAGTGATATAGTCAGTAAAATAGTTGAATCTCTGAATAAAAATTTAGAAACAGTTCATGGACTAGATGGCATCCCAAGATATATTAGCATTTATCCTATATGCTAATCCTAGGTACTATAAAATAATTTCATAAGAACTGATAATGTATCATGTGCAATAATAGATATATTTTAGGTCATTATAAATACACACACACACCCCCCCCCCCCCCCCAAGTGAGTTGAAAGAACAGGTTAAACTCCTTATTTAAGAAGGATTATGTGAAAAGAAGTAAACAACTTAGATTTCCTCAGATAATTGTAACTCATGCAGGTATTGTCACTTGCTTTTAACGCTCACTGGCCAGCATAATGTGTAAAACATAAAGCAAGCATCTCAATAATTTTTGATGATAATAACAATGAAATTAGCTAGTCAAAGGCAGAGTGACATAGTATGCTAAGTTATCACATCCTGAAATAATAATTGGCCAGTGAATAGTATTAATAAATATAAAACTTAGATATTTTTACTTACAACCCTTTGAAACATAACAAAGTTGAACTCAGTATGACCTGAAAGGGTATCTGTTTCTTAGATATGCAGGTCCGAGATGGAAAAGATCCTATCCCAGAAGTCACTTGACCTCTGAGGTTTGTTTGACTAGAACACTTTGAAAAACTGAAATACACACTGACATTTAAGAATCCACAGGCTTTCACAGTTCTGTCAATCCTGACGTTATATATCTGTGAGGTAGAAATATTTCCTCCCCTCTGCTTTTTCAATGCTGCTTCAGTAGAAATACAAGGCCTAGGACATTTCTTTAAAATATTCAGCTTTTTTTCCTTAAACTCTGGACTTGTCATACAAAATATGTTTTTTTTTTTTCCTTTGTAAATGTGTATTTTTCCTGAAAGCTAATTCTGTGTAAAGCTGCATTCTGGATCATACAATCTCCAGTTTGCTACAGGCTCAGAAAGGAATGGACATGATTCCTACTGGGACTCCAAGTCTCCATACTCATAATTGAAATACATACTATACATAGTGCCTTTGCCTTCAACATTAATACCCATCTGCTGAAATGGCAAGGTGCCTGCTCTCCAGTTGATTGGATGGATGCCCTGGAGCACAGGTGCCTGGCAATGATGGGTTTAGAGAAATCCCCAACATAACATTGTTCGTGACATTTCCTCTGCAGGACATCTCTCCTGGGTTTATGTTATACAGAAGGCTCTTTCTTCCTGTCTGATGTCATGACGGCTGCTGTACATCTTCAGAAATTTCTGTTCATCATTAAAAGCAATAGTCTCAGAACAAGGTGACATCTAAAAAGTGGAAACTATAATATTTTGATTCTTGAGGTCTAGCGTAATTTTTTTAAGTGCTCTTTCTTGTGATGGAGTAGAGTAAGGCAGAGAAGATCTTAAATATCAATTTTTCAAGTCCAGGGTATTAATCCAGGTACTATTCATTATTTGCATTGTATAGTCCATGAAAGTTGGCTACATGAAGCCAAAAGCCATGCTGTAGTAGCATATACATGATAATATTTTCTGAGGTGTATGTGTATGTCTGTGTTAGGATTTAAAGTAAATGGCCATCTTTTGGTTATTTCACTGTAAAAGCTATTGTGGGGGGAAAAAAACACCTTTTTTATTAACCAATGTTATTTTTCTCCCTTGTGATTATTTCTCTTCAATTTCTCCAATTTCCTCATTTGGAGTAGCTAGTTAATTCTATGTGTAATCCTTCAGGGGCTAGGTGTGACAATCCAGAGAGAAACCCCATGAGTCATCCTAACTTTGGTTTCCAAACATCTAATCCTTTAAAAGACGGAAGAGTCTTCAAAGATTAGGCCAAAATTTGAGAGAAACACAGGAATGAGTGTAGTCTCCTCAGCTCATTTTTCAGTTTAGAAAATATTTCCCTTAGGTTCCATAAGGAAGAGATGGAGAAGGAAAAAATGAGAGATGTGTTAATGAGCCTTAGAAGGAGCATTTCCTGTGTCCATATCTTGGGCAAAACCCAGAGATGGTATACAGCCTCAAAGAAAATATGACTGTGAGCTGAGCTTCCTATGGGTGACTGGGGAGCCATAGAAAGCTTTGCAGAGATACCCACACCTCCAGGTTAACTGTGCTGAGGGTTATTTCAGCGTTAGCCCTTACCTTGTACCTAGATGATTAAAGAGCTCAAGAACCCATGTCCCTCTCTCCTATTCCTTATTGCTTGATAACATGAAAGCAGTCTGGAACTTTGATACAACCTTAGGAAAGAATAATAGAAAACTAAACTCGCTAAGTACATTTATCTTGAGAGCTCTGCAATTGATGTAGGTTGTTAAAGAATTATAAAATTATATTTGTAGTTCACCCAAGCATGTAGGCTGAGATTTATATTGACGATACTATTTATATTGTGATTTATTCTAGAAAATAAAGACTACTGTAAAACTTTTATAATTTTTTCTGCTTTTGACTTTGTTAAAGGCAGTGTTTATGTACCCTATCTGTTCCACATCTGAATGAGGTACAGAACCCCCCTTCTCTTCACGAGAAGCCTAACTCAGTGGCCTGGTATATTGCAGTTCAGTTCTCAAATTATCAGGATTTTTTTAGTTCAGTATTTTGCAAAAATGACAAAGACTTTTTGGTATTGAGTCAACAGACTATAATAATTGTTGGGTCTAGTATACATATTTATATGCAATTAGTTGCAAAATCTATATATTAGGTTGGTTGTCAGTGTCTACTTTCCACTTCCTCTTTGGATTAAAAATAGATAATAACCTCAGATCTTCTCACACCATTACTGGTTAGGAGAGAATCCCCTTGAGTTCTATGTTTCTCTTGTGCCACAATGCCTGCATTTTGTTACAAGGTTCTTAGCCTGTGCCTTTCTCCCTTACGCTCCCCCCAACCCCCTTGGCGTACACAATCACACAAAGGTTAACTTTAAGCACAGAACTATTCTTGATAGATTGTTGCAAAAGACTTTACTTTCCCCAAAATGCTTTGTGTGCATTCTCAGTGTGAATGGCTGCCTGGTACTACCACTCTGCCCCTTGAATTTGAGTGTCTTTTTTTCTTATACACCTATGTGTGCCTGCTGCCTGCTCAGCATTCTAGATGCACTATCGGTGCTCTGCAGTGACGGGAGTGACAAGGGTATTGTAAATGTATTTTGTGGGCAAGAGTCATTTCACATGTATGGTCTAAGATAAAAAATTATATTTTTCCCATTATTTAACACAAAGACACTCATGGGTTAATAAAATTTAACGTTATCCTGCCACCTATTTACTCACGTTCTGTTTTTTAACTTCATGTCCAAAAGAAGATGGATATATTTGTGCCTATGAACCTGGGGAAAACATGAGTAAAACTTGATTCTTGGCTTCAGATCACTGCTCCCTTTACTTATTATTGTGTTACTAAATGAGTTGGCCTCTGCCTGAGGCCTTATTGTCAATACTTTTCAAAAGCTGAATTTATCCCAACTATGAAAAGAAATTAATGTGATCATAATTGTTGAAAACATTTTGATTATCAAATAACTATAAGAGTTCTAAATGATATTTTGGGGCCTCTTATTTTACTCTTCTTCAAATGTGAGAGAAATAGAAACATGGGAATAATTCCTAAGGCACATATGTACCATATAATCTAGTTGTATAAAACCATATTTTAAAATACTCCTCTCTCTGTAATAAGAGACTTTCGGGAATAATTTTCATTGATTAATTTTTAGGTCAATTTGTTATTGTTAAATAACCAACCATGGCTTCGTTTCATATCTTTAACCTCTGATTCTTACAGTTTGTTAATTTTCAAAATAGCTAATTCTTTGATAAATGCCAGATGATTTCTCCCAATTCTCTTGTTCTCTAACAGTAGAACAACACTTGAATATACAGATTCCCTAAAAGATTTGTCTCCTTCTTTGGATCTTTAAGTAAAAAAAGAGTAATAGAACATAAGTGTTGTCTCTTTTAATGTGATAAATGAGATATTTCCAAAATCTGTATGACAGATAACATTATATCAAACATTGTATGTAGTGAATTAATTATATTTATACAAAGAAAAATATAAGTCATATTGACAGTCTTTTTGGGTGAAAATCTGCCGATTTCACATGTAGACAGTGTAAGAGATTACATTTTTGTCTACTGTTACTGTCAAATTTTAAAAAGAATAAGACTAAGAAAAATCTGTGTTTGGACAGTTTTATGCAACTAAAATGAAGCAGAAAAATAAGCTAATTATGTGGATAATTAAGCCTAAATCATCTTGCTTGAAATATATTGTTGTGGCAAATAATTGTTATAGTGGTTTTTGGTTTGTTTACATTTATTCTGCTAATGTAGATCTAGCCTTTATATGAATCTCAGGAAGCACAACAACAAAATAGAGTCAAAATATAGCAAAATAGAGTTAGATTTATAACATAAATTCAGCATCCTCTGTTTAGGCCAGACTGATATTGCACTGAAAGCTTGATAGAGACTCCATATTTATTTACTTCAGAGTGCTGAATCAAGCTCAATGAAAAGTGATTTGTAAATTGCTTATTCAGTGAACTTGAATAAATAGCTCACAAATTGATGTCTTACAAGAATTTCTTAACCAGCCCATTTCGTTTGAAACCTGCTACAGCTTGTCAATTTCCTCCTCTGGATTATGTTGAACAGAAAATGTTGGAATAGAAGCAGGCCATTCTACTTAACCACCAAGAAGGACAGTCTATTTCCAAAAGAGGAAAAAAATGTGACCATAGTTTTAAAATGCCACTCTCTCCAGCTACCACTACTGCCCTCAGAACTAAGGAAAAGAGGCCTCTAACATAAACCCTGTGTTTTAGAGGACCCAGATATTTGTTTACTGGGCAGCTCTTTACAGTCAGGTGTCCACAGGGTCAAGCTGATATGTCCACTGAGAATTCATCTTCCCTCTTCCTACGCCATTCTTCAAGTACTTGCAACCCTGATTCCACCTTCAAGACCTGCACAGGCTTCTGTCCCTACTCCCAAGTGTAGGCCACACTATGCCTGGGTGTAAGATGTAGTCAAGTGGGGGCAGTTTTCAGGAGAGCTTGGAGAGAGCTTGGACATTCAGGCTGGGGTGCCCTCGTGCAGGAGTGTGAGGTACCTCCTGGGATCAGAGAGAAGGAAGAACCAATCACCGGTCAGGGACAGAGGCCTGGGGCCAGCACTACATTCTAGTGCACAATTCTGAGGAGTCCAAAAATTTCTAAGTGTGAATGGCTGCTTGGTGCTACCTGGCCTTCCAGATTGCTACAAAGACATATTTTTAAAAGGTAGGATGATAGACCTTTATTTAACAATGTGTTCGCTTGATTTATAACATTTAAATATTTAGAATTTATGTTTGTTTTTAAAAATATAATATTAGCATATGGGCCTCCACTTGCACTCTTGTTTCAGGCCTTCCAATATTAAGGAAAAGCTTACTGGCTAGCCTCTGTCTCTGTACTTTCCACAACCTAACTTCTTGTGGTTTTCTTATCTTGCTGCATTCCGGTTGCTCTTTGCAGAAGTAAGTTGCATTCCTTACTTCTTCCCTCACCTGAATTTGCTTGGGCACCTACAACTTCAACACACCTCTTCTTATTTATACTTTTTACTTCCTTGTTGGAAAAGTCTAGTGGCCATGATGCTCAGTCCTACCTAGTCCTGTTCCCTTAGCCGTGTTCAACACTGCTAACCACTTTCTCTTGTTTGAAACCCTCTTTGTTTTTGGTTTCTAGGGCGCAGTGGTCATCTTATTTTCCCCAATACTTCTGTGACCACTCCTTCTGTCTGTCCATCCCTTATTCAATCCTCAGTGGTCATTCTGAGGGCCCCATCTTTTCTAATTCAATGGCTTCCCTCCATGCCATTTCATCAGAGCTGTGACTGACATCTCTATTAAAAAGAATCCCAACATGATGTCTCTCCTCAAACCTTGACTCTGAGCTCTAGGTCTATCTATCCAACCACCTTTATCACATTTCCTTCTCATGTCTTATAGGTGCCTTGAAATGAATACGCCTAAACCGAACAGTTTATCTTATCTCCCAAACTTGGTGATTCTTCTAATATTCACTAGAACCTCATAATGTACAGTTATCCATTCAGCCTTGTAAACCACAAACAGAACTCATCTTTTGTATCTTTAAACCCTAACCTCTCCTCTGTGTACAATATATGGCCAAGTTCTCTTGGTTTTAATGAGTTTCCAATACATGTACTTCAGCTCCACATCAGACCTTGTCCTTACCTACAACCCCAGCCTCATCTAGTACATGTCAACCTTTTACTTCCTCTGTACTAGCCCAGCCTTTCTTAATCTTTTAATCTCTGGGATCCCTTGAAATACTTTTCATATTTCAGAAAATCCTATATAACAATTATATCTACAGCTCATAATATGTTGCTGTGAACATAAATTGTACATAAAATAACACATTAAAAATTGTCAATGCTTTTTGAGTAAAGAATGATTTGTGTGTGGATGTGCTTATTTTGGCCAGTATATTATCCTACTGCCATATTGTTCTACCTCTCTACAAATGCTCTAACTCTAATGAAAGTCAGCATGTAGGTAAAGCAAACTCCAGCTTTTTCTGTATTTAATCATCTTATGTTTGATTTTTAAAAATATATCCAGGTATGCCTAAATGCCGTACTATACATTTTTCCTATTTAAAATGCTAATGAAGTTTACTATGTGCTATATTGCACATACAAGACTAGTTGTACTTTTTTTCTTATTAAAAGATAAAAGTGACCTTTTATCTAATTTTCCTTAAACAGTTAAGGTTTATCTTACTGTGTTTGAAATTATCCATTCTTTCATTTTCACAAATTCAAATAAAATTTATAAGACAAACATAGTAAGTTTCTTTTAAATAATTGGTTTGGACGAAAATGGGATTTAATTTTTCTGAGAATAGGTGCTGTAAATTTCATTTAAATAAATATTATAAACTGACTTTAATTAATGTTATTTCAACATGAAAATTCACTGGCAATGTTGAATAGTAAGGCTATCCGAAGCATAAGGGAAAGAACTATGAGGCTGGGCATGGTGGCTCATGCCTGCAATCCCAGCATTTTGGGAGGCTGAGGTGGGCAGATCACGAGATCAAGAGATCAAGACTGTCCTGGCCAACATGGTGAAACCCCATCTCTACTAGAAATACAAAATTAACTAGATGTGGTGATTTGCACCTGTAGTCCCAGCTACTCAGGAGGCTGAGGCAGGAGAATCACTTGAACCTGGGAGACGGAGGTTGCAGTGAGCCAAGATTATGCCACTGCACTCCACTCCAGCCTGGCAACAGTGCAAGACTCCATTTAAAAAAAAATTATGAATAAAAATACAGCTTAAGCACCATTTTATATAAGACTGTGAAAACATTTTCCTGGTGAGCCATGTATCAGCCATAAATACAGGCCTAGACCATTAACAAAACTTATACACGTATATTAATTTCTTGATCTCTGTTATAGTCTTACACATGCATAGACTAAAAGAATGGACGTGTGCCTGCTTTTCATTTAATGGAAAACATGTGCTTGCTTTTCATTTCAGAAATACTAACAAATGACGTTCTTAGACTGAGCAAGAGTGGCAGAGAAAGGCCCTCACCTGGCCAGGTACTTGTGTTGAACAGCATGGAAAAAAATGGCAGTTTTGTTCTGTGATTATTCCAGGTGGATTTCAGTAAGACTAGAGACTGGCTGATAACATTTCTCACTCTCAAATCCAAGCAGCATGGGAAACATTTCAAGGTTTTCTGTTGCAACATGATTGTTTCTAATGATTCTGTTTCTTTTTAAAGCCAAACATCTTGTCACTTGACATCAAAACATTTTCTTCAGGACCTTGCAGAGACTTGTCCAACTGATTCATGAGATGAAAAATGTTTGCTAAGCAGGTTAGTTTCTGCAGCTATTCTTCATCATACAAGTACTTAATAAAATCTGGCCTCTGTGTTCTTTCTGCAAGTGTCACTGCAATTTAGCCTTCAGTTCAAACTCCCTACAGAGAACTCCTCCTCTATTAAATATATAGATTTCTGTAGGGAGCAGACTTATGTTGTCTTTGATTAGGTTTCTAGAAATTACTGAGTGAACTGGTCTTGTTTAATAAAGCTAACCATTTTAATAGCATCACAAAATACTATTTTATGTTGAGTTTTTGAAGAAGCATCTTTCAGTAAAGAGGCAATGAATATGCCAACACTGGGATTTTCATTTTCTTTCACAATAGATGCATGATGTCACCAGCATAGATGCCAACACGGTCCTTTCAGACAGGCCTTTGGTTTCCACGTATGATGGCACAACATTAAATAGATCTTGGCATTTGCTGTTTGGGTAAGCCAGATACAGTAGAAAAAAGTTTTCTTGGATTTCACCACCATTTAGAAATGACACAACTGCTACAACAAGACACTGATGACATCTGTTGAGTCACCAACCTGCATTAGGAAGATGTTATTACCCTAAAGTTCTTTAGCATCCTGTGGCATGCCAACAATATGATTACTTAGCATGCCTTGTAATACAGAACTTTTTGAAATTCTCATATTGCAACTCTTCCTGTCATTTTTCTCACTATATTTCTATGCTATTATTAGGTTCTCAACTACATCATTTTTTTCATATTTTGGGCAACATTTAATTACTAAATAACTTGTTTCCTGAGCCTTTTCACTAAATGTAACTTTTTTTTTAAATAAAAGTTTCACTTTTATTATAAGATTCCAATAGCCATTTAAATTAACACCTTTGCCTATAAAATGGCTATGATTTGTATTCGTGTCTTTTTAATTTTCCTGCAGCAAATGATGCAGGAAATGATGGTACAATAATGTATTTGCACCATAGAATACAACTTGGATATCCAACCCATGTAACACCCATTGACAACCAGTTTTTATTATAATGAAATTGTTTTGTGTTCCTCTTTGCACTAGTACAGTGAAATGACTTAGAAGTTTATAATTCTTCTCACTAATCTTATCAGAATTATCCATAAGCCTAGGCCCAGAATCCTCCTCTACCATCTCAACTTTGTCTTCAAAAATTAACTTAATGGAATATCTGATATTTTGGACAATGTAAACATTGATGAATCTTAAAATGCCATAATAACTGTCTTGGTTTGGGGCTGTTATAACAAATTATGATCGACTGGGTAGCTTGAACAACAAACATTTATTACTCACAGTTATGGAGACTGGGAAATCCAAGATCAAGGTACTGGTATATTAAGTGTCTGTTGAAGGCCCGCTTCCTGGTTTGCAGAAGACTATCTTCTTGTACTCACACTCACATCGCAGAGAGCAGAAAGAGAAGAAAGCACTCTCATTTCTCTTGCTGTAAGGGCATTAATTCCATCATGACTGCTTCATTCTCATGACCTAATTATTTCCCAAAGGCCTCACTTTTTAATACCATCCTACTGCGGATTAAGGTTTGGATATATACATTTTTGGGAGGATAGAAGTATACAATTCATAGCAATAGCAAATGAAGGAAAAATCTCAAAAATATGAAAAATTCACAATGCAATTTAATTCTAACCTACATAATCCTTATTCTGCAACATTTATAACAAAAGCAGCATGAGAGAAACTTGAGTCATGACACAAAAATACCTTCTTTAGAATAAAAATTTCACCACAATTTTGTGTTGCACAAATAGAGCTTAGTCACATTTAATAACCAATCATTGACAATAAGAGGTTATTGTAGGCAATTTGGAAGGGAAATATTTGTTATCGATCCTTTTGTTCTCCCTTTTGTATGATACAGTGTTGACCTTTTGTCATTGACCTCCCCTATCAGGAAAAACTGAGAATGCGCTTGTCTAAATGAGCAGAGTCCTACCGCACACTGTCATACAGACCTACAAGACTGTTGATGAAACTGCTGCTGGCTATTCAGTAACAATCCATCACTGCAAGTGCCAACATGGCAGGATATGGAGTTTGAAACAAACGCCCCCTCCTCTTAGTTTTTTTCCCCCAATCTAGTAACATCTTGTGGAATCCTAGAGTTTTGTACCCACTTTAGTTACCATGACTTATTCATTTCCTGGAGTACATCCATACTTTCCATTCATGCTCCTCACATTGTCATCTCTTCTGCTTAGATTGCTAATGTACCATTGACTCCTTGTTATCCAACACTCCAAATTAGTACAGATTCCCTCATTATGCCCTTTTCACAGTCCCTCATACCACCATTCATAGCACTTCCCTCAATTGTACTCAAATAATATCAATGGTGGTTTAACATCTTTCTCTTTTACTTGTATGTAAATGACAAGGCCCATGTCTCTTGTGTTAACTACTAAATTTCCACATACTGTAATGAAGGCTTCAGAAATGATACTTACCTTTACTTTTGTTGCTTGTAATTTACAGGGGGGGGATATATGAAATGAATGAACAAGCTGAAACCACAGGGCTTTAACAGGTGGTAGGCCTGAAAAATAGGGCAACACAGTAAATTGCACAGCTGGTCCAAGATTTTCTGTGAATAATTTGATGTGCGTTATGCAGTAGGAAAGCTAAGAAGACAGGGAAGAGGCCGAGAAGGAATCCTTTTAGAACAATATCAAATTTTTGTTTTAAAAACTAAGTCTTTGAGGGCATAAATTACAATACAATTTTGGAAACAGAGTTCTAACTTCATGGAACAGAAAGTACTCAAGTTTATGGCATGAAATTTCTTATGCTTTTGGTGAGGAGAAGAGCTTTTAAGGTGAATTTTTTTTTTCTCAACATCCTAGGAGTAAAATGACTTACAAGCAGAGAGATAATTGCCAATGCAATGACGTTGATACATAAAGGAGGACCTTGGTTCCATTTTGAACATGAGATGTATTCTGTGGTTGTGGATGACATATTCCTTTCCTGGGGAGTACGAATTGAGAAAACAGGAAAGAGGAAACAAGTGGGCTCCTAGTTCCAATGCTGTGTGTATATTTTATTTATATGATTACAGGAGGAGTTGCTTTATTGCTTCCATGCAAAAGCATTCTCTATAAGATAAAAACTCCAAGTTAAGCAGTTATTAATTTCTTCCCAGAGACACTGCTCTGGAAAGAAATAGAAATATGAAACACTGCCTCTGTACTTTTCCTATCCCATGTCAAGTTATGAAATAGATTTTGAAGGTAGAGACTGAATATGTGACTTGTAGATTTGTGATAAATAAAAAGTGTTTCCATTCAGTAGACCATCAAAAAGAATACTTGTTTGGAGTTTAGATCAGGCTTTTGATTTTGGGTCAGTTTAAATTCTGTTCCCATGAATTCAGGTCAGTTTAAATTCTGTTCCCAGTTTTCCCCTTGACCTTGATAAAGGTATATAATAGTTGTCCTTTTTACTTTATAGCATTAACGTAGAACTACCATTGAAAAGAAAACATATTAAAAGAAATTTCTAATAAGACCAGTAAGACTTTAAGTAGACATAATTTCTATTTGTAGTGAATTTTTCAAGTAAAAAAATTATAAGAAGGATTATTACTGTATATTTCCTTTTTATCTATTAAAACTCAGCAAAAATTTCAGCATCATCAAATGAAAATTATGGAAAGAATTAAGAAAATATTATGGAAGGAATGACATCAGTAAGATAGCAGAAAATAAAGTTGAACTCTCGTTCACCCAAAGAAAATAAAGTTGGACTCTGGTTCACCCAATTCAACACTACATGTGCAAATTTCCTTTGTGAGAAGTCCACAGACTAGTTGAAAGGCTCTTGCACTCTTCCACTGTCCTTTTGTATGGGGCAAAATCGGCACCTTGACACCAGTAGGAAAGTTCAACATATCATCTCACCATCATCCCTACTCTGGGCATTAGACCAGAAGATTAGAAGAATACCCCTAGTTCCCTCCCAGCTTCTCCTTGGGGAGGGAAATAATTGGACTGCATATGCAATGTCTCACATTTTTCAGGGGCTTCCCAATGTACTGGCATTTATCTCTCTCTCGTCAAAGCACTTGTAGGAAATGGCATATTCTAAATGCTTGGGGGAAAATGAGAATAAAAATGTGAATTACCACACAGTCACCATAATTCATCCCCCCACAGGCTCAGCAAAGGGAAAGCATAAAGGCCATACATCAAAAGCCCACTGCTAGCATCATATTCAATGGTGAAAAGCTGAAAGCTTTTTCTTTAAGATAAGGAACAAGGTAAACTGCCCACACTTGCTTTTATTCAACATAGTCCTAGAAGTCTCAGCCAGAGTAATTATGCAAGAAAATAAAAGGCATCCAAAGAATTAGGAAAAGAAGAAAATTATCTGTTTTCAGATGACATAATCTTACATGCAGTAAACCCTAAAATACTTAGCAATAGACTTAGCAGAGACAGTGAAAGGCTTTTACAGTAAAAGCTGTAAGATATTGATGAAAGAACTTAGATACAAATAAAGGAAAATAAATCCTATGTTTTTGGATGAAAAGCCTTAATATTATTAAAAATTAAAAGCCTGAATATTATAAATGGCCACACTACATAATCACCAGAGTCAATGCAATCACTATTAAAATACCAATGGCATTATTTACAGAAATATAAAAATCTATCTTAAAATTTATTTAGAGCCATTGACCTTGAACAGCAACACAGTCTCAAGAAATAACACAGCTGCAGATAATACGTTCTGATTTCAAAATATATTACAAAGCTATGGTAACTTAAAAAGTATGGTACTGGCATAAAGATATTTAGAACAATGAAATAGAAGAGAGTCCAGAAATAAATCCAGGCATACACAGGCAATTGATCTTTGACAAAGGTAGCAAGAATACATGATGGGAAAAGGTTAGTCTCTTCAAAAAATGGTGTTGGGAAAACTGGATATCCACATGCAGAAAAAAAAATCTCACACATTAATAAAAATCCACTCTTTAATAAAAATAGATTACTCAAATGTGTAAGGCTGAAACTATAAAACTCCTAGGAAAAACACGGGAAAAGCCTCAGGACATTAGCCTTGGCAATGATTGGATATGACATTAAAACCACAGGCAACAAAAGCAAAATTAGACAAGTGGAACTACATGAAACTACAAAGCATCTGCAAAGCAAAGGAAACAGTAGAGTGAAAAGGAAACTTACAGAATAGGAGAAAATAGGCAAACCACGTAACTTTAAGGAATTAATATCCAAAACATACACAAGGAACTCCTACAACCAAGTAGCAAAATAACAAAAACCCAAATAACAAAAATAACTCATTTTAAATATGGGCTAAAGATTTGAATAGAAATTTCTCCAAATGAGACATACAAATGGCCAACAGGCATATGGGAAAAAATGCTCAGTATCACTAATAATCAAGGAAATGAAATACAAATTAAAACCACACTGACGTTTCACTTCACACTGTCATGATGGCAAAAAAAAAAAAAAATTGGTGAGGATATGGGGAAATTCCTCAAAAAATGTAAAAAAGAACTACCATATGACATAGCAATCCCACTTTTGGGTGTATAGCCAAAAGAATTTAAGCCATTATCTTATAGAGATACCTACACTGCTATGCTCACTGCAGTATTATTCAAAATAGTCAAGATGCAAAAAATAACCTAAAATCACACTGACCAGATGAATAAGGAAAATACTGCTATATGAAATGACATGGTTGAACCTTGAGAACACTGTGCTAAGTGAAATCAAAGACGGAAAAATACATGAGTCCCCTTATATAAGGTATCCCATGTAGTCAAACTCATAGAAGCAGAGAGTAGAATGATGGTTTTTGGGGGGCTAGGGGTAGGAAAAAATGAGTTGATACTTAAAAGGTACAAAGTTCCAGCTTATCTGAGGTACAACATCCTGCCTAGAATTAGCAATGCTGCATCGTACACTAAAAAATGTAAGAGTATATTGCATGTTAAATGTTTCTACTGCAATGAGAAAATACAAATAAAAAGAGCATTGTGTCTCAAATGAAAAATTGAACTAGTGTATCCGTCATAGGAAAAAAAATTAAACTTTTCTAAAGTCTTAAATGACCTCTATAAAAAAATGTGACATTCATATTCAACATGCAATTAACCAAAATTGATTTTGGTGAAAAATACATGGTAGAAACATCTTACTGCAAGAATAGTTCAATGTCAACCTGCTTGATTTTCAAATGCCTACAGCAGTCACTGCATGAATGTCAGTGATTGGTTTTGATAGGGAAGACTCCTCAAATTCTAGTATTCAACTTTAGTATTTTTTTAGTTGCTTTGCATAGGCAGAGAATTTGGTTCACCTCCAGATGTTTGCTTTTATTTCTTCAAGCATTTCTCATGGATATCAGCATTCTACAATTTAGGTTTGTATTAGGAGAAAGTGAACAATATGCGACTCTGCCTAGAACAATTTAGTCTGTGAAACCACAGTTAGTTAGAGCAGAGATAGCCCATAACATTAACATTTCACAGAATAACTATTCTTCTAACAAATATGTTTCACTGGGCTCATTTAATTAATCAAATATGTTTTAAGAATAAGCATTAAAATAGCATTAAAGGGAGAAAGTGGTTCATGTATCTATGATAATATTCAGCACAGAAGATTAGGTAGTAGAAATTCTCAAACTTTCTCTAACTCCTTCCAGAAAATAAAGGAAAAGAAGCTGTTTTAATATTGTACAAAATAAAATTACTTCAGGTTTCACCTGATTTTTTTCAGCCCCTTATTGCTTTTTAAAATTTCAAGTTTCAGGACAGGTAAACATTTTAAGATACTAGACATGTCTGTTTTTCTATTGCCTGGGAAAAGAGAACAAGTAGTGGGTGGATTTTGAATACCTGTGTAAACATCTTGATGAACAAGAGGTTCTTGTGGGACAATGAGAAACCACTTGATTTTTCCCTTTGTTCGCTGTTCAAACCTATTTCATGGGATTAGTACTTAGCCTGCCCCTGATGAAATCTTGGGCAAATCCATGGCATCCAAGTCACACAATAATGAAAAGTCTCTCAGCCACTTCAAGGCATAGATCACCGTTTCATTCCCATAATTAATATATTCATTCAGGTATAATGATTAACATGTCAAATTTAGTATTAGGTTACTTTTGTTTCTCCTTGGAGCTCCCAGGCTGGTCTGAAGTGAGAAATGAAGGAAAAGGCTTGGCAGGATTCTCTCTCCCAATTTAGAAACTCTATCCTGTTTTCATCCTTTTTAACAGTTTCTGACCCTCCCAAGACTGGCATATGGACGAGATCAAAGGAGGTAAAATTAAGAAAGGCATAAAAATTTTCACTCAAAGCATTCAAGATGTGTTCTTGAATTCAAGCTGTTTGGTGTCACCACTCTTGAGCACCACAATCGTTTTTGTCATGTATCACTTTGGTGAGCTCCAAAGAGGAGCACCATCTTTGACAATCTCTCACTAGTAGTAGCCTTGACAGAAGTAACGTTTTTGTTGAACTGATTTCTTACATTGTCCCTAGAGCCCCCTCTGCCTCCAGAAGAGTACCTCCAACTTCTTTCTGGTCAAATTTTCTTACCCCTTAAGGGATGGTCTTAAAAAGGCTCGTGTTTCTCTGTTGCAAGAGACCCACATTTGGTCCATAGGAAATATTCATCCCCCTTTGCCCTAACGGCACAGCCTTGTCCCCCTTCCTCCATTCCCAGGGCACTTAGTTCATTACACTGTTAGGAACCTTGATTTCTTAGGCAGTCACCTACTGTGTCACCTGAAGCACCAGGAAAACACCTCAAACTCTCCTCATGGTGTCCAAGAACCCCAATTTCCCAGGAATGAGGTGAGAAGAGACATCTCTGACTTCTCCCACTTGGGGATGGAGTCCCAGAGAACATGAACTCTCTACACAAATCTTTTTCTATTCAACTTTTCTCTCAAACTCCCAAATCTTTTATGCACTAAATGAGGATGAGAGATTAACAATCACAAAATTGGTTTTTGGCTACTCCTTTGAAGTCATGAATGTTTAGTTGTACCTAAACTGGAATGTGATCTTTATTATGTTGAGGCTTCAGCCCCAAAATGGAGTGAAACAATCCATTTCAACATCCTGTCACATCTGGTTTTCATTAGAGATTATAGTTTAGTCTCTTGTGTAAATAGCCAACAGATTCTGGGAATTATGTTTTACTTTTATTTTATTGTTTATGAAAGCCAAGGAGGAGTAGCTCAGCTCACCCCATCAGCACCATTTTAAAGACACTGTTATCTTTGGCTTTATCAGCCTTTGTTTTCTGGGGCTTGTCTTACTATTTCAGATATTATCATCCTTGTTTTTTTTATGTATATTTTTCTCTTTAGAAATCTTTTGCCCATTAAAGCCACATTTCAATCAGCTAAAAAATAAATGTATAGGTTCTAGACATCATGCTTTTCAATTTACACTGGGATTTTGGTCTTTTTTTTTTTTCTTTTCTCTTTTTCTTTTTTTTTTTTTTTGGTGTACCTTCAATGACATCAACTTTCAGGGAATCCCTGTATTGAGTCTGAAACACCTTCCCCTCCCTCCCTCCCTGCCTCTCTTCCTCCCTCCATCTTTATTTCTCCTCTTCTTTTCTCCCTCCCTCACTTCTTACCCTCATTTCTTTTTCTTTTTTCGTGCCTATATGTATTGAGTATCTGCTATGTCCTGGGCATAATCCTAAATTCTTAGTTCTCTTCTGTTCTATAAAAACAATACACCATGCACACACACACACACCTCTTCTCCGTCTCATGGTTCCTTTCAATTGTCACCTATCTCTTCCCTTTTATTTCTTCTTTGCATTGTGTGCTTTGTATTTTCTTAGCCTAAATTTTCCTTCTTCAGTTTCTTTTGGGTTGTCTTTTTCTTTTGAGAAACATCAGATTTTGGCTAAGGAACAGCCTGTGCCTTTCCAGCAAGGATCTTCTCAATGTGCTGGTGGAGTTCATATATGGGTCCACGTGACCATGATCTCTATTGGCAGAAGAGATCATGACCTGACATCAAGACTTCATTGACCTGACACATTCAGTGACCAGAGAATGCATTTCTAAATCCAGCAGTTCAGCATTATCCTCTGCATTTTCAGTCACAGGTAGCAAAGATTTGGCACTCTCTTTCAGCTACTGCCACCATTTAATCTTCACTCTTTAGCTTGGAGATGCCTGCCAGCTACACCATTGTATGGAATTAATATGACATATTTAAGAACAAAACAAAATACTTCCTCAATTTATAACCCTCTCTGATTATTGGCATATCTCTCTGCCTTTTCACAGACAAATTTCTCTTGACTCCTGCTAAAGCTTTACTTTTTCTCTCATTATCTCCCATTTACTCTTAAATACTTTCTATTTTAGCTTTTGTACTCACTCCTCTATTTAGGTGGCTTCCTTGCCAAGGCACTTATTGCTAAATCCATGGAGCTCTTTTAATTCTATGTTCTATTTTACCTCTTAACAATATTTGGCACTACTGGTTTCTCCCTATTTGTAGAAAAATCCTTTTGTCTTTCATTTTCCTTTCTTTCTTGTGCTTTCTTCTCCCATCTTAGTACTCTTTCCCAATGTCCTGGATGCCTCTCTCACTCTGATCATTCCTCAAAATATGGGTTTTCTTGGGGTCCTTTCCACGTTTCTCAGCATTTATTCTCATTTTAAACTCTCTACCTGTACAATTTCACTCCAAAACTTTGGTCATTATTTAAAAACTCCCAAATCTGAATTCCTATTAGATGGCTCTTCTGAGCTCCAGTATCTCCTAACCAGCTGCATTCTGGACATATGCATCCAATGGTGAAAGTCTTCTATCTCTCAATCTTGTTATTCCTCCTACATGTCCCTGATCACTGAAAGATACCATCCCCTTTACCTGGTCGTGCAAGCCAGAAATCTGGCTCTTTTTCTTTTTATACCTTCATCTAACCAAATGCCACATCTTATTAATTCTGCCTTTAAACTATTGCTCAAATCTCTGTACTTCTGCTACTAATACTCTTCCTCTTGCCTTGGCCATTCTGAACTCTTCCTGGCTTGCTGGAACAGCCTCTCAATGCATCTCCATGAATCCCATATAGCCTTTTCTTTAGATATGCTTCCTGTGGTAGCCAGAGTACTCTTATGAGAGTCTGCTAACTTCCACAGCTCTTCTCGGGAATTACTTCCAATCACATGGCAGTGGGCCTCCAAGGCCCAATGTTTATTATAGGGCATCTTTCTTACTGATAAGAAAAGATGCAGACAGGATAGACAGACACCTGGTCCAATCAGATTCTTTTTCTTGAGAATGTGGAATTAACATTAAAGATTGTTAGTTTTATTATTATTATTAGATACTTTAACTGGAAGAACTTTGCACATACGGGAGATATGAGGCAGATTCGGCCATGTGAACAAGAAAGCATCTATATGCCAGAGGAGCAGAAATAGAACACCATTGACCCAGAGAGTGTGTCTAAGAAATGAGATCTGACTTTTCTCATGGTTTTAGAGTTCCTAGCCTCAGCCTCTCTCGAGGCTCAGCCAGTCTCTGTTTGCATGATTTATCCCTGAGTCTATAATTTCATGTAGTGGCTCTGAGCTCTCCAGCTGGTCTGCTGCAGATGTGTGCTGTGATATTGACCCCCATAGCCCTCAGGGCAACTGGAGTCCCCAGGCTGCTTGCCTCCTGCCACAAGCAGCCTCATCTGTTTTCCCCGGGGTGCTGTGTAAATATTATCATTTTCCATCTGTGCCAGGATATGGAAGAAGTTGAAAAACAGTATAATATATAGTTAATAAATTTCTTTTTTTTTGCTTAAGTCAGCTCAAGCAGAATTCTTGGGTTTTTTTTTTCCCCCCACTGAGAACTTTAACGAAGACATCTTTCAAAATGTAAATTTGAGCTGATTTTTCTCCTGTGTAAAACCATATAGTGTTTCTCTAATGTCTTCAGAGTTTATTCCAAACTCCTTGCTGTAATATATAAAGACCCACATAGGCCCTCCCCTCTTACTCTTTAGCCTCTCCTCTTCTCACCCCAACTGTATCTCTGTGAACTTCCAGAAGGTACTATGTTCAGTGAAATAGAATATACCAGACTTCCTGTAATTGTGGATCTTTGCATATACTAGACGTACACTGTACACTAGGCCATGTGTTGCAACACTCTTTACTCCTCTTTCTCTCTTCACCCTTTGCTTGGTTAATGCCTATTGATATTTAAATGACAACTTTCCATTCAAAGTTCTCAAATGGTGATCACACGGAATGGTGATTTTCCGTTTACTTACCTAATCTCTGTCTTGAAGGTGTAGTGAGTGTCTACCTTGTTTATTATCGTGCTTTCAAAAATCTAACACTTGGGAGATGAACAATAAATATTTACCATGGAAACAATATTTTCAATCCTTGCATATGTCCTTATTCAATTGTTTATTTTATTCAGTTTCCAAACCATTCTAAGCCTTCTGCATCCTCTTCAAGCCCTCTCTCTCTTCTACCACTCATACAATCTCCTTTCCCCTCCAACTGAGGACTTGAAGTTGTCATGTGCGTTCTTCCTCCACTCCTTACTGTTTCATACACAGTCACCTAATATATAACCACAGTTTCCTACCGTCTCTGAGAATGAGGTACTTCACTTGCTGTTCAGGGACAATTGGATTCCCACCTTCCTCAACCCATTCCATTCGTACTGTTTTTAGAATAGCCATTTTTCTGTCTCTATTTAAAAAGTTTTTATTGACTCCTTTCCCTAGCTTATAAACATATCCAATTTTTCCATCTTAAAAATTTAATGAACTCTTTTCTCCAGGAATACTAAACTTTGTAGAATTTTTAGAGAAATTTCCCAATGCTTGCATATTCATTCATTATGCAGTTCCTTCTACATGAAATTAGTGTCTCTTCCTCTCTGTTAAAATAAAATCTTAACCATCAAGATCCGTCTTTGGCTCCACTGTATTTGTGAAACATTTCTTGATATCTCAACTGAATATAGTCACTTTCTTATACCTGTCTTTAGTCATTTATTAGAATTTATTTTACATTATAGTTATTTGTGTATTTATATAATACCTAACCCACTATAGATCCAACTTAACACTCCCAACACTATATTGTAAATATAGTGAAGGTAAAGACTATATGTTACTAATTTTTGTATTTTTACAGTATCTAGCACTAAGTAGAAAAGAAAAAAAATAGCATTACTTTTTTAATATTTATTGTTTACTATGTTCTAGGCAACTTTCATGAATTTCATTCTATTTATGTGACACACTGAAATTGTTACTATTATTATCCCATTATGGAAACAAGGTAAGGGGCAAAAGTCATATATTTGTCATAACAAAGATGTGTTTGAATCTTGACTCTACCAACAACTGGTAGTAAGATCTTAAAAGTTATTTAACTTCACTGAGTCTCATCTGTGGTGATGCCCTATGTAATAAGATTGTCGTACATTTTTAAGGGACTAATAGTGTGTGCCTTGTGCAAGTTACTTAACATAAATCCCTCCATTTTTTTTTCTTTTGCACATACAGATATTCAATGAATGTATTTTTTGTTACTGTTTTTGAGATGGATTCTCGCTCTGTTGCCCAGGCTGGAGTGGAGTGGCATAATCTGGGGTCACTGCAACCTCTGCCTTCTGGGTTCAAACAATTCTCCTGCCTCAGCCTCTGGAGTAGTTGGAATTACAGGTGCACGCCACCACGCCTGACTAATTTTTGTATTTTTAGTAGAGATGGGGTTTCACCATGTTGACCAGGCAGGTCTTGAACCCCTGATCTTAAGTGATCTGCTGGCCTCAGCCTCAGCCTCCCCAAGTGCTGGGATTAGAGGCATGAGCCACTGTGCCTGGCCTGAATGTATGTTGATGTAAGTTGAATGTTTCTACATCTGGGTACTAACACAGAGTTGCAAAATATGTTGTTCCCATGTGGTTTCTAAATTGCTCATTTAGTCTTGAAATATGGTTGTACCATGTCCTACCTCTGGAAGTATATTGTGCTACCTCCTGGCTAGGAGATTCAGAATCAAGGAAGGAATGAAGTAGATGACATAATACTCTGCTTCATTATTTAAAAAAAATAATGAAAAATTGACAAAAGCCAAGAGTAGAAAATAAAAACGCCAAGTACATATTTCTAATTTGACAATGTTTCTGTTAACTGTACCATGACAAATTATGCAAAATGTATTTGAGGAAAACAACCATTTGTTATGCTGATGTATCATGTGGATTAAGAGTTTAGGTAGGGAACAGAGGGGACAGCCTACCTCTCTTCACAATACCTGGGGCCTCAGTTGGAAGGCCCAATACCTGGAGACTAGAATCATCTGAAGGATCGCTTGTCCTTGGTTGTCGTGACTAGCTATTGAATGGGGGGATTAGTTTCTCTCCGTGTGGAACTTTCTGTATTGTTTTACTAGTGTGGACTTGCTGACAGGATAGTGGCTGGCTGGGTTCCAAGAGTGACTGAGGATAAAGGGAGAAGACAGAGAGTGAGGAAAAGGAAAGAGAAAGAAAAGAGATATATTAAATGGACTTCACCTCTCGATTGAAGTGTTGATGTTACATTGTAAGAAGCATGTGTAGGATATTTTGGTCTCTGAAAGACACACTTACACAGTGTATATCAGAAGGGATATATAGGTAACTGGCATTTCTG
The DNA here is from genome assembly GCA_036589455.1 of Ateles fusciceps. Lineage (NCBI taxonomy): Eukaryota > Metazoa > Chordata > Mammalia > Primates > Atelidae > Ateles > Ateles fusciceps. The sequence continues at coordinate 1,608,648 of JAZHEH010001960.1, forward strand.
TAGTCCATTAGGAAGATTATTAACTGGATGTTTTAAGTTGTAATTTTCAAGGCATAAAATGATAGCAAGGTGATACCTTTGACCCATTTTTATCTCTAGGTTGACATTTTAATAACATCTAATACTTATTCTAAGTACAGTAAAAATGGTAAGATTTCATTTTAGAATGTAGGCAAAATGATAAAGGGGAAAAGGTTCTGTGCCTTTTGAATCATTTTGAATTAGGCACTTTAAAAATTATATCACCTTTTTTTCCAGGGATGTCTCTATTCCCAATATTTTCTTTTCCAAGAATATATTTCCTTCTTCAGAATATTTCTAACATGAAATAAAATAGCTGAAATGTTTTGCATTTGGCACTGAGTTTGACATTATTCTTCCTAATCCAAATATTGCTTTCTGGCTTTAAATTAAAGTGTCAAAGATGTCACCCTTAATCTTTCTAGACTGTCTGTCAGAGGACCAGAATAGAGAAACTGCTCTCAGGGTCACAAAGTCAGATTCTAATCTGGATAAGGAATCAGCCAAACTTGTACTCCAGAACCAATCTCTCAGCTCTTTACTTTTGTCATCACTACCTCCTTATGATTTTTTCCTTTTCATTTGATGCCTTAAATATCTTTAAGAGTCTTTCATTCCAGAATTAGAGTTACTATGCTATTAAAACACTTGTAGTAAGGTGCCAAAAATTTACAAAAGAATTTAAGTAATATTTAAAAACTAATTCCATAAAGCAGATTTTGGTTAGAGGAGTGGTCAGGGAATCACACATACTGGAATGTGTGGATGGATGGAGATGAATGGAAGAAACATCACAAAGTTATGTAATTTTGAGCACAGAAATTGAGTTCTAGGAAGGAGGAGGAATAGCATCAGATCAACTAACCTGGCATTTAGAGTTCAAAAGTTTAAAGTCCTTGGCATGAAAAATAGAGGTACATAGATCCTTAAATGACAGCCATTAAGAGTTACAGGATTTGGTCCTGTAACTCTTGGGGCCAAGAGTTTTAAGCATTTTTCAGGTGCAACTTCAGATAGAGATGAGGATATTGGTAATTACATGTCTAGAATTCTTAAGTCTCTGTGATACAAGAAAAGGAGGAGATTCTAGATGATTTATGATATATTTGTTATGAAATTAATTGCATGATGCTCAGGACATTTATCTTCTTGCTTAACTAAAATGTTAGGCTCTTTATATTTTCAAAACTGAACATGGTTCTATCATACAAGAATAACTTCTGAGCTTATGTTTTAGACAGAAGGGATGATCAGTGAAATGTAAGTATGTAGATGTAAAATAATGCACAAACTAATATAAAGAGGTCAAAAAGATGGCCAGGCATGCTGGCTCACGCCTGTAATCCCAGCACTTTGGGAGGCTGCGGCAGGTGGATCATTTGAGTTCAGGAGTTCGAGACTAGCCTGGCCAACATGGTGAAACCCAGTATCTACTAAAAATACAAAAATTAGCTAGGCGTGGTGGTGGACACCTGTAAACCCAGCTATTCGGGAGGCTGAGGCAGGAGAATCGCTTGAGCCCAGGAGGCAGAGGTTGCAGTCAGCAGAGACATGCCATTGCACTCCAGCCTGGGTGACAAGAGACAAACTCCCATCTCAAAAAAAAAAAAAAAAAAAAAAAGATAATGTATGTGGAAAATTTTTTAAAGCACTAAACAAATACAAATACAGTGGTAGTCTACATAATATTTGGAGGGGCAGATTGATTATGAGAAAGCAGTGGTGTTAGAAAGTATTGAATTATTCACAATAAGTCTTTTCTTGGTAAAAGTTTCTAACTGATTTCTAACATTTTTTTGCAAAGGAAATGTATACATTTTAAAAAGAACAAACAGATGTTAAGGGATTTATTTTCCATTTAACTCCCTATGTTGGTTTTCTGATTTAGTTTTCCACAGTTCCTTTGAAATACACCTTAATGAACTTTGCTCCTAATCAGCTTTTCACAGAGCATATAGGTAAGATTGGAGGGCACACATATAATAAAAAAAGGTCTCTTTGTCCCATAGCAATAGGTAAGTAGATATTAGACAATTATGAATTTAAAAACATAATCATTCAGTGTAGCACATCAAAGCAAATCTGTAACAGAATTAATTACTGTTTGAGTATTTCATATGTTTATCAGATGATTGAGGTTTTAGGTGATTACCTGTCTTGAGTATAGTTGTTCAGTAACCAAGCTAGGTTTAAAAAATAATTTTTAAAATAAATCTATAAAATATCAGCTTGACTCTTACGATGTGTATTGTTTCTGTCCACCCTAACCCAGGCTGATTCACTTCTAACAACAGGAAAAGGTAGTGAAGTAAAAGGAGCCCAGAATTTCAAAGCAGAATTCCCTGAATTTTATTCCCTCTGACTTTCCTATTCTGTAACTAAGTAGCTATGAGAATTTAGACAGGCTGTAGAACTTTCTGAGCCTAATTTTCATCATCTAGAAATAAGAAAATCTGCTCTTTTTTTTTTTTTTAACTTATGAGGTTTAGGAGAGGATCAAATAGTTTAGTATGAAAATAAGAATATATTTTTATAAACAGAATCCCAGGCTCTAACTCTTTAGATAGATTAGGGGCATTATCCTGACATGCAAATTCAAATTGATCCTGTTTGACTTACCCAACTATTTCTCATTTTTCAATCAACTTCCAAATTTTTCACTTGCATTATAGGTTGCATTGAATTGAGGAAGAAATATAATATTCTTATTCAACAAATTTATATTGAGTGAATTTATGTCCAGGGCAAATAGTTCTTACATGACTACTAGTAACAAAAAGATAAAAATTAATATAAATATGTAAGACAGATTTGATATATATGATATGAAATATGTATGTGAAATATAAGATTAACTCTGCATCTGACGGTCTTCATGCTTACTATCTCTTTTTTTTATTATAAAAAATGGCTTTATTGATCTAGTATTATTTAATGAAGATAAACAGCAATTTTAATACAACTGCTCTTCCAAGACCTTTGACAGCCTTACTCCCATTTTCCACCTTCACTTCTAGGAAAGTACAAGTAAAACACTTTTGAGGGCATAAAAAACGTAAGTTTCTAGTTAAGGTGTATCAACAGCCAGGGAAATCTGTGCCCTTTTGAGGGTCATCTAAGGCACGGAGAAATAAACTGCCTCAAGACAGTTTCTGTCACCCTTCCAGGGACGGTGGCCATGCAAACCAGGACATGGTTCGAAGTGAAAAAGAGTATGTAATAATCACACCAGAACACCAGACGAGATGCAAGGAGGGCAAGTCAGGCATTCTGTACATTGCTTCTCCCTTCAATTTGGAAAACTCACTGCATTAGGGTTTTGCAATGATTGTTTTACAAGACAGCTAGGAGGAAAGCCTGTGTGCTCTGGAAAATGCATATCTTGTGTGTTTACCCTTTTAAAGGTAACAATACTTTGAAACAGGTGAACTGCAGAAAGTTAACAAAGACTTCTTTTTTTTTACCACGTTTACCTTTTTAAGAATTTTATGCATTTCCTAGGGCATACATGCAAAAGCCTTCACATTTCCCCCTTTTAAAAGAGATATTTCTCAAACTTATACATGCAACTCCAACCCTATCATTTTATCTCTATGAAATTAGTTTTTTACTTTTAAAGTGGTAAAATACAAATAAAAATGACCATCTTAATTATTTTTTAAAATTTACCATCTTAATCACTTTAAGTACACAGTTCAGTAGTGTTAAGTATAATCACTCTGTTTTGCAACAGAACTCTAGAATTCTTGCAACCCAAGCTCTGTACCCACTAAATACAATTTTTAGTAAGCTTGTGTATATTAAAGTAAAAGCAAAGTACTGCCTACATATGAATGTTTTAAGGGGTTGCTTGGCTAGTTGCCGGCTTGGGTTTTACTTGTACATTCAGCTCATCATCGTGCCGGAAAGTTGATTGGACAGTGCAATTCATCAGTGGCTGAAGCGGGTGGAAGTTGTCCACCATTCTTTTCTCTTCTCCCCCCTCAGAAATGAAAAGCAGGGTCCAAAATTGCTCCAGATGATCATGATCAACCTCTACCGGTTGCCTCTTAAGGATCCAGGTGACAGACTCGGAGAGGGGTCAGAGACCCTGAGTAGGCCCAGTAATCCAGGCAGGTAGGTATCAGGCAGGAAGGGTCAAATGACCCAAATTCCACAAGGGTGTCCTTGTGCTTAATTGATAGCAAAGCATCCACTAATTTCAGTAGCTCTTTATGATGTTGCCTAGCTTTACAAACACTCCTGTCACGACCAAACCATTTTCTTCCAGTGCTGCATCCTCAAAGTTTTCAAATTTAACGCATTCCAATGCACTAAGTGCAGCTCTGGGAAGCATTTGATGTCCATGGTGTGCTCAGAGCCCCAGGCATCAGTGGCCTCCCAGCAGAAATGGAACTGCTTCAATCGGTAGTTGTATTCCAGGGGTCCTCCCTTGATCACTGATTTATCTGTAGTATTTTGAAATTCCACAAGGAAAGAGTACCCATTATTCCAGATGTGTCAGCAGGTGGCTGGGTCATAAGAGATGGTGAGCGGCTTGAAACCCAGATGATAAACACTCCCTCCACCCAATGGTGATTCGAGCACCCCCAGGAGCCAGGTTTATGCTCTCCCGGAGTGGATGCAAGGCTCAATAAAATAAAACACACCTAAAACCTCACTGCCTGAATCTCAGGGCTGCAGGGCCTCGCTGGCATGAATCTCAGAATCTGGAACTTTCTCCACAGCATTTTGCCTGGAAATGCTTGAAGAATGACCCTCAGGCTGTTCATCACCACATCTTTAGCTTGAAATCTTGATCAGTTCCCAGTTAACTTGCAGAACCTAATAACCTACTATTTACCTCTTAATAGACTCTTTGATTTCATTTAGGTCTTGGAGACAAGGACTATATGTCATAGCCTAGCCTTGTCCAATTTATTTAATCATATAAAATACATGTTCTCATTTTCAAGTGAGTAAAGTGCTGAGAAAATAGTGTTAACTATGTTGCATATAGCAAAAGTGTGGATGCTAGGAGCCAACATAATTTAAGTAAATGGATATGTTTATATAGCAGAAAACTAATGCTTTCTGACAGTTGCTCTGGCCTTTATTTTAACCTCTACTTTTTTCCATTATAAACCAAAAGTAGACTATCTAAGCTGCCCTGGAGGGACACTAAAGATGTATTATGAGTATCAATCCCTAGAAATAGAAAAACTCAAGTTCAATCTTGATAATAAATTTTGGCACTCTTGCTGTTGCTCAAATACAATATTCTACTTGTCATAACCTTTGGCTCTTCACCCAAAGATACATCAAAGGGTCAGTATTTTAACATAGCTTAGCACATTTTAGACTTTGAACATGTGAAATATAAAAGTGAAATATATCATTACTTTAAGTTTTCACAATGCGATGTACTGGAAACAACAATAATGACACTAGCCCTAAGAAGAAGGACACCTGTGCCTTGTCTCCTCCCTTTGACCTACTGATCTTGTAACCTTGGGCAATGTAACTTCACTGGTTCTTAGTTGACTCTGATGATAAAAATGACTACATGAATGTAGAAACTGAATCAGATGACTTTCACTAGCCCTGAGATCTATGATGATGATAATGTATTAATGATTTTAATCAATGGCTTAGGGGCTGGAGTAAAAATCAACACTATGAAAATGTTTAATACCCTTCCATCAGCAACACTAAAATATCATCATGAGGTTATATTCTTCTGTGTGAAGCTAATTCATTTAACAAGAACTTATTAACCATCTACAATACTCTGAATGTTCTCTGAGAATAAGAGTGGAAAGAGGATAGGAAAGGGATGGAAAGATGAATAACTCATGATGTCTGCTCCAGAGAGTGTTTTTAATTTAGAGAGCAAGTAGACACACAAATAATTACAAAAGAGTGTGATAAATATAATTTGTGCAGAGAATTATGGGAGTTAAGTGGAACACAGAGGACTCTGAGATAGGTTGTGGACCAACATTATAAACTTTTAGGCAATTGCTACTGCAGTATGGTAGGATGAATGTGTTACCAGCCAGCACACCTAGGTTCTGTTTTTACCGGTTTTATTTTTTGCCAGTACTACCTGTTCAAAATGTAGCCTGGAGCAAATCACTTTAATCTCATCTGGAAAATTGTGGTAAGGCAGTTTCAAATTCTGTTAAAGCTCTAAAGCCCAATAACTCTCTGGCAGACATGCTATCTTAGTCCATTTGTACTGCTGTTACAAAATACCACAGACTGGGTAATTTATAAGGAAGAGAAATTGATTTTCTCATAGTTCTAGAGGCTGGTAAGTCCACTATCAAGGCACTAGCAGGTTCAGTGTCTGGCGAGGGCTGCTCTCTGCTTTCAAGATGGTGCCTTGATGCTGCATCCTCCAGAGGGGGAGGAACACTGCTCTCACATGGTGAAAGGCAGAGGACAAAAGAGACAAACTTTCTCCATCAGGTGCTTTTATAAAGGCACCTAATGCCATCATGAAGTCTGAAGCCCTCACGATTTAACCCCCTCTTAAAGCCTCCACCTCTTACTGCTAACATATTGGCCATTAACTCTTAATGCTTGAATTTTGCAAGATGCACATTCAAATCACAGCACATGTCAAATGTCTATCTGATATTCACACTGCCTTTCTTAAAAAATGTAATCTCAATTTTATTTGGGATTACATTATGCTCAGATAAAAAACCTGGTTTGCCTGGAACTTTAGTTTCTAGGGGTGGCCATGAAAAAATGAAAGGCTTTGCTTTCCTGACATATGCACTACATTGCACTTCCTTATTCCAGCCCAGAATACTGTAACAGTACAATGAATACAAATGCCACAGTTAGGATGGGAGGGTAGGGAACTAAATGAAACTTGAGTCCCTTACCAGCACTAGCTCAAGAAAACCTACTTCCAGACTTGTTACCTGAGAAATAGGTGTATTCTGGCTTCTGCTACAAGTAGCTAAACTTAATACAAATGAATATACATCCCTAAGCTTTAATATTAAAAGATGGTATTTTCTGAATTAAGCTGGGCTAAATTATAGTTCAGCATGATATAGTTCTGTATATCAATATCTGAGTGTAGGATATATATATATATGAGGATGTGGGAATATACACGTGCATGTCATAGCTAGATACTATATAAATTTTTAGTCAATGACTTCCAGATTTATATCCTCATTCAAGGCTCCTCTTCTGACCTCTAAGCCAACTGCCATCCTAACATTTTTCGTTGAATATCTTAAAGGTCTCTCTACATAAAAACCCAAGCCAAACACATTAAAGTACACATGCACACCCCAAACCTAAATGTTCATCCAATATTTGCTATTTTTCAGATTTGCATTTCCATGCAATCAGATACTTAGGTTGGACAACTGGTAGTTACCTGTGATACTCTCTGCTCCTACACATGTTACAGCCAAAATTTTCTAACATTCTCCCGGTGTACTTGTTATTTAGTTTCTTTGTGATCAGTTTTCTTATTTGTAAAATTGACATAAAACTAGTATCTACTGCAAGATTATTTTGTAGATTATATTAGTTAATATATTTAAAATATCAGAACAATGCCTAACCATTTTGTGCTACTGTAACAGAAGATCTGAAACTGGATAATTTATAGTAAACATAAATTTATTTCTCACATTTCTGGAGGCTGGCAAGTACAATACGAGGGTGCCAGAATCTGGTGAGAGCCTTTTTGCTGTATCATAATGTGGCTGAAAGCATCACATGGAAGAATGGCCAAGAGAGAAGGTGAGAGAGAGAGAGCAAGTGGGAGATCCTACTCCCCCTGATAAGGGTGTTAGTCACTTCATGAGAACGGAGCCTTTATGACCTAACCACCTCCTAAAGGTCCTATCTCCTGATACTATCAATGGAAATTTTAAAATTTTAACGTGAGTTTAGAGGAAACAATCATTCAAACTGTAGCACATGCTAAATGTTCAATAAATGTTTATTATTTTTGAAATAGAATTGAGTTATAGCTGTGCTAAAATTATGCATCTTGGTATTAGGTGAATGAGTGTAGATGTATAATTTTTGTTTTAATTTGCTTCAATATTCACTTTGGGTGTGGTGAAATAATCAGATCCTGTATATGTACTTTGATTTATAGCTTGGAAGTAAGCAGAAAAATGAATCTAAACTCATGCAACAAATATTTAGAAAGCACTTTTGATAGGCCCGGTACTCATTTCAGTATTAAATATGTGGTAGTGAAATGAAAAGTACTTATGCTAATAGAACTTTAAATTCTAGTCAGAGTCCTCATCAATGAAATAAAATGATTGGATTGGATTGGAAACAGGTGATACCTAATTCCTTACCACTCTAAGAATATGTGAGGCTATGGTTATGTGAAGTGTTATGCTGTAATATGAGGAGGAAGACTCAAAACTGGAACATGTGGCCACAATTTGACATGCAGTAGAGGACCAAGACAAAGTTTTAACTGGCACAAGAAGAGTTAGACTTTAAGAAAGAAGTTTAATTGAGAAGCATTGTGTAGAACAAATTGAATTTAGGATTTTTATAGACAGAAACATCACTCACTCAAGGACAGGAAATGGTGATCACTGGTGTGGCTGGAAGAGGTGAGAACATTTAACACTCTTCGAAACTATACAAAGATGTAGTTCATGGTATAACGTGGGTGAAACAGGTAACCTTTCTAGATCTAGGATTGATTTAGTTTTTTTATTTTTATAAAGGCTGTATGGGTATTTATGTATATAAATAGAAAGATGTGTTTTATTAAATAACTTTCATGTTAGGAGCTCAAGAAGAAGGTGGCATGGAATCACGAGAATTAAGCATGAAATTACCTTTTTTATTCCTTGACCCAGGATCAGGTGGGAAGGCAAGAAACACCATCTATACTAGGACATAAATTGTACCTGGAAGCTGGCTCACCAAGCGTTGGGCTCAGTGTGTACCAAGTTACTATACATGGTCCGCTACAAAATACCTGGCCTTCCTGAACTATATTTGCTTGGGAAGACTGCCCAGGTTGCAACAGCAGTCCTACGGAAGCAACCACAGTATTGCAGCCAGGGTGGAAGCCCCCTCCTCTGACAGAGGCTACTTTCCTCAGATTTTTAGGGCTAAGAAACCATCCTTGGGCCAGGCACAGTAGTTTACCCCTCTAATCCCAGCACTTTTGGAAGCTGAGGTGGGAAAATCACTTGAGGCCAGGAGTTCAAGACTAACCTGGACAACTTAACAAGACCCTGTTACTACAAAAAAAAAAAATTAAAATTAGCTAGTCATAGAGGTTCATACCTGTAGTCCCAGCTAATAGTGAGGCTGAGATGGGAGGATCCTTGGGTCCAGGAATTTGAGGCTGCAGTGAGCCATGATCACGCCACTGCACTCCAGCCTGGGTGGCAGACAGAGACCTCTCTATAGGTAGGTAGGTAGGTAGGTAGGTGGATGGATGGATGGATGAAAAAGAAAGAAAATTAAAAGAAAACTGTTTCTGAAGGGCTTAAAGCAGTCAATAAGATTCTGAAGAGATAAACTAGAACCTCGGCATCATTTAATTTGAATAAAAGGGAAATGACTTAATTATCTTATGCTGATAAGTGGGACATACTGATTAAATTAGAATGGAGGTTTAGTGATAATATAAAATTCTACAGGAAAGTAGGATCAAGCAATAGCAGTATTAAGGTGATGTTGATAAAATGTTTGGAATGGTAATTCACTCTTTGTGGAGTAAGAACTACCACATATTTTAAGAACTAATTTATGTTTTAGGGATATTTTATGTTTTGGATTCTGTCAATTTTCATCATATCCAGTGTGCCTTTTCAAATACTGTATCATTTATTTAGAATTTTGTCAAATCTTCCCACAGATCTGGCTGGCAAAAGCCCATTCTTTAAAAATCTGGCTCAGGTGTGACCTCTTTCAGGAGTCTTTCACAAATTATGCCAGAAAAAATTAAGCCTCTTTCTTCTTTATTACTTTGATAAATAATATGCTTTTTATCATTGGACTTGCTACACTGTATTTTATTTGTTTTTCCTGTGAGTATAAGCTTCTCAATTATGTTCATGTCACAGTCTTTGCTGCCAATCATAGTGCTCATAGAAGGTGTCTAATAAGTATTATTTGTTTAATGAATGAATAAAAATTCAACAAAAATATATTGATCACCAGTTACATACCAGTTCTAGAACACCAGCACTGTAGCTACAGTAGCAATTAATTAAAAGAGTTATGTTGGTCTCCATAGATCTTGTAGTCTCTCGAGCTGTTAGACAAATAAAATGGCAATTACAACCTGTTATGATAAGCATATATCTAATTTACATCTGAGGAAGCACATAAGATGAATGTGTCTCCTGTATCTAAATATTTGAAATTATATGTTTCTATCTTAAAAGTAATGATACATCAGAAAGCAATTAATATTAAAGGGAAAAAAATGGCTAGGACTATAAAATTTGAATATTAAGCTTTATTTTTAGCGTATTATTTGTTTATAACATTAAAGAATATTTTGAATCCAAGTAAATAAAAATGTCTTTTTTTTCCATGTGAACTGGACTAATTATTCTTGGGCAATGTAAGACTCACAGAACCAAGATATGATAGCTTATCATATGAACTCAAGATGTACCTTACTTTTTGTTCAGACATGGTTGTTTACTAATTTTAAGGACTTTATTTTAGGAAAAATATGTACTTTTTAGGAATGTATTTTTAATTTAAACACTTTAGGAATGTAGTAAAGCTTTCTGGGCATATAATGTAACAGTCAGGAGACTTCGACCACAGCCTTTCCTTCCAAAAAGCTACCAAGAAATTGTACCTCACTTTACCTTGATTTTCTTATTTCCTTAAATACTTTTGGCATAACCAATTATATAAGCTATTGCATAGAGAAATATTTCTTTCTTAGTCCATCAATAATTATATATACATTTCAAATTAGGTGTATGTAATAATATCTGTTGTGTGTTTGCGTTTGTGTGTGTACCTCATATACTTCAGCACTTTTTGCTATGGGTGCATATAGGATATGACTAGAATTCTTTTTAGTCAAAATCACATCTGAGAACACTTCGTAAGAGGAGTAATTAATATGTTGATTATTATTTTTAACTTAGTCTGCTTGATATATATATATGTGTATATATATACACATATATATGTATAGTCTGCTTAATAAGGTATACTTCATGACTTGCAAATAGAAATTAAGCTGTGAATTCCTACCTTGGCCAGTGGTGTTTATCAGGAGGCTTTTCAGAGGTAAAAACAATGTGGCTTAATATATACATGTTTGCATTATTTCAGAATAAGTTATCAGAATTTGTATAGCCAAATTTTAATCATGATTATTGCTATTTCTAACTGTTTTTTCTCATATTTGGAATATATTCAAGATTATATTCAAAAATTAGATGATATATTATAAATAGGAAAAACAAAAATGACAGGTCGATATTTTGATTCCAAATAATACAGCATAAAACAGTGAAATATGTTAACAGGAAAAAATTCTGAAAAAGGATTTCAGTTTCTCAAGATTATCTTATTTTTTATTTCTTTCCATTGAAATTGTATCTTGTATAGGTGTGTTGACATGAATTCTAATTACTTTGTTGACTAAAAAAGGAAATATCCAATTTAGATGAACAGTTCCCTGTTAAAAAGGTAAATGTAGAATAACAGATTGCACATAACACGATCCCATAAGTAACTTACTGTTTTGTCTTCTCTTTTATTGTTTTATATAATGACTTACTGGTAAAATGTAAATGAAGTAATAGAGTACCTGATGGTATTATATTATTTAGAAAATATTAAGGTCTTTTCACTGACAGAGACAACTGAAGAACTTGAATTGTGTTAATAAAGAAATGTGGCTGATTTTTTTCTTTTTTCACCTTAAAAAAATTATGTATATATAATGAGTACAAATGCTGGTTTCTTATATGCATGTAAGTACTTAGTGGTGAAACTGAGGCTTTTAGTACACCCATCACCCAAACACAGCCCACCCTTAAACTATCAAAACAAAACCTTAAGGCTGAAGCCAGAGAGGATGGGGTCCCAGGCAAGCAGTATAAAAAGCTGCAGCAAGTACAGTCCACTCATGTCTCTGTCTCAACAGCAGCTCAACAGTCCTTACCACAGCAGCATGGTAAGGACTCTCCCAAGGGTGCACAGGAATGCTCGATACCCCCTCGCCTCTCCCTCTTTGGAGCAATGCAGCAGCAGCAACCAGGTCTGTAGATCCCCAGTATCTCTTGAAATGGTGATTGGTTGAGGCTATTCTAGTCTTGGATGCCTGTGAGATTCCATATAGGTTCCCTTTCTGGAGAAACATCTCTGTGCAATCTTTTGGCAACTCTGTATGTCAGACCCAAGGCCCTAATGTAGCCAAAGTTATAAAAGCCATACCCTAGGGGTTTCTCTCTCACTGTTTTCCTGTGTCCAGGAGATGTTGCAGCCTCTCAGTCAGTCCTCGGGTGGGCAGCTACCTTGAACCATCTCCTTACTTCTGTTGTTTCCTGTCTCTTCTCTGGTGAATCCTAGCATTCTCTCCTAGCCAATTAGTTTGAAATGTATCTACTTACTACTCTGGTTCCTTTCTGTGGAAGAGGCACATAGTACCTGTGTTTAATCAGCCATCCTCTGATTTTGTTGTTGTTGTTATTAAATCACTTAACCTAATGAAGAATCCTTATGTCACAGTACTCGAATGATTTCCATTGCTCAATTCTGAAATTCAAATTTTGAAACTGTCTTCAAAGCTATTTTTTTCCGGTAGTGTATTTTTTAGTTATTTCAATAGATAGTGACACCAACCATTTTTAATAGATAGTAGACTGTTTGAAAGTTAGCATTTTAATAAGGTACAGAAGGACTGAAACCCTGTAATACTGCATTAGAATAAGGCAGTGCTGAAGCAGCACTACATTCATAAGACTAATTCTACTATTTCTCATCTAGAAGTACCTTTGTCATCAATATGCACAGAACAGTTTTGGTTTTAGAGACACGTAAAAGTCACTTAAGGCCAAAGCTGGTGACATTGGGGCTTAAACAAGCTAGAGATAACCATTTTAATTAAGAAAACAACAAAATTTAAAAATGTGACAATAATGAGATATTTTGTGTATCTCATTAATTCCCAGATGGGGTTTTAAAAGTACATTGAGCTCTTGACTTTGATTGAGCCATATGAGAATCTTCAGGTACGTAGGAGGTAGAGGTGATATAATTCAAAATTGTAGTCTGTATTATAATGTAATTTTTATTTGAAAATAATACATCTGCATTATTGCCATAATAGAGTAAAGGTTAATTATCCTTGTCAAGTACAAATATTCAGTTACGAAATTATATGCTTCATTCTTTTTTTTTTTATTTTCCCCTCTGTCATGCAGTGCCAAAACCTTCACTCACTGCAACCTCTACCTCCCAGGATGAAGTGATTCTCCTGCCTCGGCCTCCTAACTGGGACTACAGGTGTGCACCACCGCTCCTGGCTAATATTTTGTGTTTTTAGTAGACAAGTGGTTTCACCGTGTTATCCAGGCTGGTCCCCAACTCCAGTCTTCAGGCAATCTACTCACCTTGGCCTTTCAAAGTGCTGAGAATACAAGCTTCATTCTTATATTTAATTGAGGGCCTAACATGTATTTATTAAATATTTATAATGTGTATTGAGCATATAAGATAAATTTAAGCTGCTTTTCACATTGTATGCCATAAATATAAATTATATTTTAGGTTGATCACAGATTTTCTTAAAAAAATTGAGACTACTTCTACTTCTGCTTCAGATATAGAAAATCTCAAGAAAGCATCATTCCCAAATTAAAAGTGAGAACATACTGGATAATCTACAAAATCATGTATTTTTAAAAGTTTATCTTTTAAAAGGGATATGAGGTTGTGATGGAAACTAAAAGATTAAAATTCAGAAAGCAATGAGCTACTCCTAGGAAAGAAGAGACTCATGATTGGGTCCATCCTTGTTAGAGCAATGGGAGGGGGAGGCAGCTGCCACCGGTGTGAAAAAAGAAAAATTGACCTTGTGATGAGTTTTTAAAGGCTAAGTGTGAGCAGGCTTAGTCACTTAAAAGACCCAGAAGTCTTGGAGAAAATAAAAATACGCATAACTCTCTTCCAAGGGCCTTCACCTAGTGCTCATGAGAGTAGAGAATGGAGAAACACACATTCTAAGGTGTAGGGACAATCAGGCTTGCTTAAGTCTGAAGAAGAATTGAGAGAAACCCAGCATGCACTCCCAAACCATATGATGAGTACTAGATAGCGACTATCTGCATCTTACATGGGAGCAGAAAAGAAAACTCTTCTGAGATGCAGGTGCATAGGGCCTGTTAATCACTAACAAGAGCAGAAAACCTGAGACATGCTCCAGGCGCTCAGCCTCCAAGCTCTTATAAAGAAAGATTTGTTTCTGCCATCACGTCATTTGAAGGCTGAGTGAAACGAATCTATAAATCAACAATAGGAATCTAGACACATGTGTTCAACAGACTGAACTGACTCTAGTGGCCAGACAGAAGGAGACATGCAACCTTTTGGGGCATAAATATAATTTATGTCAGTCTCTGCTGTTCTTTAAACCACTATGTCTTACATTCAATTAAAATTTATGAGAAACATGTTGAAGCAAGAAAATGTGACCCATTATCAAAAGATGAAATAGTTAATAGTCCATAGAATCAAGACATCGCTGATGTTGAAATTATTAAGCAGCATTTTAAAAATAACTGTGATAAGAATATGAAAAATTCTAGTGAAAAAGATAGGATGAAAGCAAAGGCTGAATAAATGATATACCTTGCAAACACTAAACATAAAGTATTTAAAAAGCTGGCAGGGGTATATCAGTATAAGAGGAAGTAAATATCCAAAACAGTATTACAAGAAATAGCAAGGGACATTTTATAGTAATAAAAGAATTAATTCATTAAGAACACTAAATGTCTACAGTCCTAATAACAAAGCACTCAAATACCTAAAACAAAAACTGACGGAAATAAGGAAATCTGCAATCATAGCTAGAGATATTAAACCTTTTTCTCAATATATAATAAGGCTGTGTATTTAAACATCACCAGCTGGGTGCGGTGGCTTATGCCTGTAATCTCAGCACTTTGGGAGGCCAAGGCGGGGCAGATCATTTGAGGTCAGGATTTCAAGACCAGCCTGACCAACATGGTGAAAGCCCATCTCTACTAAAAATTAAAAAAAAAAAAAAAAAAAGGCTAGGTGTGGTGGTGGGTGCCTGTAATCTCAGTTTCTTGGGCAGTTGAGGCAGGAGAATCACTGGAACCTGGGTGGCAGAGGTTGCAGGGAGCTGAGATCACACCACTGTACTCCAGCTTGGGCAATGTAGCAAGATTCCATTTCAAAAAAACAAAAAAAAAATCAATAAAAATACAGATATTTGAGCAATACCACCTAATTGATACAGAAAACATTGCATATAATAGTAGAAATGAATATACAATATTCACCAAAATAGACCATATGCTAGCACATAAAACAAGTCTCAACAAATTTCAAAACATTTATAAAGTTTATATTTTCTTAACAGTATTATATATAAATATGAATAAGATGTATAGAAAATACCCATATACTTGAAAATTAAACATGATTTAATTATATTAAAAAGAAATAAGGAAAAAAGTAAACACCTTGAACTTAATATGATGTAAACACAATATATCAAAATTCAGCAATGCAGGTAAAGTAGCTCTTAGAGGAAAATGTATAGCTTTATTATATTAGTTAAAAGGGAGAGGGGCAAAATTAAGACTATATATTTATTCTGTAAGAAGCTAGGGAGGCAAAAAGAACAAAATTAAATCCAAATAAGTATGAGAAGCAAAAGTAAGAACAGAAATCTATGTAATAGAAACCAGATATATGTTAGAAAAACTTAATTTAAATTTAAAATAATTGGGAAATTTGATAAATTTCTAGTAAGAACAGTGAAGGAAATGAGTAACACCTATCACTAATATAAAAAATGAAAAAGCAGACTTCAGATACTACAGACATTTCAATGACCGTAAGTTTTGTATACAATTTTATTCTAATTTGATCACTTAGAAGAAATTGACATTCTTTTAAACACATTTTAACATAATTGATACAATAAGAAATAAAAAATATGACTTTTAAGTTCAGGGTATATGTGCAGGTTTGCTACATAGGTAAACTTATGTCATGGGTGTTTTGTTATGGCTGCACAGTATTCCATGGTGCATGCCTACCACGTTTTTTCAGTCTCTCATTGATGAACATTTAGGTTGATACCATGTCTTTGCTATTGTGAATGGTGTTGCAGTGAACATATGTGCACATGTGTCTTTATAACAGAATGATTTAAAATCCCTTGGAAATATACCCAGTAATGGAATTGCTGGGGCTGATCTAACACCGGTCAGAATGGCTATTATTAAAAAGTAAAAAAATAACAAATGTTGGCAAGGCTGTAGTGAAAAAGGAATGCTTATACACTGTTGGTGGGAGTACAAATTATTTCAGCTATTGTGTAAGAGAGTGTAGCAATTCCTCAAAGACCCAAAATCTGGTTCTTTAAATAAATTAAATTCTTAATTTAAAACTTTTTCCAAAAGAAAGCCCTAGAACCCAATAGCTTTATTATGAAATTCTATTGATTTTAATATAGAAATAATAGTAAATCTATACAAATTATTTCTGAGAAGATAATATTTCTTAACTTCTTTTATTATACCAGTATAACCAAATCCAAAATCAGATAGAGAAATTGGAAAAAAAATTTGCAGACTAATGTCCCTCATGATTAAAGACATGGAAAATAAGATATTAGCATGGACAATCTAGTAAGATATAAAAAGATAATATTATGGAATTCATTCCATAAATGAGAAAATCTATTAAAGTAGGAATAAAATAAAGCTTTCTCAATCTTATGAAGGGCATTTAAGAAAAAACCTACAATTAACATTGTATGGAATAGTGAACTATTGAGTATCTTCTTCCTGAGATAGAAACAAGACAAGAATATCTGCCATTACAACCTTTATTCAAGATCGTACTGGATATGTGCGGCAAGAAAAAGAGCTAAAGAGATAAAGTCAAGGAAGAAACGTAAGGCTTTGGCAGATGACAGAATGTAGGTGTAGAAAATCCTAAGAAATTTGTTATAAAATGAATAATTAATTAAACAAGTAGGCTTAACAATGTTACAAACCAAAACAATGTACAAAAATCAATTGGATTTCTACATGCTCTTACTGAAAAACTTGAAAATTTTTTAAATAGCATTTACAATAACAATAAAAATATAAACTATTTAAGAATGGATTTAAGAGATGTGTAAGTTCTTTTGACTGAAAAAGACAAGACATTGCTGAAAGCAACTTTATAAGGCCTAAATAAATGGAAGGGTAGGCCATGTTTCTGCTTGGAACATTCAATATTGCTAAAAGTCAATTCTCCCCAACTGAGTTATAGAGTATATGCAATCACAATCAAATTTTCAGACAGTTGCTTTTTAATGGCATTTTGCAAAGTTGTATTTAAAAGAAAATGCAAAGGGCCTAACATTGCCTGAAAATATTAAAAGGTAAGAACCAATCTGGAGAAGGTATACTACCTAACTCCAAGGTAATATAGATCTAAGTAATTTAGACTGTGAGGCATTGGCTAATGGTAGATAGATTAATGAAGCAGAATAGGGAGTAATGAAATAGATTGGGAAAAGACCTGTGGAAATTTTCTGGCATTGTGGAAATATTTCATGTCTTGATAAGGGTTTGGGTTGTACCTTTATATATATCTGTCAAAACTAATCGTGTAATTAAATCTGCTCTTCACTGAATCTGAATTACCCCTTAATATAAAAAATAAGCTTTGGTTTTTCTAACAATATAGAATCTCGATACATGCATTCTTTTATATTTTTCATCTGTAACTTGAATTAACAAATATCATACCTCAGCATGATGATAATGAGAACACTGTCAAAGATGAGTCATTTGAATCCCTTCTCTGGTGCCATACACTGATGTGTAGGGTCTTATAATACAGTTACAGCAGAAATCAAATTACAAGTATTGAGTTTCAGACATACCTGTCTAGAACTTTCCACATCCTCTAGTTAACACACACAGTTATTGATCTGCAAGTGAGGAAGTGACAGCTTCTTGAAAATCTTTGCCAAAATAATGATTAATTCAAATCTAGATTCCTGTATGTACTGTATATTATGAAATAGAATCAGAACTTCTCAATATGGTTTATGTTTGTAAACATTGAGAAGTGAATATTATGTTACCTTATTTGAATAAACATCATAAAGCTTATTTTTTATTATTTTACTGACCAGAATTTTTTCCAGAAAGTTTAATTCATTGTAGTACATGAGAGTAAATGGTGATAAGACATACCAGCAATGTCTGAAGCCCATCAAAGTTTGTTTAATGTAGTTCTCTTAATCCTTAGACAAAAATCACACCATTTAAGGATTCTTGTGAAAACTTGCATTCTGAGTACTTTGCCAAAATACTACTTGGAGAGGAAATTAAAATGATATTTTAGAATATTTGCTTACCCAAATATATAGTCAAGCTTAACAGAAGCTTAACTGAGAATATTAAATTCCCAGTTTCCCAAGGATCAAATTATTGTCCTCATTTCCTACTGGTCATCATAAAAGCCATTTATACTTAAGCTTTACTTATGCCAATTTGTGCCTGAAACTATCATAGGGGAAAAAAATATGCTGTGTTTTAAATACCTGGAGTTCTTCACTAAGCTTGAAACTGCATCAACAGTCTTCATTTTGAATAAGCTAAAATGTGGCTGTAGCAAGGGGTGGAAGGGACAGTGATTAGAAGAAGCAATGTAATATTGGTCAAGCAACTCTGTTTTATGATTTTGGAGATGCATTGAATTATTCATCTCTGATCACTGATCTAAACTATGTTCCACCTGAAGGAACTATACACTGCTAAAATAATCTGTTAAATATTAATATCATTTTCTTTTCCTTGTATGGATATGATTACTGGCCATGAAGCATTTTTGGTTCATACTGGCGATTCTCTCTTATAAGAGGAAATTATACTTGGCCAGATTTATGTGTTAATATTGTAATATTCCCAATTTTGGTGCAACATGGCTTACACAAATTTTTTAATCTTCAAAAAAAGAAATCAATGGCTATTGGTATATCTAGCAGACCCATTTGAGGTCTCAAAAACATTGTTTCTGTGGGGCCGATACCAACATATTCTTCTTCATGATGTACTTCAAAAATTTATAACTAAATATAATTGTTGATAATGTAAATTAGTGACAAAATGTTATTGTCAGTTTCTTAACTCCGTAAAGTTCACAAGACCCAGGGTCTTGAATGTAGTTTGACTTAAAAATACATTGTTTTGAAAAAATATATATATGACTGTTAAAATTAACCATGTTAAATTTTCAGATCATCTATATTCTGATTTTTTTTAACTGATTTGTGTAGTTGATTGGCTCACCATATTTATTCACCATTTTCCTATCAGCTGATTTTCCATGGGGAATTTACCTCGCTCCCATTCTCCTTTAAGATTTTTAGGGTGAGCTTGCTGCTACCCCTATCACCATGGTAAAACATGGGTCCTGAATGGCTCAGGCTTATGAAAGAATGAACCCTGATAGTAATGCGGCAGCTACCTGAAGAGATCCCTTATTGCTGCTTGATATTTGTGGAAACAACCTGTGGTAGCTGCGCTTGTCTTTTGACTATGAGCAAAGAGCCTGGAACTGGTCTGAGGACCACCATGTATAGCCTTAAGATGAAAATGTATTCAACGCAAAAGACAGTAGAAAAACAGCGAGAGGCATCCTGTGAGTCAGCCCCACTACTGAGTTTTTAAAAAACTTTTCACCTTCATAATTTTAATTTCAAGGACGTAATTACTTTTTTCGTAGCTGCATGCTATTATTTTGTGGATATGTGATTCCTTTGAATTTTTGATTCCTTTGAATTTTTCTGGGGTTATTAATATTACTCATTTTAAAGTTCTCTTGTACCTTTGGCATCAACATTTTCATTGGTGAGTAGTTGGTTTGTTTAGAATGGTGTTGATTTTCCTCAAATTCTTGGTGATCTTTAGTATACTCATATTTATAATGCTGTTAACTGCATGCAATCATCCTAACATAAATGAAAACCTCTATTTCCTTGATAAAGAATGTCACAGAACATGCCGGCTCCAGTTCGTGGGTACCAAAAATGTTGCTAGTTTTTCGATGCCCAGAGAGTTTGCCCTCTTGATGGTGCCTTGCTCATCTTGGTGATTGCCTGCTTTTCTTCTGATTCTCGCTGTTAATTCTGAGAATGTATTCCAGCCAATGTCACTATTTAGAGAGCTCTAGTCATGGTTTTCTCTTGGCAACAAAACATTGGAACCAGAAACTAAGATTGGGAAGACTAAAAAAATATTCTACAGTCTTTAAATTAATTATGATGTCTGCTGGCAGATGGCTCACTGCTTGATCTTGAGGTTACTCTTTGGTTCTTCTGGAAAATTCACTTTTGCAGAAATTCTCTCTTCTCTTCAACTATGTTGGGTTTCATGGTTGATCTGTTACCTCTTGTTTTTTACTTTTCAGGATTTTTTCCATTTTAGGTTTCTTGACAGCAGCATTTCTGTAATGCCACAGATTTATTCTTCTGTCATTTTAATGGATTTTTTCTAAAGAAGCAAGGTAAAGGCTTATGCTTAGCCATTTTAGAATGGAAAATCTTTCAGATAGTCTATTCACTACTATTATCATGAGTTATTTTTAGTGTTCTTTTCTACTAGAAAAGTATGATCTTACATTCTAGTGATTTCTTACATCTATAAGAGAATTTTTAAAACGTAATTACCCAGAAGTTTCCCAACTTATTGCTAATAGGGTTTAAATCTCTTGATCAACTTCTTGCTTCTCAGTGACTTAAAATTAAAATTTCGGTGGGCATATCGGTATTCTCCCATGGGTTCAGTCTACAGGCAATAGCAAGCTAAATAGTCATTTTCATGCTAACAGTGATTGACAATCTTCTTTGCCTAAGGCTTTCCAGAATTTCAAATTGGGGGTCCAGGGAAGGAAGGGAATCAAAACTGGAAACTGTCAGGCCCACTCTCCACCTCTTTCTAAATTACAGTGAAGTATGGGGAGAAGATTATGGTACTGACTGTGAGTGTGGAAGAAAAGTGTGGATTTCTTCTCTTTTCACTCATGAATCATAACCTCCTCCCTGCTCAGTAGGTCTTAAGTGAGGGGTACATTTACTACCTTATTATTAAAAGGTGGACATTTATGCTCTGAGAAGTTACAACAGAAAATATTTTGTTTAAAAATAGATCATCTCAAGGTGTGTCCATTTTAATTTCCTTCACTAATTATGCTTTCTATCTCTTAGGATAAAAAGAAAGTAAATATTGCCTTACTGAAATTGGTGCAAGCTTTCATTTGTAGTCAGATGATTAACTACCTACATGACTAATGCATGTAATGTGGAAGACCTAAAGCTGTTCTGGCTATGTTACAGCATTTCAGTTTATGAGAGGGAAAGCAGAATAAACTGACATTATGTAGTTACTGATTTCCATGAATATCACTGTATAATAAGGACCAAGAGATAAATGAAATCTGTGTGCATTTATGCATTCAAAATTATTTTCTTTTTCCTAACAGAGGCACTGCTTTTATGAGATGACCACTAGTTTTAACAGTAAGCTGATCTAACTTGGAATATCATCCTATCTAATTTGTTAGTTTGCCATTGGGGAGAAGGTTAATTGAAGGTAGCGTTTTAAAAACATAATATTCCAATGTGGGATTTGTTTTACAAAGGTAAATTCACTATCGTAATAAACTGCTTCCCAAAACAGTAATATGAGAGCTCAAGGGTTTAGCGTGGTGTGAAGTCTTTCAGTTAGGAGGAATTCAATTGAGATGATTCTTCTTTAATTATAAGTGGTAATTTTCCAAAATTATACTATACCTGATGATATTTTTAAGACAAAAGACATTGAAATTTGGTGATTGTGGCTAGTTAGTTTGGTCTAAGTTAAGGACAAGTAAGCAGGTTTGATTCTTAGGCAGACATCTTAATCGATTACTCATTTATGACAGCATACTGTCATCAAGCTGCAAATTGGTGTTCTCAGAAATGGACTCATGGTCACAAAGTGGTCCAGAAGAAGGTTTAATCCTGATCCCATCAGTACATATCACTGAAAGCATGAGGTTTTAGTGAGGGTTTGGAAATAGTGCAATATTTTGTTTTCCACAGGTCAGCATACTAAAATGAGTTTCATGGGGAAGGTTTACATATGTACCCCTATTTCCACAATTGTGACTTTAGTATTTTAGAAAAAATGAAATGATGGTATATGTTTTTAAAAAATTACTAAACTGGATAGCAGTGGAGGTGGCTGGACACTTAGCAATTTGTTTTTAATTTGTTTTGCAGCTTTAATTTATTCAACAGTTGATGAGGGATCTACCAGTCCAACTCTCAAATTTATTAATTCCAATCTTCTGGGAGAACTCACAGTTTTAGACCAGTGGAAAAAAACTTGAGAATGAAACATAAGAAATAAATTCAAATGGATACCATGACAGCCATTAGTGTCTAATATGGACTGACAGAATTAAAATATTCTCTGTTAGACAAGTTCTTAATGATTACTCCTCAAGGTCACTTGACGCTTCTGCTTAGGTAGACAGGTGAATAGAGATCTAAGTAAAAATGACAACATGATTCAAACGAAAGTGGCACTTCTTTAAAAGAGAAGGTACAGAGCTGGGGGTTATAATAATTCAGGTGAAAAAGATACGGAGACCTTGCAGCTACTGACAAAGGTGGGCATAGTCTGATTATTAACACACAGAGAGAAACTTCTTTCTCCTGTGGTGTTATGCAAAAGGTTCTTTTATTTGTAAATATGTGTCTGAAATAATGGTCATGTGTCACTTAGTGGTGGGGATACATTCTGAGAAATGTGTTATTAGGTGATTTTGTTGTTGTGCAATCATCATAGACTGTATCTACACAAACGTGGGTGCTATAGCCTACTACACACCTAAGCTGTAGTGAGGTATAGCCTGCTCCCAGGCTACACACCTGTACAGCATGTTATTGTGCTGAATACTGTAGGCAATTGCAACACAATGGTAAGCATTTCTGTACCAAAGCATTTCTAAACATGGAAAAGGTACAGTAAAAATATGGTATAAAAATTTAAAAATTGTACATCTGTATAGAGCATTTACCATGAATGGAGCTTGCAGGATTGGATGTTGCTCTGGGTGACTCAGTGAGTGAGTTGTGAGTAAATGTGAATGCCTAGGACAATGCTGTATACTAATGTAGACTTTATAAACACTGTACACTTAGGCTACATCAAATTTATTTAGAAATTATTTCTTCACTAATAAATTAAACTTGGCTTACTGTAACTTTTTACTTTATAAACTTATAAATTTTTAAACTTTTTCAATCTTTTGTAACAATACTTAGCTTAAAACAAAAACATATTGTACAGTTGTACCAAATTGCTGTTTTTTCCTATCCTTGTTCTGTAAGCTTTTTTCCTTTTTTTTTTTTTTTTTTTTTACTTTTTAAATATTTTTGTTAAAAATGAAGACACAAATACACACATTATCCTGAGCCTATACAGGGTCAGAATTATCAAGATATCACTAAGCAGCAGGAATTTTTCAGCTCCCTTATAATCTTATGGGGCCACGGTTGTCTACGCACTCTGCTGTTGACCGGAATGTCGCTTTGCAGCACATGACTGCATTTAAGTTTTAAAGTAAACTACAACAACACAGAAATAACACGGCTCTTGCTCACTAAGTTCATTTTTCCTTCCAATTTTTGCGGAAGTGCTTATGCTTATTACTAATTTCAATCATGTTTACTAGAGTTTGTATTCTTTATTATTTCAAAAATATTTTCCATATCTGTTTTTCTATTTTATTTTTGTGCCTACATAGTAGTTATTTATGGGTTACATGAGATATTTTGATACAGGCATGCAATGTGTAATAATCACATCAGTGTAGATGGGGTATCTATCACCTCAAATATTTATCCTTTGTGTTACAAATAATCCAACTCTACTCTTTTAGTTATTAGAAAGTATACAATTCATTTTTTTTTACTATAGTCGCCCTGTTGTGCTGACATATACTAGTTCTTATTCTTTCTATTTTTTTTTTTGGTACCCATTATCCCCCTCTTCCCCCTCTCCCCCCTCCCACTATACTTCCCTGCCACTGGTAACCATGCTTCTACTCTCTAACTCCTGAGTTCAATTATTTTAATTTGTAGCTTCCACAGATAAGTGAGAAAATGTAAAGTTTGTCTTTCTGTGCCAGGCTTATTTCACTTAATGACCTCCAGTTA
Organism: Ateles fusciceps; assembly: GCA_036589455.1. Lineage (NCBI taxonomy): Eukaryota > Metazoa > Chordata > Mammalia > Primates > Atelidae > Ateles > Ateles fusciceps. Next base: position 1,633,129 of record JAZHEH010001960.1, read on the forward strand.
AATCCCCATGTTGCTGCAAATGCCAGGATCTCATTCTTTTTCTGGCTAAGTAGTATACTGGTTGTGTATACGTACCACATTTTCTTTATTCATTCATCTGTTGATGAACACTTAGGTTGCTCCAAATCTTGGCTATTATGAAAGAGCTTCAGTAAGCATGGGAGTGTAGATATCTTTTCAATGTACTGAATTAATTTCATTTGAGTATATGCCTAGTAGTGGGACTGCAGAATCTTATGGTAGCTCCATTTTTAGTTATCTGAGGAATCACCAAATGATTGGTTTTAGTGACAGTACTAATTTACATTTCCACCAACAGTGTATGAGGATTCCCTTTACTCCACATACTCGCCAGCATTTGGTATTGCCTAACTTTTGGGTAAAAGCCATTTTAACTGAGGCAAAGTGATATCGTTGTAGCTTTCATTTGCATTTCTCTGATGATCAGTGAGGTTGAGCACCTTTACCTTTTCATATGCCTGTTTGCCATTTGTATGGCTTCTTTTGAGAAATGTCTACTCAGATCTTATGTCTATTTTAAAATTGTATTAGATTTTTTTTCCTGTAGAGTTGTTCAAGTTTCTTAGATATTCTGGTTATTCATCCCTTGTCAGAAGGGTAGTTTGAAAATATTTTGTCCCATTCTGTAGGTTGCCTCTTCACTATGTTGATTGTTTCCTTTGCTGTGCAGAAGCTTTTTTTAAATGTACTTTATTTATTTAACTTTTAAGGTCAGGGGTACATGTGCAGGTTTGTTACTTAGGTAAACTTACGTCATAGGGGTTTGTTGTACAGATTATTTCATTGGATATACTCTGCACAGAGTATATTAAGCCTAGTGGTCAGATATTAAGCCTAGTAGCCATTTTTCCCTGATCCTCTTCTTCCTCCCACCCTTTAGCATCTGACAGGACCAGTGTATGTTGTTCTCGTCTATGTGTTCATGTGTACCTATTATTTAGCTCCCACTTACACGTCAGATCATGCAGTATTTGGCTTTCTGTTCCTTTGCTAGTTTGCTAAGGATACCATGTCCCTGCAAAGGACACGATCTTTTTATGGTTGTATAGTAGTCCATGGTGTACACAGACAGCCTACAGAATGGGAGAAAATTCTTGCCAACTATGTATCCAACAAAGGTCTCATATACAGCATCTATAAGAAAATTAAATTTACACACACACACACACACACAAACACACAATCTTATTTAAAAAGTGGGCAAAGGGCATGAACAGATACTTTTCAAAAGAAGACATACATGCAGCCAACCATCAAGAAAAATAAGGTCAACATCACAGATCAATATAGAAATGTCAATCAAAACCACAATGTGATACCATCTCACACCAGTCAAAATGGCTATTATTAAAAAGTCAAAAAATAACAGATGCTGATGAGGTTGTGGACAAATGGAATGCTTACATATTGTTGGTGGGAGTGTAAATTAATTCCACCATTGAAGAAGGCAGTGTGGTGAATCCTCAAAGACCTAAAGATGGAAATATCATTTGACACAGCAATCCCATTACTAGATATCTACCCAAAGGAATATGAATCATTCTATTATAAAGACATGTGTACACATATGTTCACTGCAATGCTATTCACAATAGCAAAGACATGAAATCAACCTAAATACCCATCAATGATCGACTGGGTAAAGAAAATGTGGTACATATACACCATGGACTACTATGCAGAAGCTTTTTAACTTGATGTAATTCCATTTGTCCCTTTTTGCTTTGGCTGCCTATGCTTGTGGAATATTACTCAAGAAACCTTTGCCCAGACTGATGTCCTGGAGAGTCTCCCCAGGGTTTTTGTGTAGTAGTTTCATAGTTTGAGGTCTTAGATTTGTCTTTAATTTGCTTAATTTTCTTTTTGTATATGGTGAGAGATCGGGGCCCAGTTTCATTCTTCTGCATATAGATATCCAGTTTTCCCAGTACCGTTTATTGAAAAGACTGTCAGTAAAGTGAAAAGACAATCTACAGAATAAGAGAAAATATTTGCAAACTATTTATAAAACAGGAGTAAATATCCAGAATATATAAGGAACTCAAACATCTCAACAGAAAAAAATCAATTAAAAAATGAGCAAATGATCAAAACAGGCATTTCTCAAAAGAAGACATATAAATGACCAGCAAATATATTTTAAAAGTGCTCAACATCAATAATCAGGGAAATGCAAATAAAAACCACAATGAGATATTATCTCACCCCAGATAGAATGGCTATTATACAAAGACAAAAATTAACAAATGCTGGCCAGATTGCGGTGAAAGGGAACTCTATCTTATACACTGTTGTTGGGAAACTAAACTAGTATGGCCACTATGAAGGTTCCTCAGGGAACTTCAAGTAGAATTATCATATGATCCAGCAATTATACTACTGGATATTATCCAAAGGAAAAGAAATCAGAATATGAAAGAGATATCTGAACCACCATGTTTATTGCAGCACTATTTATCTTAGCCAAGATATAGAATCAGCCCAAGTGTCCAACATGAAATTAATGGATAAAGAAAGTGTGTGTATATAGCCAATAAAATATTATTCAGCTGTAAAAATGATATGCTGTCATTCATGGCAATATGGACAAGCCTGAAGGACATTATGTTAAGTGAAATAAGTCAGAAACAAAGTTAAAGACCATATATTCTCTTTCACATGCAATAGCTAAAAAAGTTGATCTCACAGAAGTAAAGAGTAGAACAGGTTACAAGAGACTGGGAAGGGTAGGCAGGAAGTAGGAAATAGAGATACATTTGTTAAAGGATATAACTTTACAGCTAGATAAGAAGAATAAATTCCAGTGTTCTCAAGCACTGTAGGATGATTATAGTTAACATTAACATATCCTATATTTTCAGATAACTAAAAGCAAGGATATTGAACGTTTCCAACACAAAGGAATAAGTGTTTGAGATGATGGATATGTTAATTACCCTGGTCTTATTACTATATACTGAATATATCAAAACATCACTATGTACCCCATAATGTGTAAAATTATTATTTGTCAATTTAAAAAGTAAATTTTTAAAAAATGATTTTATTATAAGAGCTTTAGTGGTACTATGGGGAATAAGAGAGATGATTCCTGCATAAACTTTATTTGTAAGATTTTTTTCCCGTTCTATTCTTAAATAATATTTTTAAGAATCTTATCACCTAAAAATGATAAAATACATAAAAGTAAGTTATAAAACACAGGAATATGTAATATTACTATAGTGTTGTGAATAAAGGACCATGACAATTTAGATATCAGAAATTATATTTTCAACTACAGGGAATCAGGGTTCCTTGAGCAGATGCCATTTGAACAGAAATTTGAAAAGTGAATAGAATTTAGCAACACAGACATCAAGTATCTTCTAATTCAGATGATGAGTACTACCTATGTGTTGTAAGATGTTCAAAAGGTCTTCTCATGCTATCCTGGAATTGCAGGTAAGTCCCAAAGAAAGTAAAAGAACTGGACATTCTGAAGAAGCCCACCAACCAGACACTCCCTGAACACTGCAGCAGAGCCAGTCATCTACCTTCATCATCACCCTGTGCCACTCTTCTTCCTTTTCACAGCCATATACAGGCAGCGGACTATAAAGATAAAAGGAGGATATTGGCTAGGAAGGAGGGGTGTTCTCCAAGATATGCAAGGAAATAGCTTCACAGGAAGATCACTCAGAGTTGAGAATGTGTGCAAGAAGGGACAATTGACTTTTTATCTCCTTGTTAGATGTATATGTAGGCAGAACATTTCTGGATCTGCTCCTCTGTTCATGTGTTCTTAAAGAGAACTTGGAAAGCGATAGCAGAGTTTAGAAAAAAACTTGAGACACAGCCTACTCTCTTATGTTTGGCCATGATTTCCCCTTCAGCAAGAAGCTACCAAGGCAGATGGAAGTCTTACCCAACAAAGCTGTTCATCATGCATGGGAATTCAGGCAGTAAGAGGCTGTGCGATCAACCATGGATGGCAAGAATTAAGGCAAGGGAAAGAGTAAGAAGAAGTTTAGCCACAACAAGATCTTCCATAGCAGTAAATTGTGCAATAGCAAGGCCCCTCCAAAGAACCTACACATGTATCCCATAAGAGAATCAACATTTTGGTACCAGCCACACAGAAAACACTGATGCTCCGTCAGTGTTAGTCAAAGAAGTAGCAACAACCAATAAGCAGCAGCTGTGAATTCATCTAGTTAAGAGATGTTTGTCCCTTTCCATTTCCTCAAACCTCCCCCTAAACAAGGGAAGCTAAAAAAAAAGACACAGAGAAACATAGTAAGAACAACCACATTCAATTCCCCATCCAAACCCCTCCAGTCAAGAGTCTAATCAATGATGGTGGGGGAGGAGGAGAGCTTTGAGGTATATGAGAGATGTGATTTTTAAAATGGATTAGACTTGTTATTAATTAAAAGGAGCAAGAAAAGTTTGGTTTCTGTTCACATGTCAAGAGAAAGAAAAGGGAATTTGACATTTACATAAAGCAACTCTATTTTTTAAATTCTATATTTTATTTCTCAACAAATCAAGATCCTTTTATTTTTTTTGTGAAAAGAAATGTACATAAAGCCACATTTCTTTATAGTGGAAGTTAAAATGAAGTTGAGGAGGTAAAAAATGAAGTTAAGGAAAATTAATAGGAATTTCAAGCCAGATAATGCTGATGAAAAAGATGATTATATTAATAGCAATAGCTAACTTTGTCATTATATGTCAAGCTGTGCTCTAAAAGCTGTATCTGTTGCTATGGTTTGAATATTTGTCCCCCTCTAAATCTCATGTTGAAATCTGATCCCATGATGGAGATGGGGCCTGGTGGGAGGTATTTGGGTCATAGGGGCAGATCCCTCATGAATGAATTGGTGCCCTTTCTGTGGTAGTGACTTTTATGCTATTACAAGATCTGATTGTTACAAAGAGCCTGGTACCTCCTCCCCTCAACCCCCGCTCTCTTGCTCCCCCGCCTCTCTCGCTCCCTCTCTCACCATGTAACAAACTGGCTCTCCCTTTGCCTTCTGATATGAATGAAAGCTTTTTGAAACCCCAGCACATGCTCAGCAGATGTTGGCCATGGAAATTTGAACGTACAACCTATAGAACTTTGAGCCAAACGAACTTCTTTTCTTGATAAATTACCCAGCCTCAGTTATTCTTTTATTTATAGCAAAGCAAAATGAATGAATACACTCGTATCATCTCATTTAATTCTTGAACCAGCTCAAAGAGGCATCTCAATCAAATGAGATTGATCCCATTTCACAGATGTGAAAACTGAGGCTCAAGGAGGTTAAGTAACTTGCTCCAGGAGATAAATTTAGAAAGTGACAGAACTGTAACCAGGCATTCTGATCCCGTAGTCGTTGCTCTAAACTAAGTTTTGCTGTCAATGAAGTCCGCTTTATGTTCACTACTTCTACTGAACTATATACTACTTCAAAGACCTATCTTTAGTTTCACAGTCTCCACAAAACCATTGTTTTAATTCTCTATAATCAATTTATCTTTGAATTTCAACTCCCTTTATTCTTACAATCCACTCTAGATTAGGGATAATTTCATTTACTTTTTTTGTACCCCTACCTCCATCCCAGACTTTCTTGTTCTTCCTGACCCTACACCTACCTTGAAAATCATGAAACACATCATAAAGAGCATAGACAAGCTTAATTAACAGATGTTGACTGATTTTTCTTAACCTGTTATTTTGTAGGCTGTAATAGAAATCTGTCAGAAAAAGGCCTGTAAATTTCTGTAAGTTTCAATACTTTTCCTACTACCTATTGTCAATTAACACAATTTAAATACCATTTAGACGGCAGCTAGTGCTCTCATTTAAATCATTTAATACTTCTGTAAATCTATGTTTGAACTCATTTTATGTCTAATAATCATTCTATTCCAGTAGCAGTAAGTCATGTTGTATGACACTCTGGCTCTGCTGGAGAGCTGCTTCCTTTGAAAAACGGTTGACAAGTACCAAATTTATTCTGCGTAAATTGTTTTTATAGCAACCTGATGTTCTTCAATCTTTTCTTAAATTGAACACTGGTAAGATACAATGTAAACTTCCTTGCAGCTACATTGGATTTGCCATGCTGGCTCTCCACACTTGGAATTAGATTGATGTTTCATTTTACACAAAGGATATTTTAAATAGCACTGAGTACACCTCCATACTACTCACAAAGCATACTTCCTCATTATTTCAATATTTTTTTCAGTTAAAAAAAGACAGACAGAAACTTGATTACTCCTTTGGGTTAGAAAAACAACTCATATTTTCAATGAGCACTCAAAACAACGGGTTTTTGCAGACCCTGCTTCAAAATCCACAGCTATGGCAGGGATCCCTGTGAGCTCATTAGATGGTTGTTAAGTGATAGAGTTGAAATATGAATCTTTAAAAGAGGACCCCAATTTATGGGTGTATTTTATCAAAATATGCTGAAGGAGGGAAATATATTCATGAAAACACTTTTTCTCTGAGATATTTTTCAAGCAGCAGCTTTTTAAGTCCAGTTTGCCAATTGTCATCAATTTGTCTTCTTAAGCACATAATTCAATCTATTCAATGTTGTACTATGGCAGTGCTGATGAGCTCTTAATTCTCCCCTATTTGTTATAGCAAATGTAGCACTGACCTTAATAAAGCATGTATTAAGACAAAAATGTCAGTGCCATATTTTAAAAGACAGTTTCAAGTACAGAAGTTCCAAAGGTCAACATGATATTTGCAAGTGGGTCATTCAAACACGTATTAAGTTTTAAAAGAAAATAAGTGAAATCTCTTGATAATTTGATAGATTTTTTGTTTTTTAAACAGGATATGCAAGAACAGCTAAAGTTTAGAAATTATAGAGATGTTCTAATTTTACTTTGACTGTCATGAATCTCTTTAAATTTGCAAAATTACTTTCTCATGTAAATAGTTATTTAAAGTTGGAGAGTGGGAAATATAGGCAGTCAAAAGTAAGGTGGGAGAGGGGTTGGATGTTTGAGAAAAGCCCAATTAGCTTTAAATAGTTGTTATAAAAAGAGAAAAGTTAACTAGAGACACTAAGATAATTAAAAAATATTGAGGGTACATTTGAAATAGATCATTATTAATTTATAAAAAATATATCTGCTCTCTTTGTAACAGTAAGGATGGAGACATTTTAAAATGCATGTTTTAATGCTACAGAGACAAAATAAATTAGAAAAATACCAGCTCTGCCATTTATTCTGGGCACAAATAGAATAGAATTGTTTGCTTATATTTCCCTATAGACTTAATACATTTCCCTAGGCAAAAATGGCAACTCATTCACTTTGAAAATGAATTTGGAATGTTCAAAAATCCTCTTAATGTATTTATAGTACATTGACATAAAGATATGTTGATTATCCTTATGGTATTTGTCAAATTATGTTTTTATTTGACCATATGCTTATCTGAGTTTAAATTCACTGGTGCTAACAACATATATGAATTAGAAGCAACAAAATGCTTTAGTTCTTGTCAATTTGACCGCTTTTTAAATGTACATACTCCAATATGTTGGAGTTGATTTGATTTGGAAAATTAACTTGTTGAAGATTAAATTCCTATAAAATTTGTATCTAGACATTTAACTCAATTCATAGCTCTCACAGACATAAAATCACAGCATAAAGCAAACTAAGAGAAACTAAACACAGTATCATGCATTTTAAATCATTAAGATGCTTTAAAATTGACATTCATTATTCATTTTCTGACAGGAAATAAATCAAATTGGCATGTCATATTTTAGTTTTGAGCATGTTAGTTTAACAATATTTAGCTCCCTCTATGAAATAAAGGTAAGATAATGTAACATTTAGTGAATTATATATTTTTTGTTATTTGTACATTATATTCTTTGCAGAAAACACATGCTGAGCACATATATTTCGATTATAAATAAAAACATTGAAAAAACATAACCAATTTTCCATTTTGTCATTAATTTTTACATTTAAAAGCATGAAATTTAGCCAGCTTCAATTCTTACATATATAATGTTAAGAAATGGATTGTGTTTTTAGAAAAGAGAAAGTATATTTAAACTATGTTTATTATTCTTATAGGCAAGGCATCTACTAGGGTATTTATTTTCTAATTGAGGAAATTCACAAATGTTTCTTGAATAAATTAATTTTTCTTTAAATTTTTACTAATAATTTAGATCATTATCAGATTTAATGGTCTTCTAATTACTACTTCTCTGTGTGGTAATTTTATGGCATTATAAATACTATAGAATGTAAAATTTAGAAAATGTCATAGATAACTTAATCCAATAAAAATTTGATAGCAGCCATAATTTAGCTATGTTTGCAGAGAGCTTGCATAGTTGTTAATCTATGGTTTAGTGATCGCAATTAGATTTCACAAAATAATTGGGATTCCTTAATGCTGAATTTAACTTTAGAGAACATCACACCACCAGGGAATGGTAGGAGGAAGTGCTGACAGTTTAATGGTCTCCACTGGATAGTCACCAATAACTCATTATGTTTTTCTGGGGTCCACACATTGGCTAGGCTGAGTCACTTATTTTGAAACAAAATGAAGAGAAAGATTCTACAGTTGCTATCTCCTGTTTTTCTAATGCAGCTGGCTGCATTTATATAAACACGCTAGCATTGCTGTGGTTATTTGAAAGAAGGACCTACTCTGACAGGGATGTGGATTCCAGGCATATGGTAAGTGGCATAGTATTTAGATTTCATTTATAAAAACAGGGTAGGAGCTGAAGATTTAAGGAGACAGGAAGGGGTCAGTACTTGAGGAAAAAGAAATGTAACAACACATATAACTTCATAAATTAACCCTCATCATTTTGAGGGCTGCGTGAGTCTGCCCATCTCAGGAATATTCAAAGTAACCATCAGACCCTCCTGCTCACTACCAGTGGTGCTGTACAAACCTGAATGCCCTTACTCCTACAATCGGGATATGGAAATTTGCTTTCTTCGTGGAGGGCAATTTTAATTTATGCATATTTTTCTTAGTGAAGCCTCGAGGAAAAAAAATTTTCCTCTAAAAACCCGAACACTCTTACATGTGAAGAAGTTCTAGAACACGCGTAGAAGTGTTTGGGTTTTCAGAGGAAAATTAAGAAAATATGCATAAACTAAAATTGTAGAAGTTAAACATGTGTAGAAGTTCTCTGCCAAAAATGTTTTTCCTTACTTATCTCATACATCATTACCTTGTCCCAGACCCCTTCCAATTTCTTGTCTGCCTAAGTTTTTCTTCTACTTTTGAGAAATTGTTGACATGTTTCCTTTTCTTTGCAGCATCACTCCTCACCCCTCACTTTTTGTTTTCTTCTCTATGTCACATCTCACTAACCCTAACTGATATTAGGTGCTCTCACTTAGAGGTACCTTTCTGTGTAGAACTTCATTACAGCAGTTCACTTTGTCTGATTACAGTTCATTTACACAAACATTCTGCCATTGCATCATGGCCTCCTAGATGACAATAATTCTGCCTCATTTTCCTTTGTGTTCCCAGTGCTTATGATGTAACTACTATGGATATTAATGCCTTTTCTACATAAGCTGTTCCTAAGGTAGAAAATTGAGTTCCCTTAGTCATTCATTGAACCTCCTTGGGTATATAGCAAATATTTTTTTCCAGTCTTTCATTTGTCTTTTAATGACAGTACGGTGTCTTTTGCTACACAGAAAATATTAGTCATCGTGAAGTCTAATATGTCAAAATTTTTCATAATGGTTTTATTTCTTGCCTATGAAGATGGTCCCTATGTAACAATGATAAAAATTTTTCTGTATTTCCTTTTAATACTTTCATCCTTTTTTTTTCTTTTTAATCTTGTTAAGAACTATACATTTAATCAATGACCTTTTCCATTAAAGTACAGTTGGAGAATTTTACAGTCATCACTGTTTGTCTGTTAATTGAGGAAGAGAAGCTTGAAACTCTGACATTATAGAAATAACTTCAGTTTTTCTGTGACTCAGAATTTCTGGAGGAATGGAACCTTAGTGAACTGATGAAGATATGTGACATAGGACTGCTCCTGGAATTATGAAATGCTCCCAAAGTGCAGGATTCTAGGAAGTATTTTTTGGTTAATGGGACAAAGTTAAACTATAGGATGGTTTAATTATTTTTATTTCTTAGTTTTAACGACTTCAGGTGTTATTGAAGTACTGTTCAGTTAAAATTTATGATTTCTAATCACTGATGGTTTATAGGACATAGTTTGCTAGGGCTGCTATGACAAAATGCCATAGATTGGGAGCTTAAAAAACAAAAATTTACTTTATCATAATTCTGAAGGCTAGAAATTTGGGATCAAGGTGTTAGCAAGGTTTATATCTTTTGAGGCTTCTCTGCTTGGCTTGGATGGCTGCTTTTTCTTTTTTCTCATTGTCTTCCCTCTCTGTGTTCAAATCTCGTCTTCTTATAAGGACACGAGTCCTGTTGGATTAGAACCCACAGTAACAACCTCATTTTAACCTATCCATTTAAAGACCTATCTCTAAATAGTCATATTCTGAGGTATCAAGTGTTAGGACTTCAACATATAAATTTGGTGACATAATTCAGACCATGACATAGGAATACAGTGGCATATGTCTTATTTTAAAGATGTGTTAAAAGTCAGTGACAAACGTTGAATCCAGTGAACTTGCTAATATTATTAATTCTAACTTCATTTTGCTTTCCAGAGGTTTCCTGCTTAGCATTTTAGCTGCCTTCTCTGAGACACTTAAGAATAGGGAAAATGTCTAGAGGGGGGAAACCACTGAGAATTGGACTTGTTTGCTCTGTGCCTCCCATCTCACTGGATCTCAGCTCCTTTAATCATAGGGCCTTGACCTCCTGACATTTGTCACTCTAGTCTTGTGAGATTGTGCTCTGGTGGCATCTCTACCCTATCACTATGGCTTTCTGCCTGGATTCATAGTTTCTGAGTGAGAGCCAACATATACAAATACTTACAGGCAAAAAGTGACTCTCAAAATATTGGTTCACCATTCTATGGTTCTCTTTTCTTTGGTATCTTAATTTTTCAAGTCTTGGTTGCCTCAACAGCCCTGTGATGCCTCAATATTTATATATTGAGTCAGGATGTTGGTGACTTTTGGTAGAAGTATTGTCTGCCTGAAGGTAGTCAATTCTAGCTTGAATTATGTCTTGCATGAGAGATTCCATATGACTCTGGAAATTTGCGACCATTTAAAATATCAACCCTCAATTAACCTAAACACGTAAACTTCCCAATGTAAACAGAACATGAAACTAAGATAATTTCCTTAATTGGCAAGTTAAATGTTAATTTGAATATATTATTTAAGAGATTTAGCTGTTAGCATCATTATAGAACATATGAGCATTTTATTCTATTTAAAAGGAAATGAAAAGTTCCTGTGCTTTTCAACCAGTTAAGTAATTTAGTTTTTGGTACATATACTAAGAACAGAAAAGACTAAAAAAAAAATTTCTTTTATGCAAATGGGAAAATGTCCAGAATGCAATTAAACCATTTAATTAAACCATTATAATAATGTCCAGTAGCTTTAATAATGTGAAGTAGTTATAAGTGCTATAAGGTTTTTCGAGCAGAATATTTACTACATCCAGCACATGTTTATTTACAAATCTCAGTCCTTTTATCATTACATGTCAGGGCCAATAAGATGAAAAACTATGCATATTATGATAAAAAGATTTTGCAATTTAATGTTTAACATAACCTTTGTTGAGTCACAGAAGACACCAATTTTGTTTGCTTATTAATGGAAGTAGCCAATCTTTTTTTACTTGTTGTTGACATTGATTAATAACCACTATTAACATAATTGAATTTATATGTGAAACTAATTTTCCATGGATCATTTAGGACCTTGGCCAGTCATCTTGCATAACTTTAAGATTAACTAGTGATATTTATATTGGTAAATTATTGAACATGAATAGTATTGTTTTATCTTAGAAATCCTCTATTCTATAGAAAGAATACCTGTTTCTATTATTTTCTTCCTTAAAAAATGGTTTTTATTCTACTTATGAAGTTACTTCAGTTTGCTATTATTTTAAAGATGTATTAAAAGTTAGAAAAGAGAATACTATTATAAGGCTTTAACAATGAAAATCCATACGGAATCAAACCTGACTACTTATATTAGAGTTGATTAAATATGCAGGTTCTGGAATTAGAATCCCTGTTTGAATCCTGATTCTACAACTTACTGGATGTCTGACTTGTGCAAGTTACCTTGCTCTTCTGTGTTTCAGTTATTGATCTGTGGAATGAAGATATATATACTGCTCCATACTACTTGAGGGATTGTTTGAGGTAATACATTTAGGCAGTTAGAACTGTGCCTAGTACATAGTAAGCAGGAGAATCAAAATTTCACTTGTATTCCAAAGATAGTATCTAACATGCTAGGACAGTCTAGAAAGTGAGATAAATTCACTGGAGAACTTTCGAGTTGGTTATGGAAGTGAGGCCCACCTATTTTGAGTTGGTATTAATTTGACTGAATATTGTATACTATAGTCAGTTCACTGAGCTACTATATTTTCTGTGGTCTTTTCTGTTCTTTTAAACACACTTTCATTCTATCATCTATCCATACTCTTCCACTTTACCTTCCATCACTTGCCAATAATCCTAATTGATTTTTATTTTCAAATAAAGCCAAACAAACGACATTAGTATCATCTTAAACATTCTTTTAATTTTTTTCTTTTTTAACCACCAAACTTTGTGAAAATGTTGCCTTTCTCTCTTTCTCTCCCTCCCTCCCCCTCCCTCCCCCTCTCTCCTCCCCCTCCCTCCCCCTCCCCTCTCCCTCCCTCCCCCTCTCTCCTCCCCTCCCTCCCCCTCCCTCCCCCTCCCTCCCCCTCTCTCCCTCCCCCTCCCCTCCCCCTCCCCCTCCCCCCTCCCTCCCCCCTCTCTCCCCCTCTCTCCCCCTCTCTCCTCCCCTCCCTCCCCCTCCCTCCCCCTCTCTCCTCCCCCCTCCCTCTCCCTCTCTCCTCCCCTCCCTCTCCCTCCCTCCCCCCTCTCTCCTCCCCTCCCTCTCTCTCTCTTCTCCCCCCCCACACACACGCGCATGCACGCACGCACACACACAGGTTATGGTGAAAATCTTTAAGCTAGAAAAGCAGAAAATACATGAAACTGGCATATAATTAAAACACTGATAGTGCTGTATCAAAATAAGTGCACATGTCATGGAGTAGAATGTACCAATTATGTGCAATTATGTGAATTTGTTAAATAAGAGTTTTCAAAAATGGATTGTAAGATGACTTAAGATTTCCTGTCAGATGTCCAGAAGAACATCAGGTCTGGATAATGTTTGGTCCTCCTATCCTCAGTAGGTGTTGCCACTAAAATTTTGATTCAGGGGATGGCAACCTAATCTCTCTACTTTAAAATTCAATTTGAAACCTTTTTCTAACAGTTTCATGTGATGATGATTTTAACTTGATTTTTAAATTTCTTTAGGAATTACAAAGTGGTGATTTATTTAGTTCAGTTATTTGCTCTGTATTTATTAGACACAATTGTTATATACTTTGACTTTTGCCACTTAAAAATATATCCAGGAGATCACCTGATATACAAAGATCTTCCTCATTCCTTTTCTATGACTGAATAATATTTTATTCTGGGAATGTACCATAGTTTAGTGAGTTCTCTATTCATTGAATCATATTTACTTTTTGCTATTATAAATAATGTCAAAATAAATAACCTTGGCCATAAGTCATTAAAAATTTAACAGTTTTCTTTTGAGAAATATTTCTAGAAATGATAGGGCAGGATCAAAGGATAAATGCATATTTTAGAAGATAAGAATTTGGCCCTCATGAATTATATCATCTTGCCTATTATCCCAATAATGTTTATATTATGGCTATATCAATAATATTGAGTGCTTAGCAAAATAACAATATGCATACACCACCTTTGTTGTAATTTCTTTTACTTTTTCTGAAATTAAAAATAACTTTTTAAATATTTTAAGTTATATTGTTTTCTACAAGGCCAAATTAGTTAAACAATCAATCATTTCTATTTTATTCCCATATCTTTCTGTTCCTGTACTGAAATCTATGCACAACTCTTGTCCTGAGGATATTCCTCACCATTTCCTGGAAAATCTTGTTGGTTTTGCTATGTACGAACCCCTGCTCTTTAGATCCTAAAACATTTATTTTTCTGGGTGGAATACATCCTGCAGCTTCCTGAGAAAGGATTCACAGAAGCTAAACAATGTTTGAGAGCCTACATTTATAAAAATGTCTTTATTTTACCCGTATACTTTATTATCTGTCAGGATTATTATAGAATTCTAGATCAGAAATCAATATTCCTCAGAGACTGAAGGTTTGTCTTTCATTCCCCTCTTTCCCAAGATTGTTTTTGAGATGTCTGAGGCCATGCTGGTTCCTGTGCCTTTATTGGTTTGGAAGAATATGGTCAGACCAGATGTTAGCTTAGTGAGGAACAGGAAACAGAACAGAGAATTATAAGATTATGACATCAAGATTTTTTTTTGAGATAGTTTTGCTCTTGTCACCTAAGCTGGAGTGCAATGGTGCATTCTCAGCTCACTGCAAGCAATTCTCCTGCCTCAGCCTCCCAAGTTCAAGTGATTCTCCTGCCTCAGCCTCACAAGTACCTGGGATTACAGGCATATGCCACCATGCCTGGCTAATTTTTATTATTATAGTAGAGATTAGGTTTCACCATGTTGGCCAGGCTGGTCTTGAACTCCTAACCTCAGGTGATCTGCCTGCCTAGGCCTCGCAAAGTGCTGAGATTACAGGTGTGAACCACCATGGCTGGCCCACAGCAAGATTTCCTTCATATGGTTTAAGTTACTAATTATGGACCCCTGAGTGCTCATATGGCTCTATCTTAGCCCAATATTGCAGCATCAATGAGGCTGTACTTCTGAGCTCCTCTCACCAGATTACTCCTTAGTCCATGTGGGCCATCCTGACCACAAAACTAGTATTGTACCTCTGCAAAGAGCCAGGGAAACCACGTGGAGCAATGTTTGTTGGCTTGCATCCTTGTCTTGGGTATACCTTTGCACTGCTTGTTTATCGATTTGTTCAAGAGTTAAAATGAGAGTAGCTTTAAATCAATAGTCAACGTGCTTGCCAGTCTCTGAAGCTGTATCAATTCTTTGTGACCTGGCTTTCGTTAACTTTTCTTACCTCCAGCACTCTAAAATTACAAAGTATATCACCTTACCCCCACCCCAGGCCCCCCACATGGCATATTTCAACTTGAGAACTCATATTCTTTAGTTCTGAAAGATTGTCTTGTAGTCTTATATCATTCTTTGGTAATTTATGCATTTTCAGTTTTCTGTTCTTTCTGGAACTAATTTTAGCCGTATGTTAGTCTTCCTACTTTAATTCTCTAATTCTTTTCTCATATATTGTCTACAGGTTTTTTTTTTTATTCAGCAGTTTTGGAGATTTTGTTGAATTTATTTTCCAAACCACTTATTAAAATTTTGAGTTTGGGTATGTTTTTCATTTTCCAATGCATTGTTTTTGTTCCTTGAGTTACTTTCTTATTTCCTGGATGCAACTTCCTATCCTACTTTAAAATAATTACCTAGAGGATTTTTCCAAAACATTTTCTTCTGTTGCCTCCCTTGTTTCTGTTTCCTATGAAAATGCCTTTGTTTGTTCTGTCTCTGTTATGTTCTAGACATTCCTTAATTATCTGGTTATTCTTGAGTATCAAATTTAAGAGTAAGTGATTAAGAAGATGATTATAAGCTATGTAATACATCGATGTGACTTATTTATTGGTGAGCTTTCAGCAATATGATTGTGTAAAGACACAAAAAGTTTATTCCAAAACCTACAAATATCACTATCTGTAGGCTTGTTATCTAGAGCTGATCACTTTCTCTAGAATAGAATACTTCCATCTTTTGCCTGGTGAGTATCCTGTTCTATCCATCTCTGCCTACATTCTTAGAGCTGAGTATTAACAAAGAGACAGAGTTTTCAAAACGCTTATGTAGACTCTCACTTATTCCTACCATTACCAGAGCAGTGACTTATCCTTGATCTCTGCTGTGTCTGGTGTTTCTGAGTGTTGAGATTTTCCAGTTAAACTTTTATAGATAATATTCAGTTGGTGCAAAAGTAATTGCCATTGAAAGTAATGGCAAAAACTGCAATTACTTTTGCACCAACCAATGCTTCTCCTGTTTCATCTGAAGGTAGAAAGAGGCTTTGTTATGTGATAGTTCAATGCACATAGGGTGGAGAAGTGTGGTACCTGTATTGTACAATGGCTTTTTATTTAGCAGATTTTCAAACAATCCCCCCTGTTTTCAGTTCCTCGCCTCACTCTATTTCCATGATAGTTGGTGTCTCTAATATCTGAGACTTTCTGGAATTCCGTGGGTAGAGTTAGTTTATCCCTCTTTGGTATTTATCTCAAAGATCTTTGAGGTGATAGCAATCCCTGCTTTGATAAGACAGATTCCACTCATTTAGTTCACTTTCAATCCCCACTTAATTTGTTTAACTCTCTAGTCTACTTTTGACTATTGTCCTATTCTTGTTGTTTCTGTGTGTTTATACATTTTGAGTGAGGGGTCTGTGGGCTGAAGAAGAGACAAACTGCATGTACTTTTTACCATGTTAAACAATGAATTCATCTTCACATTATTTAACTTTATTTCTCACCATTGAATTACATATTCATCTACTTTTTACATGTTTGGTCAAAAAATATTGCATATACTGTTGCCAGAACTGTACAAAAATAGTCTGGATATGCTGTGAGCGAAAGAGATGTCATCCGTATCTTCATGGTGTCTAATAAGAGATTGACCTTAACCAAATAATTTTAGAATTAAATGAAAAAGTCACAATTGAAAAGTACTGCTTGTAACATAGTTCTCTTCATGAGGTGATTTGAACTGAGATCTGAAAAATAAATAAAAGTAAATCAATTGAAAGTAAAACAGCGGAGGTGGTAGAAAGTACTGTAGACCAGACAGAAGCAAATGCAGAGAATCCGCAATGCAGGAGGATGAAGGGCATGAGTGAGAATCTGAACAAAGGCTCCACCCAAGACAGTGAGGGAGATTCCACTGTCAGATCAAGTAGGAGACCTAGGCAGGCATAAGATCATAAACGATCTTGGATACCTGTTAAGAAATGTTCTCTATATTCTGGTGGCCTTTGGAAGGTTTGAAACAAGAAAGTTACATGATAAGGTTGAGTTTATTAAAATAAGTCCACCTGCAGTATGGGGAATGAATTGGAAGGAAGCAAAAATTGATGCAGGAAAATAATGTATTGCAATGGTCCATATGAAAGAAAATGGTAGTGAGGATCGGTGTATTGTCAGGAGATAAGAAGACATTGGCTAAACCTAAGAGATTTTTAAAAAGCTTTATTACTGAAATTGATTTTTAACCATGTTAAACAATGAATTCATCTTCACATTATTTAACTTTATTTCTCACCATTGACTTACGTATTCATCTACTTTTTACATGTTTGTTTGGTCAACAAATATTTATTGCATATACTGGTGCCAGAACTGTACAAAAATACTCTGGATATGCTGTGAGCGAAAGAGATGCCATCCTTATCTTCATTCTGTCTAATAAGAGATTGACCTTAACCAAATAATTTTAGAATTAAATAAAAAGGTCACAATTGAAAAGTACTGCTTGTAACAGATAGTTCTCTTCATGAGGTGGTTTGAACTGAGATCTGAAAAATAAATAGAAGTAAATCAATTTGTGAATTAATTATCAAGTGAATTAATTATGACATATAGTGGGAGGCAAGTAATCAAGATGATTCTTAGGTTTTGGATTTGCATAAAATAATATTGAAGACATCTCTTGA
The DNA here is from genome assembly GCA_036589455.1 of Ateles fusciceps. Classification (NCBI taxonomy): domain Eukaryota; kingdom Metazoa; phylum Chordata; class Mammalia; order Primates; family Atelidae; genus Ateles; species Ateles fusciceps. The sequence continues at coordinate 1,651,058 of JAZHEH010001960.1, forward strand.
GATAGGAAATAATAAGGGAAGGCCAAATTCTGGGGAAAAGATTACAACTTATTTTTATAAGGCAGTCTTACACTGGTTCATGAGATAGTTAACTGCAAATACGGTCTGGAACTCTGAAAAGAGTTCTAGATTGAAGATCCAAATTAGTGTGCTATGTGGATAGTAATAAAAGCCATGGGCATGGATTCAATCCTCAAAGAGAGGAGAGAGTGAGAAGAGCAAATATGTATACTCTTCTAGAAGAAAGGATCACCAGTAAAAACCTTACAATTCAGTAAAGATTAGCTCTACATAGGGATGAGCTCTATTTAAACTTCCAGCTTTTTCTATAGATCCTGGCACATAGTAGAGGCATATATGATTGAACTGAACAACCACAACAAAAGAGAATGAAAATTCATTGTAAAGCTCTTTAAATTCATCATTCTCACTTCGTTTACAAAACATTGTCATCATCAACCTTCCTTTCCTATCCAAATCCTATCCACTATCCACTATTCATTATCATCAAATAGATTTTTTTTTTTTTTTTTGAGATGAAGTCTCGCTCTGTCACCCAGGCTGGAGGGCAGTGACATGATCTTGGCTCACTGCATCCTCTCTCTCCTGGGCTCAAGCACTCCTTCCATCTCAGCCCCACCCTGAGTAGTAGGACTACAGGCACAGGCTACCATGCCTGGCTAATTTTTGTATTTTTTGTAGAGATGGGGTTTCTCCATGTTCCCCAGGTTGGTGTTGAGCTCCTGAGCTCTGGCAATCCCAAAGTACTAGAATTACAGGCATGAGTCACCACGCCTGGCAATCAAATACCATAATTATTGTAGCATCCCCTGCTATATCATTTCCTATAGATGGTTAGTTCCTCTTTAGACCATAGCACCTCATTAATATCTCAGTCATGACAGTATTTTCATTTTATTTCAGTAATATATGTTCAGGACTTTTCTATGACATAAGTTCCTTGAGGTTATTTTTGTACTTTGTGTTCTATACAACATCTGTCTAGCACAGTGGCTGACATTCAGTAGATGGCCAATACGTGTTTATTTAATAGATCCATGAATGCATCACCGTGCTCAGGCATCAGTCATGTAACAACCCATGTGCATCACTATTGCTAGGATATGAGAAGGCTGTTATCCTGGGACCTGGGATTTTGCAAATGGGTTGTTACATGACTGATGCATGATCTCTGTGGTCACATTACATATAGCCTATTATTAGTTTTAATAATAAAGGGTTTTAAGAAAGTAGGCTCATCCACTTGTATTTCAAAATAAATTTATTCTTAAACACACCACAAGCCAACATAGATTTTTATTTTCTTTAAATTATCAAGCAACATGAGAAGGAAAAGAGACATTTAGAGTTATTATGCACAGTTGTGATATCCAGATATTCCAGATAGTTATATTTTCATCCTATTTTAAAGATATCCAAGATGAATGTTTCATAGCTTTATGTAGGCAGTTAATGTGACACTAATCATCTTTACATTTGGTAAATTCCTTATGTTGAAACTATGTTTTTAATGTAATTGTCATCAGATCCATGACATATATTCAAAACTGTTTGTCAGCACCTTTCTTATGCTTTTCAATTATTCGAAGACAGTCATTATAATAAGTTGTCCCTAGTTTACTTACTTAGAGATTATAATTTCAAATTTTCTCATTATGTGCACCTTACTTTCTATGTCCTTATTTAATATGTCCTCTGCTGACCATTTCCAGTTTTTGCATGTCCTTCTTAGTTTAAGAAACATTTTATTACAGTGCATTGAATAATTAGCACCAGCATTATTTATAATTTTCTTTAAAAATTTCCAAAATACTTCATAATTAACATCATTAATTTGTAAATTTTAAAAAGCAAAATTTTCTTTGCTGAAATGATTTGTTATTTTTTTTACTTCCTTATTCCTACGCTGACATATTAGAGCTACAGTATTTGTCTTATAAAAACACATTTTGAATTAAAAAATACCTTCAAACAGCAATCCATAATGGAAGTTAATGAAAATTATATTATTTTCCTTTAGCTATCGGCAACTAGTTTGGACATAGATTACTGGATTTATAATTAGATATAATTTGACTTAATTAGTTGGCTATAGCTCTTAATTATGGTATACCTTTTCCCATTATGGCTGCTATAGTCATAGCTTAGGATAAACATTGATGATCCCACTTATAGTGGGACTAACTCTATCCCTTGGGTTATTTGTGTGAAAATGAGAATGGGATTTCAGAAGCGTGACAGACACTCTAGGCATGAAATACTGTTTTGGCACAATTCCCTTTACTGCTTTTCAAAAATGGCAGTAAATTCCACCAAAAAAGAAAAACAACCAATGTTTATATGTATTGTTTTTTGGGTGTGGTTTTCTACTGGGAGAGTGTCCAGGAAAGATTTAGGCAAATATTTAAAACATGAATGAAGCCAGTTTTCACTAGAAGTGTCCTAGGATCTCAAGTATTAAAAATAAGAATTACCAAAATTTGCCTTGCTGTATAAATTAAGTCACACATGCAGTTGGAATCCCTTTGATAATTCCACGATGCTATGTCAACCATATCCTCAAAATCTACTCTTAAAAGGGATTACTAAGAAATAATTTAAAACATTTTGAAGCTAAAAAAAGAGCAATTTTGTGCAGTGTTTCCTATGATAAAGTTGAAGTGATGTCATTTTCAATAAAAAAGTTTTCAAAGATGTTAGAGAAGAACGGCCCTTCGCTGTCAAATACTCCCACATGTTAGATATGTGGGCATAGATTCTATATGCCACAAAATGTTTTGGTGTTGGAAATAAAAAATATCCACATAAAATATATGGCAATCTGGTCCTTTTGTTAGTCCAAGTCATTCTTAATCCATTTCATAATAGCCAATTACAGGTTACTCAAGGGACATGGATCATGCAAATCAGCTCATAGTTCACTAAGTGACTGTTTCTCATGTGTGCTGAGCTGTTATCTTCATTACAGTGCAGCACATGAATCCAGCTCATCTGTACTATAATTGCTATAAATCACGCATTTGTTTGTCATTATTTATTGCCAACTATAAAGGGTTTTAATAATATTTAGGGGGCACCACAATAAAAGCAATCATTTATTGTGTCTGATTATAGGGTCACTCAAGGTTTTCAACAAAAGCCAATGTCATTTCCTAATCTTTTAATATTCATAAGGTAACATCACTTGCAAATGGCATATTATGATTTATAAACATTTCCTGGCCGGAAATGTGAAAGCATCATAATTCCTCCCAGATAGTACCTCCTCTGCAGGGCAACGTGAGGTACTAGAGCCCTGTGTTCTAAACCTAATCTTACTTGTTTGCTCTTGATTATACTACTTAGACTCAATTCTCAACTATATATTACAGATAGCTTGTCAGAGATTTTCTGCAAGGGAGGCTCTGCATTATTTGAGAAAGTGATTGTGTTTTTCCTCTCTGAACTTCAGTAATAATAGAAGTGGCATGTGGATGTTAGGTAGACAGCTTGGGATGCGAAAGCACTAAAAACTAGGTTCAAATTCTATTTACATCAATTACTACCTGTGTGACCTTTAACAAATGAGTTAATTTTTATAAGCATCTGTCTTCTTTCATGTTAAATGGGGATGATACTTTGTCTGCCTAGGCAAGGAATCTCTGCAAGGATTATGTGAAAACCACTTGTGAGGTATAAAGCAATTCAACTATTAGTTAAAAACACAACCTCCTTGGGAAAAAGGTAGAGATAATTTTCTCCCAGAACACTCTTTGTAAAATTATGTTTTACAAAGACAAAGAAATATATTGCTTTGTAATTATCTAGAAGAATCACAGAATCTCAGGTACTTACATCAACTGCATATATTACTGTTAAATTTTCTCTACCACATTCCAGTCTTTGCTTGGGCACTTCCAATGATGTGCAACTAATTGCCCCTGCCAGTAGCATACTAAATTCGATAGCTCTAATTTAGTGCTAAAATCTATTTTTTTCTGGAACAGACTCAACAACCCCAATGTCTTTTCTTTATTAGTACCAGTGACATTTGAGGACAAGTGCTATGTCTTCTCTGAGTTTTGTCTTTTGCATATGTAGTATTTCTAATTCATTCAACAATAATTTATGAAACGTGATTTCAATTTATCAGTATATCTGGATCAATGTATTCTAAACAATTCAATTTGATTAAACTGAATTTATTAAAAATATTGCATATATATAATGTGCCAAAGACATGTTAAGTGCCAGATATACAAAGCTAAATAAGGCACGAGTGCTCTCAAGGAACTCCTACTCTAACCAAGCCAACTTTCACATTTATAATGACCTATAGTATGACACAGTCAACTGAAATGTATCGTACACATGCTCTACACCAAACTCTTTGCCAGGGGCTGAGACTCCAACAGTGAGTGAGGCCGGAATGGTCTTTGCCTTCATCAGGCTCTACTTTTTGTGAGGAGTAAAGGCAAAGAGTCATTTGTGAACAAGTGTATTGGATGGATGCTATGGTCTGAACGTTTGTAACCCCCCATCTCAGCAAAATTAGTTGAAACCTAATCATCAATGTGTTGGTATTAGGAGGTGGGGCCTTCGGGAAGTGATTAGGTCATACAAGCACAGATATCATGAATGAAATTAGTGCCCTTGTGTAACAGGCCCCAGAGAGCTGCCTTGCCCTTTCTGCCATGTAATGTTACATTGATGAGACAGCTGTTTAGGAAGTGGGCCCTCACCAGACCACAAATATGAAGATGCCTTGATTTTTAACTTCCCAGGCTCCAGGACCATGAGAAATAAATGTTTGTTGTTTATAAGCCACCCAGCTTATAATATTTTGTCATAGCAGCCTGAACAGACTAAGACAGCGGGCAATGGAAAGCGTATTTCAGAAAGAACGAACAGTGTGTCTGTGAAAGTGGGGACCCTTTCTATCTTGTTTGTGCTTGCATTTTGAGTACCTGATGAAGTACTTAGAACACAGTATATATTCAATAAATACCTTGTATAGTGAAAGAAATAGTAAGCTGGTAAGAATTCCTAGAGCATGTGACATAAGAAGGAAATGAGGCTAGGTAGGAGAAAGAGATCTGTGGCAGATATTGTGAGAGCCTTGCCTTTATCTCTAGTATATGCAGATCCAAATTCCAAAGATCACGATTTCTCTTTTTAGCCTGAGGACTCTAACAGGCAAATAGCACTGAAGCCACTTTACTTGCCTCTGAAGCTGGCCAGAAGTGCTGAGAATTAACACACCTTGCCCACTTACCCCGACAGCAGTCTTCAACCAAAGACTGCTTAGAGTTGGTTAAGAAATACTCCAGCTCCCTTACCCCTCAGGTGGGACAATTCTGTGGTATAGGCTTTACAACAGCTACCAGATTTTTCCTCAGTGGAATAATCTTCAGTTACCTTCAGTGGTAACTACCTTAATAAGATACCCCTATTGGCTGACTTGACATCTCATTTGCAGTCTTTTAATCAGTGCTTCCTTTATTGACCAAATAAACTTATTTCAGAGTCTATTTCTTATTTCAGATTAAAATTCTCATTTCAGAGTCGATTTCTGGAAAACCCATTCTGGGACCGTATAATGAAAATTATTTTAAGGCATATTAAAGAGATTAAAGCCTATCAAAATACAATATGTTAGTGCTATATTGGCAGTATAACTCAAATATTAAGATAACTTTTTTCTATAGCATTTCCAGGAGCCTTGTTTAGCCTTGGCTATGCTCTGGTTGGAGCCTCACTCCCTGTTCCCTCCAGAGGCACATACTAGGAACAATAAAGGGAATAAAAGTCCCACTTCTAGCATCCTTCTTTGCATATGCTTTATATTCCCAACTGGAGGAATCTGTCTTCATATAGACATCTGCAGAGGTTTGGAAGTAAAATAAAGACATGGGCAACATTCTAACTTCCTGGAGAGTTCTAGTTTGAAGGCCTAGACATCCCGAGCCCTCTGAAGGTTCTTAGAGCTTGTTCTGGGACTCCCGAATATGGAATACCAACCACAGGGACTTGCAGACTTCTCTGAACATCAATGGCTCCAAAGAAGGACTGGTCCAGACACACTGACAGAACTTCCTAATTGTTCTAAACATCCTAACAGGCCTGTCACAATCACAACACCCAACACACCAACTCTCTCAGATACGCCCTTCCAGAGCTTTCACGCTGAGAGGAAGCGGGCCACAGTGGACTGTGGATCACCCCGCTCCCATCGATCAGTCCCAGGACTCCAAGCATCCTAGACAGGGTCAGAATGAGGATCATGTGCAGGGCCCAATGTGCTGTCTTCTATCTAGCCATATAATATGCTTTTGTGTTATAAAACCCTGGATTTATAAGTATCAACAGAATATTATTTCCAAGTTACAGCTCCACACAACGAATGAGCAAGCATCAATGATTGTGCAACTATCACCCACTCTTAATTTATAGTTAATGGCAATAACATGAGCCCATTTGATTATGATTACTGATGAGAATTTTATGTGTTAGCATTTATTCTTTCTAAATTTAATCACATCATGTAAACAAGGTATTCTTTTTAACTTAATAAAAATAAATGGATATGTAAGAATGGATATAAAGAATTCTTTTTAAATGGATATATAAGAATTCTCATTGCTTCTGAGACTGTCAGACTTAACAAAATTAACTTTTAGTTTCAGATGTTCTCGTAAAATATGATTATTGAATATCTTAAGTGTTTTATATATAAGAATAACATATTTCACCTACTGAAAATGAAATATTTAAATATATAGGAATACATATCCTAATGTGCTAAGAGTTACGTAACATTGGGTACAGCTGTAAGATATAATTTTCAATAAAGCATTGACACACATTTACAATTTTATAACATATAGCCCTACCCATGGTTTGAGTGAAACACGATTTTTATACATGTACACTAAGCTGCCAATTCTGCATTTGTAAATTTATACTAACATTTATGAAGAGATATGGAACAATTTGACTACAAGGAAGCTTATAATATGCTTATAGTGTCAAAAAGTTGGAAAGGTATAAATATTTAGGGATCACAGAATTGATAAAATTAGTGCTCTATATTAACATTCTCTTCAGCCATTAAGAATGATATTATATATTAGTATTTAATATTAGAGAACAATTTACTGTTTATTTCTTAAAAACAGGTTTTAAGAAAGAATATAAAGTGGGTAATTTTTATACAGTAAAATTTATGTATCTATATTGATAGGACATAAAGACAGACATCAAAAGTGTAATGTAGCTTATTATGTGGTGGACATGAGGAGTGTTTTTCAAAAATTCTGTAAACTTTATTTTTCACTTTTCTTTCTTATAATGAAGCTTACACTAGAAAACTAGCTAAGGAAGAGGTTAAAAGGGGTCTTTAATGCCAAATGAAGGAGCTTATCCTAGAGGCAATGGGAAAATACGCCAGATTTTTAAAACAGGGAGGCAAATTGGTCAAATGAATAGCTGGAAAGATACTGTCTTAACTGTTGAAACTCAAGTTTATCCTATGTAAGAAACTCGTGTGTGTGTTTGCATAATAGAAAATGTTAACATGCAATGTGAAGGTAGCAGATGAGGTCCTGAAGATGTAGCCTAGGGAAAAAAAAAAAATAAGCAAAATGGAATCAAAACCATGCTGCCCAAGAAGATATCAGGCATGTAAAGGAGATGGAAATCATAGAAGAGAGGAGGAACAGTGAGATTAGAGAAGAGAGAAAGAAACAGAAGAAGCAAGAGGTATTAATTGGAGAATATGGCAGAAAGCCAGGGCTGCATAAAAACATCACTAGTGAGAAGTTTCCACTGGTGGTGATCCTGAATTGTAAGTACAGGTGATCCTGAATTTTAAGTACAGGGAATATTTAATGTTGCATTCTTAGCTGTTTGTACTGCTGTGATATTAGCCCAATCTGTCACCCCATCCTTTTGGCAGAGCCCAGTAGTCTATGCAGTTTGGTATGGAGGTGTTTAAAGAATAAAGTGTTGAAGCCATAAAGGGAGATGGGTCTGGTTCAGACAGACCTGAAGCATTACTCCATTTCTTAATTTCACAAGAGTTTGGGCAAATCACTTAATGAACTGCAGTGTTCTAACATTTAATAATTGCTTAAAAGCAGTTAGCAAATATTATTTATTATCTGCTAACTATGTGCCAGGCAGTATTTCAAGAGCTTTATAGGTATACTTATTGAATTTTCATGATAACTCTATTAAGCTGTAAACTATTTTGTTTATAACCACAATGTGCCTCTTGTGAGAAACTGAGGTGCACTGTGGTTAGATAACTTAGTTCAGGTCACATAGCTTGAAGTGAGGGACCTGGGATTTAAAGCAGGTACTCTAGTTCTAGAGCATGTACTTCACCCACCCCGTGTTCTACTGACCCTCAGAGGCTGATTACAAGTTTGGGAGCACTAAACAAGATAATATATGTTAACGCCAAGCACTGAGAATTTTAGTTATATCTCTTTTTTTCTTCAATTCACTTTATATTTACAAAACTTGTTTGCAAAATGATCAAAACAGATTTTGTCAAAGGTCTTAAAATTTCGACACAATAGTCCTTCCTAATTTTCCTGACCAAACAATTAAGAATTCCATGAACCAAAGAAATAGGGTTAGATACATTGTATTCTTTCCTAGTAAACTCTACTCATTTTTCTATTCCATTCTAGGATTTTATTTAAGATGGAGATCATGCTTATTTGTCTGTGGCCTCAAGTTTTAATTTGTGCATTTATCCAAGTAGAGTAACACACCTTATTTCATTTGTTCTCTATGGCAAGATCAATGAGAGAAACATTCTTCACTTCATTTTCGTAAATGAGGAACTGAGACTCAGTGAAGTAAATGCTTTGACCAAGGCTATCTTTCTAATAAGGCAAGGAATTATGTTAAAAGTTGGCATGCTTTGTTCGAGTTCAAGATTTAAGTGTCAGAATCAATGTTATTTTTAATTACTTTTTTTTTTTTACAATTTTTCATGTTCAGCTAGTAATAAATATAGAGATGGAGACAAAATATATGCAATAAAACATTTTTTGCTGTAGTTATACAGTACATGTATATAATAATAGACAAATTTTCTAAATATAACATATCAAAGATAAGTATTTTTAAATTGCTTTTATCTACTTACATTGATATCACTGCTTCCATTCATTAGGGTAAATAAAAAAAGGCTACATTTATAATTTCCCACATATAATTTTTATAGACAAAAAGAACTGAATCTGAGAAGGGAAACTAAAAATATGGAAGAAAAAAAATCAAAGGCCTGGATAACTCAATTAAATACACATTTTAATGACAGTAATCTTCTCCCCTTAACGTCTTATGCGTCTGTTCATCTGAAATCTGAAAATACTTAAAATTGTACTTTGCGTAGTTAAAATCATGAACAAATCTCTGTAACAAATAAACTTTCACTGTCTACAGAGTCATTTAATAGCTGACAAATGGGTTCTATTAGGCCCTATCTTAATTGGTACTTGAACTTTTGCCTTAAGCTGATTTGGCTTCTATAATCCTTCCTGTTTTATCAGCTTTAATGGTTGACTCCCTTAAAACTTACCATATCATGGATATATTTCACATGTTTATATTTCAGCTTTTGGGACATCTTCCCCAATTGATTGAGGCATTGACTGTGATATTTGTAACAAATTAGCCCTGAAATCTTCATGTAACAAGATGTCTAGTTTCTTCAATCTCAACATCCACTTAATTTCATTAAACCCAACTCATAAATTCTACAGCCTGACAACCAACCAACCAACCGAAGCATAGTACTTGTACATACAATTATTTTCTTATAGCAGATGTTGGTAGTTAGAAGACGGTCTTCCATAAGCTTTCAAAATTAAATATTCATTTTATCCAAATTGCCAAATTAATTGATGTAAGATAAGGGGAAAAATAATGGTGACTTCTAGTCCTTTGCCTTCTGAAGCATTTTCAGCGGGTAAATAGTTTATATTTACTTACAAGGATGCCATAGAGCAGACAGCCATTAACTGCCCCCAAGATCATTACCACTCCCTCCCTTCTCCAGCTGGACCACCTGTCTTCTTCGCTCAGGGCAGTTGGTCCTGCCTTCTATCCCTTTCTTTTGTCAAGCAAAAATGACAGCTTCTTGGCTATTCCTCACCACAGAAGCATCTATCATTGTATCCATTATCTATTTTGACATATTTACACACTGTGTGTGCTCAGCTGATTGGGACTCTGTCCACAGTTCACAAGGCACCTGCCCTCCAACCTACAGTTGGGTGTTGTGGTGAGATATCAGGCTAAGTCAACGAGAAGCGATTGTTAAATTGTTAAAATGATGTGTACAGTTGTACACACAAGAGTAAGCTGGATGCTAGGGAAACTTTAGACTCTTGGGTCATGACTTTATGAACTACCCACTTTCTCAGAATTAGTTAATTCATTCAATTCACCTCAGTCTGGAAAAAAACAACTGGCTATTGATTTTAAAAAAAAAAAAATTTGCATGGAAGGAAACATTTAGCTAATTTGATATATCTACTGAATTAAAACATTCGTAATTTAGTAAAATAGCATATTTTAAGTTATTAAAAATCATCTGTGAAAAGTACAGTTACACACATGTATGTTTATACATTTATTACATGCTTATTTACATTTTATGACAGTCATTTTAAAAAACAGCTTCATTTTATGGTTGTGGAAATTCTAATTTCAAAAAATGCATTAAAGTCATGTAAACCTAATCATTTTATTTCTTTAATTTCAGGTTCAACAACAAAAATTAAACTTTGATTACCTTATATTTTAAATGTTAAAAACAGTAATACATCTCATTTTAATTCCAAAGTAGAATTAGGTGAATTTTCCAAAAATACACCCTCTAATGCTTTTAATGTATTTTCAATATATTTTTCAATTAGTAAACTTCATATGATAAAAATAAATAGAATGGGTTACCAAGCAATTCTTGCCCATCAAATAGAAACCTATCTGAATGTGTTTAAATAGTCCAATGAAACTGCTGTGAGTCTCTTGAATAAAGTGTATTTATTTTTCTCAAGTCCATTTTATATCCTGTACTTACTAACATTTGTAATACATTACTTCCCCATGCACCAATAATTTAATGATACCTTATTCTTTGCTTGAAAAGCAAAAGAAATATTATCAGGCAGTATTACAATAAACTAAACCAATTACCTTTTAAAATGATTTTAATGCAGGCAAAATATGAGAGTCGTCATTTTAGCATAGTGAGATTTATTAAGAGAACAATTCAAAGCAGTAAACTGGGCTTCTTATATGCTGCATCGCTTCCTATTGAGATTCAATTAATATTTTGAAAGCTTATACTGTAAAAATTTAAAATGTCATATTCTAGCAGAGTTTGTGTAAAGAAACTAATAATATCTCATAGGCCATTTAGTTGTAGCTGTCATATATACACATTCAAATTCAAGACATACACTGCAAATGCTACTGCTAAAAGTAACAGGCTCACCAAATAGTATTAAAAATTGTTCCCATGTCAATAATTCAAAGAAGTGGAGAAAAAATTAAACTACTATAAATTTGAGACCTGCAGATAAATTCTGAATCTCAAATTATTCATTTGCTATGCAAAAGCTTGATAACAGGTTATACATTATGTTCTTGTAAGCACATAAGTGGATATTTTAAATCAGGTACTTACTTTTTTTTCCCTCAAGGATAAGAGTAGTTCCTGTCCTTAAATTCTATGCACAAAGAGCCAGTACAATAGAATGATTATTTTCTCTTGGCACAGACTCATGTGTTAGCATTAGGTGCATTATTTTATCTGGAGAATAAGAGCGTTAAAGCATGTATTTCTTCTCCAACCTCTTTTATCTCTTCTCCTTCAGTAGAGTTAGCATCTTTTGTTTCTTACTGTAATTTCTAGATTGAATACCATTTTGTTAGAAAATTTTTTTGAATACCATTTTGTTAGAAAATTTTCAAAGAATCATAAAAGTTTTTTGTTTTTTTTTAACTCTTAGCAACTTTTATTTTTTTTAATTGCATTTTAGGTTTTGGGGTACATGTGAAGAACATGCAAGATTGTTGCATAGGTACACACATGGCAGTGTGATTTGCTGCCTTCCTCCCCATCAACTGTTGCCAAAAAGAGTTTAAATAAATAAAACAGTCTCTTAACAATGACCTTTCTTTGCTACCCATGTGTTTGCTTAACTATGTACTCTTGAGTGCCACAGACTACATATAACATGGTAGGTTGGTTAAAAGAAAAATGCATCAATGTGCCACCACACAGAGTAAAATACACTATTATTAGCTGAATTATCACCCCCCCCAATCAGACAATAAGAAATGCCTCCAACTTAACATTTGAGAGAGATTCATTTTTAGTTACAAAATAAGGCCCTTAATTTTTTTTTTTTTTGGCTTGTTGATCGTTCTTACTAATGGGCATGAATGCTATTTTCTGTATTTTTACAGCTGTTATTGGATAGCCTGATACTGACTAGAAATCATTTCTCTTGTGAAAAATTGTGTTGTATAGCATTGAATACAGAAGGATAGATGCTAAGATCTCACTCCCCGATGGAATGTGGTGGTGTGTTCTCAAAGGAGAAGATGTGAGTTAAACACTTTTGGCATACTTTGCATTATCATGAAGATTTGTTTTTATTATGTGCATTTTTATGTGAATTGTCTCATTTATTTGACACCAGGATTTCATAAATACTTCTATTCATTTTTATATGAGGAACCCAAGAAATTAATTTATGACTTGTACGAAATCATATACTCATAATTTCGAAGTCAGTGCTCCAAATTTTGTTTTGCCCCGTTCTCCTCCTCACTGTACATGGCAAACAAATCAGGACATGAACTACAGTACCAGCAATATATAATATACATAGTTAAGATCACAGGCTATGGTGCCAGGCTTCCTAGGTTCATATTCTACCTCTGCTACTTATATAACGAATACTAACCCTCACATTGCTTTAGGCAAAATAAAAGTCCCTATATCATAGGATTATGGCAAAGATTAATGAAGTAGCAAGCACAAAGTACTAAGAACACTCCTGGCATGTAGGATGTTCTGAGTAAACTAGGTTGTTACACATACATTTATTCCCTAATCATTTATCAACTTCTATTTGCAAAGTGCTTACAGATTGGGAAAATGAGTAACAGTCAATCTTCTCAAAGTTATTAGAACTAGTAGAGAGACTTACACATCACTAGATAAATGTCAATAGTGGCTGTAAATACATTGCTAAAGGAGTATAAATAACAGACTACAACATGCTTCATGAATGAGGAAGTGTGTTTAGCCATAACTCGGAAGAATGGTTAGATCTTATATCGAGGAAAGGTGGCTGAAAGTAATTTTTTGACATAGGTGGATAAAACAGTAGGATAATCTAAAAAATCTCCTTTAGAAAGTTAGGGTCTTTCACTCTTCTGGAGTAGGTTCACTGACGTTCTGTGGATGAACAAACAAAACATCCTTCTAGATACAAAAAAACTAGTTACATAGAAAACTCTTTTCTTAAAAGAAAATTGAGGTCAGGCATTTCAACATCGTGTCTCCCACATAAAATAGTTTATACATTATATTTTTTATGAAACAATGCAACTAAGATTTCATTTTGTAATAAGGGGAAGAAGACGACCAATAGCTACAATCTGCAAGTGGCTTGCCTGGGCTTTGTTAGAAGAGGCCTGGTCTTACCTAGAGAGGAAGAGTCTGAATGTCATGAATCTCAGTGGATCTGTTTGTCTGATCTCCAGAATATCTGTCTCTACCCCTTCTTCTGGCCCCTCTTCTCACTATAGCTTATCTTTCAATCCCACAACCTAGGGAGAATAATAGATAGCTAGATTTTACTTGTTGCAACCAAGTCATCCTCCCCACACACCAGCAGCTCACTTACTCTTCTATTTTTTACATTGGCCAGATTAGAAACTTGTGTCATAATCATTATTTTCCCCTACCTAGTCTCACAGAGCTAGGCTTTGAGAATAAAATTTCATAATGTCACAAAGATTGGAGGCTTCAACCCCTACCATTTTACCACTGAGCTTTCCATTACTTTGCAGTTGGTCTCTCTGTTTTCTGTCCATTTCTCTTACAATCAATCATAAGTGTTTTTCCACTAAGAAGGAAAAAATCTAAAGAAAAATGTTTTCTTTACTGAAACATTTTCAGTCTTCCTAATTTCCATGGAATGAGGTTTATATTCGGCCTACCACTCAGAACTTTCTTGAACCAGATCCCAGCCTGCTTGCTTCTCACTTTTGTCCTTTCATTGAGACTACAACTTAAAGACAAAATAAAGTGATCATTCTGTTGAACAGATTCCTCCTCTCAAATGCCTACTCACTCAAAGACCTATTGAAATTCTACACATTTTTGAGAACCATCCTCAATAACAACATCTCTGAATCTCACCAGGAGTTCCCCCTTTCTCTAAATTACCATATTGCTTTGTATATATCTTTGAAGGACATTTGGCACATTCCATTCTAAATTGTGTTATGGTCATGTATGCAACATTCTCAATTAGGAGTCACTTAAATTTTTTTGAATATGCTTTTTCCTTTTTCACTTTCCCTACCCCTATACGGTAGTTATCTTAGTGTCTTAAATAAAAAGCTAGATAGATACACATCAACTGAGTGAAGGAACGAATGAAACAACCATAGAGAGTGCAAGGATAAGGATAAGAAACAGAAACTTTTCAATTTGCAGAAACTAGTTTCCAATAGTTCTGCTTACTTCGTAGTGACCTGAACTCACAGACTTCTGTCAGTTTCATTCAAAGACTGCTGTTCTGTGTAATAGGAATGGAGCAAGGAGGCAAGCTTTGGCTAAAGCAGGGAAATCCAGAAAACAGTATTGAGATTAGTTCCTTGAGAATAGTTCCTTGAATGTCATTGATATATAACTCAACATCGTTAAACTTATCCATCAAGATAAAAACAACTTTTTCGTGTTGAAGTATTTCCAAATTTATAATGTAAGATTGTCTTGGTAGTAGATTGAGAAGGACACAAAGTTTTAACAAGGTGTATAGTGGGTGTAAAGATCTTTTAAAATTTTTACAACTTATAATGAATGCTTCTTGTCTACTGAGGGAGAGGTTCCTGTAATTGCATGTAGCAATTAGTTAAGGCTTATTGTTAGAGATAAAAGGTTTTCCAGACTCGAGTGCTTCCAAGTTCTTCAGGTTATAACATTTCAGAGTCACCTTTGAATGTGCTGTCTAAATGTGAAAAAAAAAATACAGGCATCATGCCATTCTTGGACTGACAAATACTCATTCTTTGCATGATGCTATGCCACACATCTATTCTAAGGTTACTGAAGAGAAGAAATAAAACATTTGGAATAACATGATTTCATTTCATTTTAACTGTTATTTTTTTCTATTTCTATCAACAAATATGAGCTTGAATTAACTGTTTAGAGAGGCAAGCATCACTTGGAATTTAAATCAAAACCAACCTTAATGAACTAAACCAACTCTGGATGAAATGTCTCCTTTCATATCAACTCTCCAACCTGATTATGCAGGTATGCTGTTTGCAGAGATGAAATTCAATTGGCTCCCACATTGAACACTGTGTTGGAAGTTAGTATTACAGCCGACACCTCAGATGACTTGAGGCATTAGTTTGCTTTGATAAAGTAAACAAGACACGATGAAAAGATCATTAACACAAGCAACTTTTTGCTAACAAAGTTTGCAGGTCATTTTGTTATTCATTATACACTCATTGGATTCAGGTCTCAGATTTTGAAAGATAAAGGGAGTTGTGCTTTAGAACAAAAGGGCAAAGAAATCCCTGCCTTTTCCCAAGTGACTTGCCTAAATCATGACCTACAATGTCCTGCCTGATACGGCCCCTACCTCCTTGTCAAACTTCATCTTGACCACTCCTCCTCCTCTTTATTCTGCTCCAGTCACTTTGGCATGCAGAGCCCTTTCTCCACTCAGAGTCCTTGCACTGAGCTCCTCTCATGGGCTCATTCTTATCCTGCAGGTTTGCTCTGTGGCAGACTGTAGCCACTAGCCACGTGTGCTGTTGAGCACTTAAAATGTACCAGTTTGAATTAAGTTGTGCTGTGTTAAATATACACTGGGTTTTGAAAATTTAATATCTATAAAATAGAATGACCTCATTAATATTTTTTCATATTGGCTTCTTGTGGAAGTGAAATATTTTGGGTTAAATAAAATGTATTATTAAAATTAATTTTATCAGCTTTAAAATTTTGTTTTAGAATATGGCCACTAAAAATTTGAAATTACATATGTGGCTTAGATCTGTGGCCTGCATTATATTTCTAATGGAGAGCGCTGTGCTGTATATTAACTCACATGTCACCTTAGAGAGTTAAATTTGTCAGAAGGCATTTGTTTATTTTCTCCATTTTATGCATTGCTATATCCATACCACCTAGATTGCATGTAAGGCAAAAAAATAAATATTTGTGGAATGAATGAATATGTTATATATGCAGTGATTGAGAGTTTGAGGTCTGGAATCCTGTTTGGATTTCAATCTCAGTTCTGATATTAACTGTAACAGCTTGAACAACGGACTTATTCTTTCACATAGTGTTTTTGAATATTAAATAAATTATGACATCCAAAAAGCTTAACTCAGTGTCTGATACATAGTAAGTGCTCAAAACATATTAGCTATAGATAAATATTATTGTTCCATTCTGTAGCTAGGAATATAAGACACAATTGAGATAATTCTTTATTTACTGAGATGTTAAAATGGAAGAGCTGTGATTTAACTCCTGAACTATTGGACTGAGATTTGTTTTCTGTCTATTAAGCAAATGTAAATCAGTATTTGATATAGATAAAAATCTGAAGTCAATTTAATGTTACTTCGATAATATTAAAGATAGATATATGAATCACATCTGGACATCCTGAAAGATATCAGACTTTGTACTCTAAATTGAATATAATTGGTTAAAAACATGGCATATGATAACAAGAATTGTATTGCTGACAGTTTATCAGCAGCAGGACTCTTCGTACATTACATGTATTAACATATTTAGTTCTCACTCCAGCTCTGAAAATAATCACTATCATTATTTCTATTTTCCGGATGAGGAAACTGAGATACAAGAGGCCAAGCACCTTGTCAAGGTCACACAGCCAGGAGAGGAAGGAGGTGGAATTCTCACTCAGCTTATGTGGCCCCAGTGCCTGCACGTTCCTGTTTTCTGCTGAACTGCATTCTGCTCTCCCATTTTATGTCTGTGGAACAGTAGAAGATGGGTCAGCATTCAGCCTTGTAGTTGCTGTGATTAACTCAGAGATAGGAACTGACTTCTGGTATTTATCAGTAACAGTACATTTCTAAGAAAAATTGTTTTTCCATTTCAAAAGCTGGAATGGACCATCTCAAAGTCAATTTTCCTTCCAGAGGACATCTTTGTAATCCACATAAGCCTCGGTTAGCCCATCAAAACCTCTGCTGTCTTGAGGACTGTTTCTCCTTAATTGGACTTACAAGGATAAATTATCCTACATATCATAACACATCAGGCCCAATCAGGCCCAGGAAGTGACTATTTTCTTCTCTCTTCAGAAGCCCAGCACAATAGATCTTACGCTCAAGACACTTTCAATATTTAAATAAAACTAGACCAAGTTTATGATTGAAGAAGCCATCATCCTTCATTAGAATGGGAAAATAAATTTTCAGTACTATGCTACTAACATGTTAGAATGGCTCAATTCATTTTCTAGCAGGTCACGGCCAATATCCACTACAGAGCACCCTTGTTGAAAACAATCCTCTTAAAGAATCTACTTTGTCTTGATGACAAAGACGTGTGTTCTTCCCCTGACAAGAAACGAGAAAAAAAAAAAAAAAAAAAAAACCCAAACCCTAAACCCTCTAAATGTTTTTATATTTCAGTGATTTGGCACTGTAACATTCTTCCCTGTGTGAGAGGGAAAAAGGAGTGGAAAGGATAGATCATTATCAGTGAGCACACTCCCACATGTGGCAGAAGCAATTGAAACCTGGAGGAACCAGCAGCCAGAGGCAGCCTGGAGCAGAGGGAGGCATCAAAATGAAAGTCTGAAAGGCCAGGCTCTGCTTCAGCTCTGCCATCCACCACTGTGTATTTGAGCGTCTCACAGACCTTTTCCAAGTAATTATACAATGAGAGAGATGGTTTGATTAGATCACGAGATCATTTTTTTCACCAGTATAAGATATTTTCCACAAAATCTAGACCTATGTCAGAGAATTGGGGGAATTCCAATGTCTAGTATTTTGTCAGAATTTGGAAGTCATAAGGAGGACTCCCTTCCATAGAACTTGAAGGTAAGAAACATGATGATGTCTGGTAGATAAAGTAGCAAAATCTACACATTATGGCTGTGGTCAGTCACCAGGCCAGGGAAAGTTAACAGGGGGAAATGCATATGACTGTGTCTTAAGGGCTTTCATGGAAACTCAGAAGTACAGAAATGGAATATGAAGATGCCTAAGTATCCTGAGATCTAAACACAAGAGTTTTTTTTTTTTTTTTGGAGAGGGATGCATGTATACACAGGGTACAAAGTCAGCCTGAAAAATAGAAACTAGAAGACCAAACACTTTTCTGTTCTTTCCAGTTCTAAGTCTGGGAGGGTGGCAAGAGATGTATCATCTATGGAGATGGGCAGAGCAGCCTCCAGAGCTTGACATACCTGAGTGTTCCAGTCAGATAATTCTCACTTGCCTTATTCTGACCTGCACTTAACAAGCATCCTTCGGCCCAAGAAAAGAAAATGCATTGGAAAGACTGGCTTCAATGTCCAATCTGCCTATAATAGTATTTTTTTTTTTTTTACTGGAAATAAAAAAAGGACTTCCTACAAGAAATGGGCCTCAGGGACTATATGTACCAAATGGCCATTTCAAGTATTCTAATCTACCTCATAATTGTGTTTATCATTCTAAATAAGTAATTGACATGGTTGAAGTATACCCATCTCAGTGAGCTCTATTAATGTGAGTCTATGGCAAGGAGATGGATGGTGCTGGCAAGGTGAGGTTTAAAACCAGATATGCCTAAATATTTCAGACTTTGAATTCACTCTTAGTTTTGAAATGGAAATAACGTCCCAGTCTCCATCCTGCTTGATTAGTAGGGGATCCTGTCATTTCTCCCTCTGGGACTTTCTTGGTTTCTCGGGAATGTTTACAAGTCCTGAAAACCTGTGCTGGCTTTAGTATCTGTGTCATCCATCTTCTTTCTTCGCTACCAGCAGATTTCTTTTTTTCCATTTCCTAATCAGCATTACCAAGTTTCTAGGTCTTCCTGTATCACCACAGGCCTGGCACAAGCTTGAGAACAAACCCAGTTTATTTCACCAAATATATGGAGTTATAGAAAAGAATAATATCCCAAAAAAAAGGAAAAGAAAAATTATTTTTAAAATTGGACAAAGTTATTATAATAGATTAAATTATGTCTCTTCCAATTCATATGTTGAAATCCTAACTCCCAGGACCTCAGAATGTGACCTTATTTGAAAATAGGATTGTTGTGGGTGTACTTAGTTCAGATGAAATCATACTTGAGTAGGACAGACTCCTAACCCAATATGACTGTTTTCCTTATAAAAATGGAAAATTTGAATACAGAGACACATGTTCTGGGAGAATGCCATGTGAAGATTAGAGATATGCAGCCACAACCAAGGAATTATGAGAAATTAAAAGAGACAGGTCTAGAACATACCTTTTTCTAGAGCCTTAAGAGGGAGCATGACCCTGCTGAGACCTTGATCTTGGACTTCTGGCCTCCAGAATTGTATGACAATAAATTCTCTTGTCTAAGCCAGTCAATTTGTGGTACTTGGTTACAGCAGACCTAGCAAACTAATATAGGTATTATGGCTCCCTCAGTCCTCAGAGTAGGCCCACCATAGGAGCTATACCATTATGAGTCCTTACTTACTGTGAAAATGCAGGGACCAGATTATCTATAAACATATAAATTCTGTAACAGGGACACTAGAATTCTTCTTACCTGTAGTCTACACCTCATAGTCAATTTTCTTGCATCACCCAATGACAGAATCAAAACACTCTTTCTCTACGCTAGTGTAAGGTCTGGTTCACAGGCAAAATCCAAACAAGCTCTGCTGAGGTACAATTCTGATCACAGTAAGAAAGCTTGTCTCATGTATCGCCATTATGGTATGGTATTTGGTTTTACCTTTGTATAGTCAAAGAGGCGATAAAAATTCACCCAAAAAAAAAAATTTAAAGAAGATTGAATTCTGCTATTACTTCAAAAAAATAGTTGTGAAATATTAGATTGTCTCCTCCCTAGATATTTAGGTTTTAGAAGTATTTGTATAAGGTACTTGGTACCCTGATTTAGAATCTGAGACTGATGAGATGAATTCACTATAGACATGGTGTGAATTATTAGGCAAATATCATCTTTTGAGGCCTCCTGGTTGGTATTTTCCATGTGCAGGGAACAGTGTCCACACCTCACTCACATCGCCATATTCCCTCTGTACTCCCTGTTCTTATGTATGCTGGGGGTCTTTCATAGCAAGCTCTGCCTGAGGGTTTTTTTGTTTTGTTTTGTTTTCTGGCCTCAGTGTGCTTGGCCAACTCACCAAGCAGACTGAATTGCTGGAGTGTTAATAGTCCTGGGAGTAACCCTTAACTAATGCAGAAACAAATGGTGTATATATACCTATCAAGGTCAGTGTTATGAGTTTAATTGCATCCCCCAAAAAGATATGCTGAAGTCCTGACCCCCCTGGTCCTTGTGAATGTGATTTTATTGGAAATAGAGTCTTTGCAGATGTAATCATTTTATGAAAAAGTCATACTGGACAGACATAGGAGAAGCCAGTCATGTGAAGACAGAGGCAGAGATTTGAGTTATATGGCAGCATAGTGGTATGCCTGGGACTACCAGAAGCTGGGAACAGCAAGGAATGATCTTCCTCTAGAGGGTCTGGAGAGAATGTGGCTCTGCCAACACCTTGGTTTCAGACTTCTAGGCTCCAGAACTGTGAAAGAATAAATCTCTCTCTTGTTTAAATACATCTAGTTTGTGGTACTTTATTATGGCAGCCCTACGAAACTAATAGTTTTATGTATTAGCTTGGCAGGCTACAGTGCCAGCTATTTAATCAAATGCTAATCTAGGTGTGGCTGTGAAGGTACTTTTTAGATCAAGTTAACGTTAAGTAAAACACAGTACCTTCAATAATATGGTGAGCCTCATTCCATCAATTGAAGGTCATAAGAGAAGCAGATAGTTTCTCAGAGAATAAAGAGAAGCAGATGGAGTTTCTCAGAGAATAAATTCTACTTCAAAACCACAGTACCAACTTCTGCCTAAGTTTGTAGACTACTAACTTGTCCGGAAGATTGTGTAGTTGCCAGTCTCCACAATTGCATGATCCAGTTTCTTAATAAATTCCTCTATGTGTGTGTGTGTGTGTAGTTACACACACCATTTTTTCTATTTCTCTTGAGATCTCAGACTGATCCAGTACTCTAACTCTCTTGCTCCTGGAATGGAACAATTCTAAGATACGTTTGTGTATTAGTTCTTACGCTGCTATAAAGAACTGTCCAAGACTGGGTAATTTATAAAGGAAAGACACTTAATTGGCTCACAGTTCTGCTTGCCTGGAGAGGCCTCAGGAAACTTATAATTGTGGCAGAAGGGGAAGCAAACATGTCTCTTCTCCACATGGCAGCAGGAGACAGAAGTTCAGAGTGAAGGGGGAAAAATTCTTTACAAAACTATCAGATCTCATGAGAACTCACTATCACAAGAACAGCTTGGGGGAACCACCCCCATAATCGAATCACCTACCACAAGGCCCCTCCCATGACACATAGGGATTATGGGGACTACAATTCATGATGTTCATGGTGAGATTTGGGTGGGGGCACAGCCAAACCATATCAATTTGGCACTCTGTCTCAGAAGATCTCAGCAGGATTGATGCTCACAGTAGTAACCTGTGTGTTAGCTTTCTTGTATTTGCTCCCTACTTTTTGTGGCAAAATAGATTCTAAGATGGTTCTCATGATCCTCATTTCTCACTATTCCCATCCTCATGTGATTATCTTCCTTTGTAGACATGGTCTAAGACTTTTTTGTAATAGAGGTAATTAGATACACATTGTTATAAGTACATAATTACATTACCAAAGATTGTAGTACTTGTCTTTTTGAGAAAAGTCTCTCCCTTACTGGCTTTGAGAAAGGAAATGGCCTTGCAGGGAAAGCTCACCTGGCAAAGAATTGAGGGCAGTCTCTGACCTAGAGCAAATAAGAAACTGAGGCTGGCCAGGCATGGTGACTCATCTCTCTAATCCCAGCTTTTTGGGAGGCTGAGGTGTGAGGATTGTTTGAGCCCAGGAGTTTGAGACCAACCTAAGCAACATAGCCAGAACCCATTTTTACAAAAAATTTAAAAATTATCCCAGGTACTTGGGAGACTGTGGTGGGTTGACTGCTTGAGC
This sequence comes from Ateles fusciceps, assembly GCA_036589455.1. Classification (NCBI taxonomy): domain Eukaryota; kingdom Metazoa; phylum Chordata; class Mammalia; order Primates; family Atelidae; genus Ateles; species Ateles fusciceps. The sequence continues at coordinate 1,673,621 of JAZHEH010001960.1, forward strand.
TCAGGTTGCAGTTGCAATGAGGCATGATTGTGCTACTCCACTTCAGCCTGTATGACACAGTGAGACCCTGTCTCAAAAAAAGGAAAAAAAAAGATACCATCAGTGTGACAATTCATATCAGTATGACAATTCATAAGGAACTGAATGCTGCCAGTACCCATGTTACCATGGCAATAGATACTCCCCAAGTCTAACCTCACGTGAGCCTGCAGCCCCACACAACACTTTGATGGCAGCCTTTGAGACCTGGAAGCATATTGGTTAGACTTCTCTCTATGTTCTTTGGAAAAATTCCTCAAATATTTCTATATGGTATTAACAACCTTATGAACCTCATAGAACTATCATTCTGATTTTTCTGATAATGTTTAAGTGATATATTTATGCCGACATACTAATGGAAAAAATGCAACTAGAACTTGGGTCAAAGTCCTAGTTCAAGGACCTTCTTGTTCTGCCCAAATGTATTCCTCTGCTGCTCACAAGAACTCACATGTTGCATATATGACATATATGTCTGGTGACATAGGAAGGCTCTAACTGACCTCCATACAGGAATGAGTATGTAAGTGTGGATGTGGGTGTGTGGAGGTCTGTTTTTTGTGCTTTGTGAGAATTTGATTTTTACATCAACATTTTTATCAATCAGCTCACATCTCTATTTCCAATTCAGAGTAACTTGGCAGTAAAAAGCATCAAAGATAATCATTTCGTATGAGGAATTAAAGGGTTATTCAGCTATTAGCAGGCAAGAAAATTTGCCCTCTTGATCTCTGGCTTCCTAATTGACCTTGATTCAATTGGAAAACTGCAAAGATGTGACTGTTTCACCTCCATTTAAAATAATTAGAATTAGTGAGAGAATGTCTTATTGCCATACTTACCACTAGTTTTCACAATTATCTTGAACTTTTGGGAAAGGATAAAGGGGAAACCTGTGTGGACCTTTCTGGCAGGCCAGAACATATTAACAAGCAGCCCAAAGAGCTCACAGGACATCCCTTTCAGTAAGTTGTTCTCATTTATTTTTCCATAAAATTATGACCTGATTCATTGCCTTGGCATTGATCTGTAACTATAGTTCTTTGGAAAACGTATAAGGTCTGAAGCCAGGAAAACATTTCAGAAGCATTTTAATTTACCTTGAATTGGAAAAATAGCCTGAAAACCCCAGGATGCTTCCCTCTCAGGAGAAACTTCAGTGTCACTAGATACAGTAAACTATAGTATGCAATTCTAACAAAATCCCAGAGCAAAAAATAGCTGAATCCAGGGGAACTACCTATAGTATCATCTGAGGCCCAGGACATTAAAAAAAAAAAAAAATCTCCTCTGGTAAAAAAAAAATAATTCTTAAATTGGATAAAAACCAATATATAACGAATTATTATAGAGAATCCTTAAAATTTGAAAGTAAAAATACAGCAAAGACATGCCTGGCAAGTACTAACCAACACCAACACACACACACACAAACACAACGCTGAGAGCCTACATTAACAGGAAGCCAGGTTAAGAGCAAAAACAAAAAAAAAAATTTAAATGATGCGAAAAAAGTAACAATAAGATCATGAAGAGTATAATCTGTAACACAGTATGTAAATCATGTTAATACATATTAGATAATATGGCTTCGGCTATTTACAAGGCAAAACTTCAGAAGCCACAAAGATAAATAGATAGGAATATCACAAAGTTGTAAATTTTTACTTATTTAGTCTAAGACAAAGCAAGCATACCAAAAATTTTTAGAGAATTTATTCAGAATAGGGAGACAGAGGATTTCAAGGATCATCACAAACTCCTGTTCCACCATTTTGGGTTATAGTCCTTCCTTCCAAATGTTACTTGACACATGAACACATAGGAACATACTTATAAGTGACTATTAGATCAAAGAGAAAGCAAAAAAAAGAGTCATAGATAGAAAATAAATAAATAAAAGACTGCCTGTTGATGTCACGAGATTTTGGCCAGAGTTGAGCTCAAATGAAAAGTCGAAGGTCTAAGAAACTGAAACTGCTAAACATTTAAAATTTTATTTTATAAAGAAACATACTACCCATTGTAGATAAGAATATGGGGATATGGAACCTCTTAACCATTGTAGGAAGGAGGTATAAATCAGTAAAATCCCTTTGCAGACTATTATCTGACAAAAAGGAAAATGAATACACCTTCTGGCCTAGCAATTTTACTTGTAGGAGAAGTGCAAACACAACCTAAATGTTTTTCATTTAATGATTATCTGCAAAAACTCATGTAATCCCATATTACTATAAACTCATTAAAATGACCCAGGTAAATACATAACAAATCAAGGTACAGAAGGAATAGTTCTTCTTGCAAAAAAATCCCGCCTAAACCCTATTATAAATTTATATATAGATACATCCATTTACATATAAATATTCGTAAAGATACTTATAAAAGAGTAACAATAGCTATATCTTGGTAATGGTTTCAGAAGAAGGTTGTTTTTTGTGACTTTTTTTTTTACTATAAGGCTGTATTACATATACAATACACACCATTTTAAAGGTTCTCCAGATTAAGAATATTATACAAGGATTTATTATAATAAATACAGGAATATACATCACAGCATTATTTACAAATTTGGAAAATTAAAATAAAGAGTCTAGAAATAGGAAAATAGTAAGTTTTGGTGAAAGTACAAAATGAAATACAGGGCAACATTTAAAGTTATCTCATAAAAGTATTTTTTGGTGAAAAACTATGTTAGTAATAAAATGCCAGATTGTTTTTAAAAGGCAAGCTATAAAGTATACGACCTTAATAAGCAATGATTATATACAGTCAGTATGATTGACTAACCATGCCTGAAAGGGTCCTCTTTCTTTGTCCGGTATCAGTCATGGCTCTATGTCCATGGGGCACTTTGAGGATTTCGCAAAGTCCTTCATGTCCCCACTATCTGCTACTTAACATTCTATAAGGGCACATGTACACGAATGTTCACTGCAGCACAGTTTACAATAGCAAAGACCTGGAACCAACCCAAATGCCCATCGATGATAGACTGGACAGGGAAAATGTGGCACATATACACCATGGAATATTATGCAGCCATCAAAAATGATGAGTTCGTGTCCTTTGTAGGGACATGGATGAACCTGGAAACCATCATTCTCAGCATTCTAATATTTTCATAGCTTTTAGTTCAAGCAACTTTAACTGAATCCGTGCCTTCTCGTCAATCTTGTCATCATGATGTCATCATGATATTGGTACACATACACGGTGGCCATGGAATTTGGGGTTGATGTGTGGAAATATGGGAGAGAATAGATTAACATGTTAATGTTGTTTGTATTTTTTGTCTAAGTGATAAGACTACAAGTGTTTTTTGTCTTTTTATTTTTATTTTATGAATTTTCTAAAATTAATACATATTTCTTGAGTAATTTTAAAGTTACTGAAAAGGCAACTTTAAAACAATGTGGGTTGAAGAATCCCAATTGCGATTTTGTACTTATATGCCCCAGCTTAGTTGTGGTTATGTCTTTGGGTGGTAAGAATACGATTGTTTGCTTCCACATATGTTTAAAAGTTATAATCAGAATAATGTCAATAATTAAAAATTTAAGTATTAAAATTCTTGAAAATGTTAGAGATCATAGTCTAAGATCTGGTGACTCAAAGTGTAGATCACAGACCAGCAGTGTTTGATGTCACCTGGGAAGTGAAGAAACTCAGGGTCAACCCCATTTCTGCTCATTTAGTATCTGCCTTTTAGCGAGGTGATCAGCATGAATATTAAAATTTCACAAGTAGACTGTAGATGATAATTCACTACCCAGAGACCTTTTTCATCTATGTTATCATTGTTATTTAGCTCTTCGGTTAAAAATTCTGATTGGTATTAAGTACTGGTACAGTTAGAAGTGACTGAAGTTGGATGATGAACACTTATTTCTAACACTTGGTCACTCCTATAGTGCTTTGAATAGGATTTCTTTTCTGTAATGTTTTTATTAAAAACATACATACTTTATACAGCTATAAGTAGTCTATTTGAACATGGAGTAAATAGAAGGAAGACAGGGACAGAAGAATGGAGAAACTTTGACTATAATTAATCCTCACCGATAAGCAGAGAGGAGGTGCTCAGAGACATAAGTCATGATGGAGTTATGAAGTGGATATATTTTTATCAAATCATTTTTGTTCAATACTGATTATCAGATTATGGGAGGTCTTATCAACAACTTGTACCCATATGTAACTTTTGATTTTATAAAAAAATTTTCATAAGTATCTAAATGTATTGTTACCACTACCCAGTGGGATAGACATTTTAAGCAAGATCTCTGTGGTTCAGAGAGGTTCATATCTGGCTAAAGATCTAAGAGCTAATCTCAAAGGATCAAAGCTCCTTTCTACATTAATAGCCAAGATTAAGCAAGGAAGAGCCATGACGACTCTTCCTCATGAATGAGTCTCTTGCTGTGATCCCATTGCTTCAGTCATATGTCTTTCTCACCGACCTAAGCCCAGAACTGTGTTGAGTACTAGGCAGAAAGCTAAGAAACATAATGTATAGTCCTCACCAATAAGGATCATACAATCTTCTGAAGACAGACTGTCATTCCCATATTTTATATGTATTTACATCATCCTTATGAACATGACATATACTAGGTGAGTGCTCTGTCTGGAAATCTCTTTTCCTTAAACTCTAGCTCAGTAAACTTATTGTGTAACAATCCTGGGGACTTACATATAGGAATCAGCGTGCTTCTGTCAAAATAAGTGAGTCCACTTTTATCAGAACATTTTTTTCTGTTTTTCACTGTGCCATCAACATTTATCCCCAGAAAGCAGGAATAGCATTTCTCAGATTAACAACCCCAGACCGTTTCAGATGAAAATCCCTTCTGATTATGTGACTTGTTACTGTTCTGAAGAGCCGCACCCCAGAAAGCGGAGAATGACATTCATCTGCCACTACTGCTGCTCCCGGTTAGAAATGACTGCTCAGTATCGTCACCAAGTAACAGGTTTTACTGCTGTGCCTACTTGGTTGCTGGACTCATTAAGATCAGTGAAAGGGTTTAGAAAAAAATAAAATGTCTTCGATAATGAATGCTGTAATGAAAGTGACAACTTTCAGTTTCTACAAATGTGCACTAGAAAATATTATTAAAATTTTTCCTTAGAACTGAGCATTATAGGCACACACACATTTTTCCAACCTTATTTGCATGTATTTACTCATTCTAGTTAATAGCGCCAGATATGAGTTTTTAGACAGCAAAGAAACATGGTAAGAACATGGAACCTGCAACTACATTTCCTGAGTTTGAACTGAGATTTTACCAAGCATTAGATGTGTATACTTAGGCAAATTGCCTAACATTGCTGTGATTCAGCTCACTCATCTGTAAAATGGGAGTAATAATTGGATCTCACTGTACTGTCAAGAAGACTGAATGAGATCATGTAACCATGGTACTTAAGATAGTGCTTAGCATCTACTTGGCACCACACATATAGTAGCTGTTGCTAAATAATGCCTTCTGTGGAACTGAAGTTCAAACGTCTTCCCTCTGTAGGGAATGTACAGTAAGAGATTTCTATACATTCTATGTGATAGTGCAACTCTTTACTCCTACAGAAAATGATAATGGGAAAAATAGCATTGGATATGAAATTAGGAGTTACGTGTCAGTAATTATAATTCTCATCTAAATTGAGAACTAATTTCTTAGCCTTTCTAAGCTACAGTTCCTCATTTGTAAAAGAGGAGGTTAGAATAGCTAATCTCAACATTTTCTTTCAGTCCTAAATTTCAAGGATTCTGAGATTTTGCTTAGGGTTCCATCTAGTATGAGAAAGAGAAGTTTGGCATGACTGATCACAACTAATAATTGCATGTATAGTATTATAATTCATAATTGAAACTGAAAGAAAAGGCATTTTAAACTGTCTTAACTAATAGCTAAGAGCTATTCTTTATAACGTTTATTCCAATTATCTGGTGCTTATATCATTGGAAACAGAATCCACTATGTTAGAGCTAACTGGATCCCTTAGAAAACTCACTCCTGGGAGTGAATATTTGTCTATTGAACCACACCTCTAGAAAAGTATCTAAAAATGACCCTAGGAAGCTGATCCAGAAATGTCAGGACCACTGCTCTAATAATTCTGTGGTCCTGGGGCCTAGTGGAAGGTCAAAGCAGTGTAGCCACGGAAGGCTGACTCTTGGTCAACAGCTGATTAGCCTGCTGGAGGAAGGAGATCTGAACTGAGGGGACCAACTGCTCAGGAGTCTTTGAAGACCCATTGAGCACCCATATGACTTATTCAGTAAATGCTTTAGTTTGTGTGGTAGTGGGTTGTATATGTGAATCTAGTGAAATGACTCTTGACTTGCAACAGAGCAAGACATCTTAAAAATTTTCCATCTACTGCTTTCAGTAATAATGGGGGGTAGAAAACTATATCCAAACTAAACAGAAAATGTTAAAAAGTCATGTTGGTGGCATTGATGTGGTTCCTTGCCCTCATAGGGCATACATCCTCAAACACCTGTCCACATGGAACTCCCTTAGCCTGTGATATTTGCCTGGGAAATCGCCCATTCACATTTGAAGGAAGATTGCCATGGTTTATAATTCGTACACCATCACCCTCCCTCCAACCCCACATAACTCCTATAACTAGAAAAAATAACGAGTCCTTGTTGAGACATGGTAATAAGTGACCAGCACTGTAAAATGACATGTTACAGTTCAGTGTTCTTGAGGCAGGAAAAATGCAAATGCTAAATGTTCTTTAAGTGCTCTAACAGATATGATGTTGCAAATAGTAAAAAAAATTACTAGAAGGGTTGGGAGAAGATCTATAGATTAGCGCTGTCCAATAGAACTTGCTGCAAAGAAGGCAAGACTCTAGATCTGTGTGCTGTCCAATATGGTAGCCACTAGCCATATGTGCCTATTGAATGCTTGCAGTGTGGTAAGGGTGATCGAGAAACTAAATAAATTTTATTTAATTTCAATTCCTTTACATAATATGGCTGGGGGTTACCATATTAGACAGCGCAGCTATAGATCCTACAAGAAACTTGACTTGTTACCATTTAGTAAATAATTTCAACCCAAGCCCTCTGCCATTATTTCCACTGTTTTTTTCTAAAAACCATTTGAGAAAAAAAATTAACTTTTAATTTCCAGCCTTGGTATTGAGTAGTCCAGCTCCAAGGAAAATGACTAGGGAGGTATTGTATCTTTTTTTCTCCTGTGGCTTTTCTTAACATCAGTCTTCTCCTTTAACTCTATTAACTTCTTACCTTTTTAAACCTCAAGCACTGTTTCAAGTCATACCCTCCTGTTTTGCTCTGTTTCTTATAAACAATTAGTTTATAATGCCCCCTTGGATAATTTTTATTGCAATATGTTATTACTGAAGACCAAACAATGTGTTTGAATCCTAAAGCCAAGGTTTTTCAAAGTGTGATCCAAGAACCCTGGCACTAGAGCCACCTGGGGGCTTGGGGAAGTGCATTTGAAAATTTGGATTCCAGCTCAGACACTGATTTTTAAAAATCCATGGAAGAAACAAAGAATCTTTTCAGGGACCAGTATAGTGGGTAGACTCTGAAACCAGGCTGCCTTGTCTTGATTACAGCTCCAGATTTTACTAAATGTTAAACCTTAAGCAATTAATAAAACGTATTTGTACCTCCATTTTCTTCCCTGTGAAATGAGAAAATCATAGTTCTTAACTCAGGGCTGTTGTAAGGAAAGATTCAGTTGATGTATGTGAAGTGCTTAAAAGAGTGCCTGGTGATATTAGGCATTATATTAACTATAATTCCTCTTACATTTAGAAAACAACTTGAATAAATCTTATGTACCCTTAAGTTTGAGAACTTCGTTTCAAGGAAAACAGTAGAAAAGTAGAGAACTCAGATTTTGTAGTGATAGCTCCTATCTTGCGTCTGTGTGTTCTCAGCTGTAAAATGAGATGGTGATATTTGCTCAGAGTTAAATGGATATAGAAAACAAATGTGAAAGCCCTTTACCTTTCATGTAAAGCTGTATTATGGTTTACACATGAGAATACCAGATTGGGGTTTTAGATAGAATGAGATGCTTAGGGACTATCAAATAGACAGAGGATCACGTCGGGAAACTGCAAAGAGAAGGAAGAATCAAATTCACGTATGTGGGAGGGAGGAGTGGTATCCCTCTGTGAGTGCAATTTACAAATAGCTGTGCTTATAACATAAAGACTTTCAGTGGAGCCATTGTGCATACCGGGTTATAAAGCCTTCCATTTCATAAATAACATACACCTGCCAAATGGGATAGGCGCTTTTCCCTTGTCAGCAAGCTGGAGTGAAAGCTTTGCTGATCATCATGCTGCCAGCTAGAAAATGGACCTCATCATCAATTTATTCTGGAAGTGAGAAACTCCTTGCCCCTGGGAGAGATTATAAGATGGAGTCATTTTACTCCTGACACCTTCAGAGTCAGTTATTCCTTGTGGGACAACTCAAGATTCACATTCTGTGCCTTTGGCAAGAAAAGATTTTCTACAAGCTACTGGCTAACACCTCACAGAAGAGTTTTATTTAAGGTCCTTGTGGGACCAGAAACCAAAACCAATAAATTAACACTTTCTAGAGAACACACAATATCTCAAGGCTGAAGCTGGCAGACTTCTTTTCTTTTCTTTCAGTATTACAAATCATTATTGTTTAAAATGAATAATAGAATTCTGAAAGTAGTATGTGGTAAGTTTTGACATTTTATACTCTCTCAATTTCTGAAATAGACATGTAAAGTAATTGCCTTCATTTTACTTAGATATCATACCATACTTTATTTTCATTAAAGAAACTATGCATGCTACCCTCTTTTAATATTTTTAAAAGTGCTACATTTAAGTGTTTTTCTATGAATATGATTGTGCCTTACAGCTCATTTCAGAAGAGCAAAGATTGGTCTAATTGCCCAGCATAATTATTTGTTTTCAGAAGTTAGTTTAGTTCTGCACTTTCCTTGGGCATGGGAAAAGGGGGCTGGGGAAATTGAACTGAGGGGACCCATGGTACAAACGAGCTCTGAGAGCTCTAGTCAGCTCTGAAATTGAGACACGTTGAACCAGTGACACCTCAAAGAGATATTTATCTAAGCCTCATCATAAAATCTTCCATTAACAGGAAAGAATTGTCAGAAGTTTTTCAACAGGACTCATCTTGCTTAGAACCTATGAATGGAAAACCTACCAGATTCTGCCTGGAGTGCATAGGGTCAGCTGAGCACCCAAGAAAGCCAATTTGACACCTCCTGGGGCTGATGTATGACTAGACAGACAGGCTTTAGGGCATGCAGGGCAAGCTCCTGAACATATTGCTATTTCTCTTGTATTGTCTTCATACTAGTTAGACGTTGAATCTTAAACATATTTTTTCCCTCAATTTGTAGTTAACTTCCATTGTCTAAGCATTGGAATAAATACAACTAAGCAAGGTTCTTGATAGAGAATCTTTTCTTTATCCCCTCTTTTGTCAATTCCCATCACATTTTCAAAGTAAGTTGTCCTCCCCTGTCACAGGAAAAGAAATGCCAGCCCCTAAAAGCAAAGATAAATGAAAAATATATACTAATTCTTGGCTTTTGAGCTTCCAAAACCTAGACTACGTTGCTAGTCTAGGCAACCTGAGGGTCATTTAAGAAATTTTCAGAGGTAAATCACTGTATGCCATTTTAGCATTACTGGCTGACTTAAGTGCTAAAGCCCCTGTGTACTTTTGACTTCACCTAAAGTCAGTTTTCATCTCATGGGGATTCACAGAAACCTTTGACAGTCCAATTAAAACAATGGATTCAATCTGTAGTTAAAAAAAAAAACTTGTACATATAAACACAAAAATTTTGTACACAATTTTTGGAGGTTCTTGGATATTATGAAGTCTATCCACAGATGCCCAGAACAAACCTAACTTAAACTAAAACATGAAATTACATTATCAACTGGAAGGAATAGAGTTTGGAATCTGACAGCTTAAATTTGCACCTTGGCTCTGTTACTGGCTATGTGCGGTACCTTGCGTAGATTTCATTTCTCTCTTTTGTAAAATGAGAATAACGAAAGCATCTATTTCCTACAGTTTTTATGAGAATTAGATGATGTAATGTGTACAAAACTCGTAGCACAGGCCTAGCTTAAAGATAGCATTCAGCGGAAGTTGACACTATATTGAAATCAATCATTCAAAAATAATATGAATAGAATTTAACAAAATGAAAATTAAATGCCATAATTATTTTCTCTCAGAAGATATAGTAGGTGTAAAGTAAAATGGATTTAAAGGGGAAAAAAACAGACAGAGAGGAGTGCTTGAACATGGATGTCGTAGAGGAACAAAGTACCATGGTAGAAGAAAAAAATAGGGTGGGTTTTTTTTTTTCTTTTCTTTTCTTTTGAGACGCAGTCTCACTCTGTTGCCAGGCTGGAGTGCACTGGCATGATCTCAGCTTGCTGCAACCGCCGCCTCCTGGGTTCAAGTGATTCTCATGCCTCAAGCCTCCCAAGTAGCTGGGACCACAGGCACGGCGCATGCCACCACACCCGGCTAATGTTTGTGTGTGTGTGTGTGTGTGTGTGTGTGTGTGTGTGTGTGTATGTGTTTCAGTAGAGATGAGGTTTCACTGTGTTAGCCAGGGTGGTCTCGATCTCCTGACCTCGTGATCCACCAACCTTGGCCTCCCAAAGTGCTGGGATAACAGGTGTGAGCCACTGCACCTGGCCAGGGTGGGCTTTTAACCTGTATCTTTAAGAACTTTCTAGATAGTAGCTCAAGGGACAGAAAAACAGCACTGACTACCCAGTAGCAGATAGTATTCAGGCTACACAGGAGCCTGACAAGTGTTGGAGAGATAAAAAAGAGACCTGTGAGGATGCCAAACCCCGTAACATCTCCAAACCCCATAACGTCTTCGAACCCATTCCCAGCATTATCTGACTACAATCAAGGGTTGAGAGTTACCTGATGAGAAAAGTGCAAAGAGGGATGGTCAGGTTCAAATTGTGGCTTGGTGGGTTCTCTGCCAACAATCAGCATCCACCCACTCTTCAACCCTCGGGAGTACAAGCTAGAACCTGGGCCTCCTGCTTTCAATACCAGCCAGAGCAAAACAAGTTCAAAGGCAAAACAACTGTACACCCAAGGAGCATAATTGTTGCAAAACAAAGGTAGCCATCCAAACCACCCATAGTAGGTGACCAGGTGACCCAGCATTAGCACCGCTTCTGAAAATTCTAGCCAAAACTCTAAGCAAAACTAATAAAACTCACAGAATTAAGATAGAACAGTTGGAATTTGAGGCAGAACAGGCATTTATAAATAAGAACCAAGTAGGCATACTTGGTGTGAAAATGTTAGTTTAAATAAATTACCAATGCCTTGGATAAATAACTAAAAAGATACAGCAAATAATAAAACAGAATACTGAAAAGTGGGCTAGAAAAAAATTCTCCCAAAATGTCCATGGAGAGAATAAAGAGAGAGGGAAAAAATCAAGATATTTGGAGTCAGCAATAGAAATATCAAAGTAATTTTAAAAAGAAGTTCCATTTGGAGAGAAAAAAATGTATGTAGACACAGAAAAGGAAATATTTCAAGAAGTGACATCCAAGAATTTCTTTAATTGAAAAAGGTTGGAAAACTTCTGATTGAGAGGGCTTCAGCATGAAACAGCATAGAGAATAAGAAACCCAATCCTAAAAACATTATTGTAAAATACATGGCTATTGAAGACAAAGATAAAAATTTAAAAGTATCTAGAGAGAAAAGGAGACTCTCCATAAAGGGAATTTTGGCATCAGACTTCAAAAAAGGCATGCTTGAGTGCAGGACACAGTGATATCATATTTTCAAAATGTTGCAGGAGATAGCTTCCTGATTCTAAAATCAAAATCCAGAAATATGCTGTTATATATAATCATTAAGAGACATTTAAAAAAACAGTTTTTTAAACTTGGCAAACTCTTGCTCAAATTTTTATGGAAGAAGAAAAGTCAACTTTAAAAAAGAAAATGAAAGGTGTAGGGGCAGTTAGAGAGGAAGGGCTTATTCTACCTATATTAAAATATAACCAAAGCTCTAGTGATAAATGTCAGTATAGCATTAACTCAGGAATAGACAAATCAGGGGATGAGAACAAAGTTTAGCTTTCATCATAGCACCACAAAGTAACAGGGCAAAAGGATTGTTTAGGAATGTTATTTAAGAAAGAGAATAAGTATATGAAGAAAAATAAAACTAACCATGCACACTTCCATAGCATTAGATGGTAGACAGATTAAAAACTTAAATAGAATAAAAGTATAAGCAAAATTTTAGTAATTTAGGCATAGAAAAAACTTTTAAAAATGAAACCCCAACATATAAACTGTATGGCAAAATATATGGATGATTTGATTATATCGAAATCAACTGTCTAATGAACAACAAACAAAACAGATGGCATAATAAGAAAGACATTTGTAAGTCAATAAGAAAAAGACAGTAATATCAATAGAAAACTGAGGAAAACAAGCAAACAAGTAGTATATAGGTAGATAAGACCATGGCTAATGGGAACATATATGAAGGAATACTCAACCCTACTATTAATCAGATAAAGGAAAAATAAACAACAATAATATATCACTTTACACCAGTCAGAATGGCAAAAACATAATTTTTAGGAATGGCAGGAATCTGGAAACAACCTCTGTTGTTATTAATCAAAAACATGTAAAATATGGACCATGAAGACAATGGAAAAACCATCTATAGGAAGGAAGGAAGGAAATATCACAGAGTGAAATTTCAAACGTGTTAAGTATGAAAAATCAGAAGCAGAGAAGCTTAAGCAGCAAAATATCCTATACATAGATTAAAAATACGCTCTCACATAACAGTATTGCAGGAATATATGCATATTTAAGACCTGTATCACAAATAGGATGGTGCCCATGTGTCTAAGGGGAATGGGGGCAGATATTGAGAAGAAGAAAAATAACAATAGATAAGGTGGAAGCCTTGAATTGACCAATGATGACAATGTGTAATGATCTGAGGAATATATTAACTCTGCACTCAAAAATAAAAACAAACACATAGATCTTTAAAGCATAGAACAAATTAAGCAAATAACATGAGGATTAAATCGAAAATATTAAAGAGATAAGAAAACTTTAGATTTTGATAGATTTAAATATATTTGTGTGGAAAAAGTTAAGTCATTTTTAAAAGTCTAACATTTTATTTTAGAGATTTTAAAAGTTGTTTGATTTTAGAGATATAATAAGACATTGGTCAAGGAAAGAACAGAGTGTATCAATGTTTTAAAAGTATCTCTGCATAACTTTTTGTCAACTCTAAGGTTAAAAAATACAGAAGAACTGTATATTATAGATTTTAAAAGTGTTTTAAAGTACAGAATGAATGATTAGTGGGATAAGAGTTTCTGGAGGGGACTGTTAGTTTAGACTAATGGTCTGATAGAGAATAAAACTGAGGTGACCAAATGATTAGGCTTGGTTCTAGGAAAGGATGGGGATTTTGTATTATAGAAATAGTTGCTGGAGTGGTGACAGACAGCGGGACATTTTGAATATCTTGTTTATCCATACTTATTTTCAAAGGATCATATATCTAGTATGATAACATTGTAAGTCAAAGGTAATAGAACCAGTCATACCTTAAAAGATACAACTGCAGAAAGAGTTGCAGTCACCTAATATTTAGTAATGATGATGTAAATAATACCATTGATATCTTGAACTAATATACCCCTTCACTTCCTAGGGGCTGAAAGAGTTGTGACTGTAGCTCACAAAATGTTTCACATGAATATAAGACTGCCATCTTTTTTATAGGTTATTACATTGATTCAATGCAATGAGACCTGGTAGTACCCCATCTTCTCTGTCAACATCAGAAGGATTTGTGGTCACATTCTCATAATGAAAAGGAAGAATGGGCTGTTAGAACTAGCCTAAGGCAGGAATTTTTATAAAGGAGGTGAGTCATGCAACAAGAGAGGGAGGTAGAAAAGAAATGACTAAAAATAGTCAGGGTAAAAATAGTTTTCAGAAACTGAAGAAAATACTACTGGAATCTCCATATTCATGTTTCAGTGATAGGTATTTTTGTTGCCTCCATATGCTTCCTATACACTGATCACCTACCTTAAATGTCCGCATGTCTATAACCATCACAGCTTCTATTTCCAGAATTACAAGTCCCTGTTCTTTTCTAGAGTCAAGCCTAATCATTTTGTGACCTCAATTTTATTCTCCGTCTATTAGTCTAAACTAACATTATGACATATTGATATCTTAATGGTCCTGTTCTTCCCCCAGAGATTCTTTCTATCTCACTAATTCTCCATTATACACTTGAAAACACATTTTTATCTATGAATTTACACATTTCTTTATATTCTTTCCTCTATAACCAGATATAGAGTTGACAAAAACAGCTATGTGATGACACTTTTTTTTTTAATTTAACATACTGTCTTCTTTCCTTAAAAAAGTCTGACTACATGTCTTAATTGCTGAATATTGAACATTTTAGTGGGGCTCTGAATAAATTCTTATCTTCCTACTATTTAAAATTAGCTCTTTTTATGATTTCAGGGCCTCAAGTATGGCAAGCATTGTTATAATTCCTTATAGAATCCTATGTGTAAGATTTCTTATAGAAATATAATTCTATAAGATTATAGAATTTCTTATAGTATTCTAAAAGGAATTATAACAATGCTTGCTATGCTCAAGGCCCTGAAATCATAATATAGAGCTAAACCGTGCTGACCACCTTATATAAAACCAATAACATTGTGTGGATGCAATGATTCACAGATTGTTTTACTTCTAAAAGGAAATTTTTATCAGACAAGGTTGAAATCGTTTGTGCATTGTAACCAAACATCATTATAACAAAATATTCTATGAAATAAACAATGAAACAATTACCCAGAATTCTCTATGCCTACAAATGTCAACTGAGAATAAAGAGAGGAAATTCCAATAGTTTCATGACAGGGCTACAAATTACACGTGGGTCATATGCTGAGGACCAAGACAAAAACACTCAGAGTTTACACAACAGTTTAAACTGTTGAATGAGTGTTTTGTTTTATTGGATAAAAAGATACAAGGTCATTTAAATAGTGAAAGAAGAGAGGGAATCTTTTATACTCAGTAGAATATTGAAAAATTCTTCCCTGAGGGAAAATAATCAGATACTCTCATTATATTATAATCAACAAATGTAACCTTTTCAGTCTCAAGCACTTCATCTAGTTTTGGAAAATATATGTGATTATTAGTATATTTATTCTCTGCTACCTCATGATTTTTGCCTAATGATAAAATATATGATACTCTCATAAACCACAGAAGTTTATGCATAGGTTTATTACTTTCCTTCATATACAGCTTTAATGTATTTGCTAAATATTTTCTCTTTTCCTCTGTCATTTTCGTAATTGACAATTTTCAGCATCCCCAGGCTGGGTTGCATTGCTTTGTAGCTAAAAGATTAAATACTTAATTTGAACTGAATATATCAGTTAGGAAATACAGCAGGGAAGAAAGTGCTCCATGTCCTCTTGCAACTTCTAAACAGAGATGTTCACTTTGCAGCAGAACTATTTCTCATGAGCCTGTAATCAAATATATATATATTTTATATATCTATCTATATATCTGTCTATCTAGATATATAGATAGAGAGAGAGAGAGAGAGAGAGAGAGAAAGACAGGAACCACTGATATAATTAGTTCTTCATTCTTCTCGTATATTTAATCTAAAAAATTTGATTAAATTTTTTTAAATCTAAATCAATTTAATATGTCCTCAAAATTATGGCCTCTTTCTAACTTTGCTTTATTAGAGACACACTCCTTTATGTGAAAGCCTCTGGGCTCAGTTACAAAGGTCATAATATAAGAAAAAAATACATCAAGAATATGGTTCATTTCAAGAGCTTATGTATGGAATATAGAAATTGATAAAGAAGATGTTTTTATTGAGATATGATTAACATGGCATAATATTCACTATTTTAAAGTATAAAATACAGTGATTTTTTTAGTCTATTCACTAATTATATAACCTTCACTTCTACCTAATTTCAGAATATTTTAAATGTTCCAAAAAGAAACCCCATACCCATTAGCAATCATTTCCCATTCCCACCTTCTACCAACCCTAAGAAACCACGAATATACCTTCTTGTCTATATGGATTTGTCTATTCTGGATATTTCACATAAATGGAATTATATTTTTGGCTTTTAGTGTCTGGCTTCTTTCACTTAGCATGATGTTTTTAAGGTTTATCCTTGCAGCATGAATCAATATTTCTTTTTTTATGATAATATTTCCATTTTCATTTTTTGTTAGATATAGAACACTTAGTCTTGCTTTCATCAGTGCATGGACATTTGAGCTGCTTCAGCCTTTTGGCTATGATGAACATGCTTGGAATGCTATGAGTATTTATGCACAAGTTCTTGTGTGGACAGACATTTTCAATTCTCTTGGTTATGAACTTTGGATTGGAATTCCTGGTTTGTATGCTAACTCCATGTTTAACTTTTAAAAGAAACTGACAAACTGTTTTCCAAAGCAACTGAATCATTTTACATTCCCATGAGCAATGTGTGAGAGTTCCAATTTCTCCACATCCTCACTAATACTTGTTTATTGTCTGTGTTATAGCCGTCCTAGTACGTGCAAAGTGGTAAGGAAGATGAATTTTACAGAAACTCACATTAAAGGAATCTTTTGCCATGGGACTTCCTTAATGATGAATTATCTTGTTCATTTAACTTACGTCAATTTATTACAAAAATCAATTTTTATGAAATTGTAAAAGTTTCTTTAAGAAACTGATTCCTTAAACACACCTGTTAATTAGTTGAAATGATATGGTAACTAAGAAAAGTCTCCATGCTTGAGGGGGAGTGCTAGAATTATTCACTAGGAGACTGATATTGCCACAGTAGCAACTTATTTTTCTGGCATGATTGGGGGAAAGAGATGGTTTCTCCAGGTGAAATGTTGGGCTTATTCCTTTTAAAACTTCTAATACTTTTAAGTCATTTCTGGTGGAATCCTTTCTAAAGTGCTTTTGAGACACAAAGTGCAAAGATCGTTTAGTCATTCTTGATAACTCAGGGAATGTGCTCTGAACATCCATCATAATACTCTGTTTAAATCCAGTTAAACAATCATGGACTTGTCACATGAGATATATAGAGCCGCTTACCACTGTAATAAATTTCTGTGCATTTTCAAATCTTGTGATTGTTTTATAGATTTTTTTCTTTTTCACCCTTCTTTTGCTAATGAGCTACATTTACTGATACTGTCAATGAAAATGCTTTTGAACACTCTTCATGATGATTTTAAAGCTAGGATAAAACATTAATTGGAGCATCTCTGAATCTCCTGATTCTGTACACAAAATTTTATGTTTATATATATATATATATATATCCTGGGGAGGCTCTGTGTTGTTAAAAAATATATTGCAAATAAGAAAGGCATGCATGTTACCAAAAGCTAACAATGCCTTTTTTAGAGAAAATATAGTATCACTGTTTATTAAAACTGACCACTGGTAAATTCTTGATAAATATGGTACTAAGGTAACTATTTATTTATTGTCAATATTATTGAACCATATACCTTTATATTTTGAAGTCTGTGGGCAGCATAGAGGTTTGGTAGATCCTTTCCTTCCAATTCACCCAAATTTTGACATGATTCAATTTGAGTGTGTTAGCAGGTCCTACGGTCTGATCACTAATACTAACTAAAGATCTTCAGATCTTGTATTGGTTATGCCTCAAAAATGTATCTACTTAACTCTCTCATTACTTTATTACTTTTTAAAATTTACTCTTTTAAAACTAATTTTTGGAGCATTTATTTTAAAGGCCAGAAAAACTTCTTATCTCTACACATATACTTAGTATGCGTAAAGTAGACAAATGTTATTTTATTTACAGAATTTTCAGTTGGAAACTAATCATCTAGGTATGGCCCTTTCCTGAATCATAGCTTTCTTACCTAATTCTTATGGAAATTGTATTCTGTCTCATTTGCCACAAGATTTCTGTCAATGAGTCAAACTGAGATTCTGTTCTGACTTCATGAAAACCAAATGTTCCACACTGGATAAATAAGACTAGTTATATAAATTGTGTTCTATTCATATGATGAAATATTATACTCCTATTGAAAATATAAGTATTTTATTTTACTTTATTATGTTTTGAGATGGAGTTTTGCTCTTGTCACCCAGGATGAAGTGCAGTGGCGTGATCCCACCATGCTGGCTAGTTTTTGTATTTTTAGTAGAGACGGGGTTTCATCATGTTGGCTGGGCTGGTCTCAGCCTTCCAAAGTGCTGGAATTACAGGAGTGAGCCACTGTGCCCAGCTCAAAATATGCGTTTTAATGACATAAATAATTCTTGTCATATGCCATTAAATTAAAAACTGGGATCCAAAATTATATCTATAAATGATATATTTTATGCACAAAGCATCAAAAATATTAGAAGGAAACATAATTATCAATCATGTTTGATCCTAGATTTTGAGATTATGCATGATTCTTGGTAAAAAATTTAGATATTATTCCACTGTCAATTTAAAAAGTAGTATTTTTAGGTAGGAGGTGGCACCCATTGATTTATAATTTTAAAAAGACTTTTGTTAATATATAAGTATTAAGTAGTAGGAAAGTTGTTAGAAGTCTATTGCTAGAATCACATGCAAGCTTTTAGAGGCTCAAACCCAGGTGATGGTATGGGGTGAATGAGAAGTAACAATATTTATGATATAATTTAAAGGCAGAATGTAAAGTTTTGGACTGAACAACTGGAAATATAAATTTCTTTAAGTGGTGGATTTAAATGCCTAATTAGAGAGAGTTGAATATATAACTGAAAGTGAGAAAGTGAAGACAGTGAGTACAGACAGTGAGTATATACTGTACAGTGAGGCATAGTTGAGGCAAACCTGGTGTATAAAGACAATTTTTAAGTCATCTTTGTATACTGATAGAGATGATCTTGGTGAAAGCGAAAAATTGATCCTGGGGATACCAGGAAAGTTACATAAATAAAAACTTTGAGAAAAAATTAAAATGATTAACAATTATAAAGTACTTACTATGCCCGGATTTTATCAAAGTGATAAAATCACTTGCACTTACTACTTTATTATCTCCTCATTCAGTTTAAGTGGGGTACTATTACTATTGTCAGACTATGGAGGAGAAAACTAAGGCACACAGAGGATAAGTAACTTATCTCCATTCTTAACGATTGGCTTGTACTACCTAGAAAACTGATTATAGGGTTAATCCAGAAGACATATGGAAGTTTCATACTGGAAAGAAAGAGAGACATTTTCTTCTATTTCAAAGGAAATGAAGTATACACGTAGGGTGGTTGGTGAATTTGGTTGTGGGAAGAGGACGCAGTTCTCATCTGATAGAATTGATTTTCTCTATATAGGTAAAGGGAAGTCATTGGCTGAGATGCAGATAAGGATAAGGGTTAGAAACTCAGAGAAAAAACAAGCAGGTCTGAAGTACTCATTTCAGAGACTAAGGAAATGCAATTTATTAAAGCGGTACAATATAATTGCTTGACAGTGTGTGACTGGTCATTGAGACTTATGAATACAGGTACCAAGTAAGGGAACATTTGTATTTACAGAGGCAAAGGTATTGAGGGAAAAAGAGTGCTTATTTGTATAGACCTGGAATCTAAGCTGGGTCTATAAAAAGGACAGGGGAACATGGAGGTGAGCAACAGTGAAGTGAATGGATTAAAGGTCCTGATGTAGTCAAGGTGTTATTAAAATTCAAGTGCTAGAGTAACAAATTGGAGGTTAGAAGTGGAGAAGTTTGTAAGTGGGATTTTTCAAGGTAGTAGTTATAGAGGAAAAGCTCTTTGGAGGGGCATACCAAGGAACTCAGATGCCCAGAGATGAAGGAAAAATGGCTTAGAAGCAACAAAGGTGAAATAGGAGGATATGCATTTTATGTCATTAAAAATTATTCTTCCTCCTATAAATAGTTGTTTAAGGTTACTGAAGTATATTAATTAATGTATTAACTAATACATTCATTTAATCTATTAATTAAATTGTATTGACAGAAATTATGAACTTACAGAAACCAAAAGTGTGTTTTTACAAACTGATAGTATATCAAGTTAAACAGCTCTGATAGTAACGAAAGGAGAATGATTGAATATAATATGGCTATCAATTATAACAAAATCTTGAAATATTTCCCTTGTAATTCTAGAAATGAATATTTCTATAAGGAATAAGTAGTAAAGATGTGAGAGAATTCAACTGACCAATATGCTTCCAAGTAGGAATGCATCTAATGTGAAACTGGCAAAATAGCGGGAAATGAAATGAGCACAGTTTTATGTATTATTTATTCTAAGGTTTTTACATTTATATTGACACAGGAAATAAATATAATGAACAGTCACATAGGTTGAGTAGCATTTAAATAGTAAATCATCTGATTAACTAGTACTTGAGAGCAAAAAGGGACATTTGCTTTGGATCTGTTGATTAATTGCCACATTTCAAGAACACGTTTTAGCTGGTTGCATTTAAAAAGAAATAATATGAGATCATGAAAGCTTTTCATAGTAATGAGCAGGCTCTGGTTTCTGTTTATTGCATATACAAAGGATACTAATGATAGTTTTGAAAAAATGAGTGAAGCTCTCAGAATAACTAGCAAAGAGAGATGAAACACTGGTGTGAGGCAGATCAGTTCTAACACTATCTCCTGGGAAGAGAACATACTTTCTTAAAGCTATAGTGGAAGGTATATGGGCCTCAGAATTGTATGGTTTTAAACAGTCACTTTTCCACCAAATTCCAGTTCTGGTAACATACATTCACGGAAGGGTAAACAGTAGTTTACTAAAGACTCATCTGTCATAAATACCATTATTGTGTTTTAGTTTCTAGCAGGTCCTCAAACAGGGTCTTTCTTTACACATTATGGGGAAAGGTTCCAATGTCTGATTTTCTTCTTTGCAATTTCCCTTTTTGTTAAAATTGCTCCTTTCACATTCAAAACGAAATGTGGAAATATAAAAGATCAAGACCCTAATACTTTAAGGTATATAAACATTAGCAGGGTATTTTTTTCTAGGCATCTATATGTGGTAACAGGAATAGGAAAAATTAAGTGGAAATAAATTGTGAAGTAAGAAGACAGATTCCAAAAATAGAATCTATCTGGTGTGTGTCTTTTTCTGTTTTCTTTTTACCTAGAAGGTTGGTTATGCTCCATTGGTCAGAACGCCACCACTAGGGGAATTAATTCCTCTCTGTCATACCATATACCTGATGAAGAAGAGAATGTAACAGTATGAGAAATGCTTCTGATATGATTGTAAGTGAAAAGAATAAACTCCAAGTGGAAAGCTCTAAAGGCCCTGTCCTGACCCCCCGCCATTCCCTCCCTCACTTCATTTCCTATAACTTTCCTTATTATTCCCTGCATTCCAGCCACATTGGCCTCCTAGGTATGTCCCTGCCCAGGGACCTCACCCTGGCTCTGACCCTGGTCTAGACCTCTCTCCCTAGATATCCATCTCACTAACTACTTCATCTCTTTTAAGATTGTTTCTAGTGTCAGCATCTCAAGGAGGTCTACCCTTTATCCTATTTAAAATTTCAGTGCCCTTCCCCAAACTCCTAGCACGCTTTTCCCCTGCAACATCTTGTCTGATTTTTACCCACATAGTGTGGTAAAACTTTCTAATGTCAACATACTTTACTTATTTCTCTCTCCCCCCTCCTCCTCTCCCCTTGTCCCCCTCTGCCCCTCTCCCCTTCTTGTCACCTCTCTCCCCTCTCCCCCTCCCCCATCTCCCTCCTCTCACCCCCTCTCCCACCTTTCCCTCCCTCTCTTCCTCTCCCCACCCTTCTTCTCCCTCCCCCCACCCCTTGCTCTCTCTCACTCTTGCTCTCACTCTGTTGCCTAGGTTCCTGGCTTCAAGTGATCCACCTGCCTCAGCTTCTCAGGTTGCTAGGTACTTCTTTTATATTATCTGTATTCAACCTCTGAAAGTTTAATCTTCATGAAGGCAAAGATTTTTGGTTTGTAATGTATCCTAAGGTCTTAAAATGACGTTGGCACTCAATGAATATTTGTTGAATAGTGAATAGATGCATAAATGGTATTGCCACTATGTTTACTACAGTGTTACAAATTTTGTACACATATTGATAAGGCTTCAAAAAATGTAAAAAGTTTAAAGTTAGATTTATTGAGATGACAGAATTGTGAAGAAATGCCGTGTTCTTATTTGGTGTTGAATTATTTCTAAAATGCTGTACAATAAGAGATAATAAAAATAAATGAAAATTTGTGGAGAGGGGTTTTCTTCCCTTTCATACAAAGCAAGAATATTATAAACAGTTATGGTGATCAATTCAGTACACTATTGCATACTATAAAGCAGAGATGGCCTAGTTCACCAGGCAATATTAAATGTATTTATCTGCTTTTGAGCAGATTTCAGCCCGTATTAAACAAAATATGCAGTGTAGGAAGCCCTAGGCATGAGAACAGATACATTCTTTTAGAAATGAACTTTAAATTCATATAATGATCTGTTACCCAAAATATGTGTAGTCCCTGGAAAGAAATTTTAGTGTTTTGCTTTATTTCCAGAAATGTTTACTTCTTTATTTCAATGCGCAGCATTACCTAAGATATCCCTCTTTCAATTAAAACTGGATGATCAATAAGTCACAAGGCAACATATTAAAATTATAGCAAATATTGTGGCATTAGCACTTAAAGGATAAACTAACATTTCTCACTTCTTTCTAATTCATGGTAATGAGTTTTATAATATACTGACTATGGGTTATTGTGTGAGATAATTGATTGATCAATGCACCGTATGAAAAAAAAAGTAATTCAAAGTCCCTGTATCATTTCTGATACTCTTTTACTTCTAATTATTTTTCCATATGGTGGCATGCAATTGAGCAATTTCCCCATAATAAATTCCCTTTCATGTATGTAAGTATTGCATAGGAAACATTTTTACCTATCTTATTTAAAAATAATAAATATTCCTGACCAAGGATAGAATCACAAACTTCAATATGCATGTTTGAAGTAGTTTTTGAAGAAAATGGAATCATTTATGTTCATTATTTTACCTACTTGCTTACAGATTTAGTATGAAAAGAATAAAAAGAATAAAAGAAAAGCATTCTTAAATAAATCAAATGAGCCTTGCCAGACACAGTGGCACATACTTGTAAATCCAGCAATTTGGGAAGCTAAGGCAGGCGAATCACTTGAGCTCAGGAGTTTGAGACCAGCATGAGCAACAGGGCAAAACCCCGTCTCTACAATATAAACAAACAAACAACTAAAATCAGCCAGGCATGTGGCATGCACCTGTACTTCCAGCTACTCAGGAGGCTGAGGTGGAAGGATTGCATGAGCCCTGTGAGGTCAAGATTGCAGTGGGCAGAGATTGCACCACTGCACTCCAGTCTAGGTGACAGAGTGAGACCACGTTTAAAAAAATTTTTTTAATTAAACCTTTAAGGTAGAATTTTATGTGAATAAAAATGTTTAAAGGAAAAAGTCATTATGTATATGCACTCAGAATATATTTAAAAAAGAAGGGATATCGGATGGCAAAGGACTGCTGAAGTCCCTTCAAACAGTGTTATTTACCTAGCAAACATTGAATAGACATTTGGGAAAATAAATTTGTTTTTGTTTCACTTCTATATAAAATGATGTTTTTAAGGTCAGATTTATTAAGGTATAATTTACATACAAGATTCACCTTTTTTTTAGTGTATAGATCTATGCATTTGACAAATATGTATGGTTGTGCAATTGCCACAGGAGTCAAGATATGTAATAGTCTCACTTTACCAAAATTATTTCAGTCTCCTTTGTACTGAGCCACAGCTTTATAATATTCCTTCTTTTTTTTTTTCCTGGAAGTAGTCATTGATCTGAAGTCTATTTTGTCTGGTATGAATGTAGTCACTTCAGCTTTCTTCTAATTAGTGTTGGTATAGTATATCTTTTTCATTCCTTTTATTTTTAATCTACACTTGCCTTTATATTTAAAGGGGTTTCATCTGGACAAAATAAAGTTGCTTGTTAGCCAATCTGACCATCTCTGTCTTTTCATTAGTGCTGTGATGGTTATTATCAGCTGTCAACTTGACTGAATTGAGGAATGTCTAGATGGCTGGTAGAATAATTGGTTCTGTGTGTGTCTTGGAGGATTCTTCCAGAGAAGATTGACCCATGAGTCAGTGGACTGAGACAGGAAGACTCACCCTCAATGTAGGTAGACATTGTCCAATTGGTTGGGGGACAACAGACAGAAGAAAGGGGATACCCAGCATTCTCTGGCTTCTTCTCTTCCCTACCTAAGCAGAATACCTTTCTCTCCTCCTGCCCTTGGTCAAAAGACTCGAGGTTCTTTCGGCCTCTGGATTCTGTGACTTGCAACAGCAGCCTCCTAACGCTCTCAGACTTCCCTGGTTCTAAGGCTTTTGATTAAGTCATGCTACCAGCTTCCCTGGGAGCCACATTACTGCCTCTCTGGTCTTCCAACTTGCAGATGGCTTGTGCTAGGACTGCAACTTTGTGACCATGAGCAAATTCCTCCTAATAAATTATCTTTCTTGTGTATCTTATTGGTTCTGTCCCTCTGGAGACCCCTGACTGATATAAATGCATTTATAAATTATATATATAGTTAAATCAAAAGTTGCTTTCTTGCTATTTGTTTTCTATTTGTTCCATCTGTTCTTTATTCCTTTTAGTCTCTTTTTTGTCTAATTTTGATTAATTTACATAATTCTATTTTATTCCATGATTAGCTTATTATATATATCTTTTTAAATGTAGTGGTTGCTACAGGATTTTCAACACACATCATTAATTAATAACAGTGTATTTTCAAATAGCATCATACTGCTTCATTTAGACTGCAATTCACAAAACAGCGTACTGACAATTCTTCCCCCTCATCTTTTGTGCTGTTGATTAATGTTATCCATTTTATATTTACATATGATATAAATCCCTAATGCATTGCTACCAGTGTTTTTTAGGCATTCAATGATAGTTTAGTGTATCACTGAATGTTTAAAGAAAAATGATTTAGAGTTATTAAAAATAAAAAGGTGTCTTTTTTATTTACTTTCATGTTAACTATTCCTAGAGATTTTCATTTGCATGCTTATGTATAGATTCAAATTTCGGTCTAGTATCATGCTCCTTTGCCTAAAGACTTGTTTTTTTTGTTTGTTTGTTTGCTTGTTTTTGAAATATTTCCTGTGGTGCAGGTCGGCTGATATTAAATTCTTTTACATATGTATATATGTATGTTTGTATGTATTTATTCTTTTGTCTTAAAAACTATTTCACCTTTATTTTTGATAGATATTTTTAGCATTTCTATATGGACTCTTTTTTACCAGTTTTCATTTCCTTGCTAAAGTCCACATCTGTTCATGGGTGTTGACCATGTTTTCCATGACAAATTATAATTTATCAATAATAGGTATTTAAAATTTCCTTTCCAATAGTTCCAATGTTTAGGCCATTTCTGAGTCTGGGTCTATTAGTTGCTTTGTCTCTTTACAGTGGGTTCTTTTTTCTTACTTGTTTTTGAGCCTTCTGTTTCTTCTACTGAATGCCAGTCATCATGAGTATCTCCACTAGGGAAAGGGAGAAATAACATATGTGCCTGAAAATAGGCGTGCCTCTTTGCTAGACCAATAGTGCAGGCAGTTGACTCAATCTACTCCATGTCTAGCTGGTTTGAGTTTTGTTATTGCTATTGTTTTCTTGAGTGTATCACAGACTTTAAGTTCCTGAAGGGTTATCTTGTGTTTATCTTGGAAGCTGGCTTGCCAGAGGGTTTTGCTGAATGTTTCTGCTCCACCCTTGGCTTTCAGCCTTCCATTTGTGCCTGTACCTCATAGTGGGTGTCTCAATCCTCTTAGCTCTCACAGAGATAGACATCTGTAGATTGTTAATTGTGACTTTCTAATTAATATAGAAGTGGAAAGGAGTTTCTCTGTTGTCCTGCTCCAGCCTCATTCTTAGGCTAGCCTTGTGTCCTGGGCTTTAGGGATGGAGCTTTGTCAGTCATCCTGCTGCTCACCTCTCTGGCAGTCAAACCTATCTTATATTTTTGGTAGTTCTAGTGTGGGAGTTTCTTGCTCCTCCAGTGTTAGGGTTGAGCTTAGTTTCCTTAAAAATAAAAGCATTTTTTATCTTTTACCCTTTCTCCAGCTGTAATGGATCTTAATTTGTGCCCCGAGGCTGACAGGGCTTGCTAGTCTTTCCTCAAGGGCTTAAAACTCACAGCGGGGAGATGGTTCTGCCAGGGCTTTGAGCTTTTCTTACAGTGGTGGCTTCTCCCCCTCTTCTAAGTCATAAAACTAAGTTAGATTTTTATTGTTTTCCCTCCCTGGCATTGGAGTTTCTCATCAACACTAGTTGCACTCCATGAAAAAGATTATGAATGGGTGCAAATCCCCCCACTGAGTTTATGGTTCCATGGATTATGTATTTTTATACCCACCCACAACCAGCTTTATAATTCATTAACAATTACAGTTAATTTTTTATCTATTTGTAACGGCAACTCTTCCTTCCATGCTCTGTGCTTGTGATGGGCTTGTGTCTCATTTTTCCTTGAAGATGAATCTTTTTGATTAGATTTTAGGCTACTTGGTTGCCCTGTAATCTTCTCTCTGTGGTTTAAATAATTACAATTGTGTAGTTTTTCTCAGCTTTTTGTGTTGCAGTTGTTAGAATAAAAATAATGCTCTTTCCAGCTTTCAGCATCTTAAATAGGCAGGGAGACCCTAGGATACATTTTTTTTTTTTTTTTTTTTTTTTTGAGACAGGGTCTACCTCTGTTGCCCAGGCTGGAGTGCAGTGGTGCAGTCTAGGCTCATGCAACCTCTGCCTCCTGGGCTCAAGGGAGACACCTGCCTCAGTCTCATGAATAGCTGGAAATGCAGGTCTGCACCATCACATCCAGCTAAATTTTGTATATTTTGTAGAGATGGAATTTTACCATGTTGCCCAGGTTGATCTAGATCTCCTGAGTTCAGATGATCTGCCTGCCTTTGCCCCCTGAGTACTGGCATTAAAGGCTGTGAGCCACTGTGCCTGGACCCAGGATACCTTTGTGAGTGGAAAGGGATGGTATTAACAGTTACACTGGAGAGCAGGTATAAGCAAGCACTGGCCAGGGAAACTGGGAAGCATGGTCATTTTACCTAAGTGTGTCTTTTGTGCTGTGCCTCTGCAACTCACTTAACTTTGCCTTGTTTCAAATGCCTTCGCTCTGCTGGTAAAAATCCTACTCTTCAGTTCATTCTTAATATCAGCTCTTGTAAATTGACTTCTCTGATCCCATTTGGCAAACCTTGTCTACAATTTTTGCCTCAATATTTTTAAGTGATATTGATTGATCCTCCCTTTCCTTCCCCTATAATCATGGTTCATTATCATAGCTATAAAAATGTATTAAATACATTGGTAAGCTTTCTTGCTTTGTATATACTCTAGACATTTGTAAATAAAATATAACTTATGTTACCAAAAAGTTTGAAATAACTCACCTATGAGATAGATACATCAATTAGCTTAATTTGTTGATTTTGCGATATACATATGCATTGAAACATCACATTATAGCCCTTCTACAGCAAAGGCTGAGTACAGTTGTTACAGTTAGGAAGATTTATGCCTGGGAGATCAAGGACTACATTTTCAGCTAACTGACTCTAGGACTCCTCAACAGTGCTGTCAAAACTTCCTTAAATTACACAGTAGTAGTCTAGGATACTTCCCACCCTCTCTCACTCAGGGTCAGCATCGCATTGCTGTATGATAGCTCTCCCAGCTTTGCCCAGTTTCTTTCCTGTTTCCCTTCACACAAGCATGTCCTCTAATTAAATCTTTGTACAATAATCCTGTCTTGGCATCCTCTTCTTGGATATCCCAGCCTAACACAAAATATGATAAGATTAGAATTAATGCCAATATCATACACAGAAACAGCAAATAGGTGAATATTAAAACTAATTGCTAAATAATTTTTGAATCAAAAGAGAAAAATGATTATATATTTACAAACAATACCATGCATTGAAACTTCTAATCAAAGTTGTGTTTAGAAAAACATTTATAACTTAAATGCTTCTATTAACCATTAAAAAAATGAAAATATACCTACCAAAACTAAGAACTCAAGAACATAGAAAAAATAAACATGCCTAAGCACAGTAGGTTTAAGAAACAGGGATTAAAGCAGATATCAATACAATAGAAATTATTCAGCAAGATAGTCTTCAAGCTCTGAAATTCTTTTCTCCACTTGGTCTATTCAGCTATCGATACTTGTGGTTGCATCGTGAAGTTCTCATGTTTGTTTTTCACCTCCATCAGGTCATTTTTGTTTCTCTGTCACCTGGTTATTCTGGTTAACAGCTCCTGTAATGTTTTTATTATGGTTCTTAGTTTCTTTGCGTTGAGTTAGAACATGTTCCTGTAGCTCAATGAAGTTTGTTATTATCCACCTTCTGAAGCCTCCTTCTTTCAATTCATCCGTCTCAGCCTCTGCCCAGTTCTGTGCTCTTGCTGGAGAGGTATTGCAATCATTTGGAAGAGAAGAGGTACTCTGGCTTTTTTGAGTTTTTTTTTTTTTCATTGATTTTTCGCAACTTCATGAGTTTATCAAGCTTAGATTTTTGCGGCTACTGGCCTTTGGATGGGGTTCTCATGGGGACTT
This sequence comes from Ateles fusciceps, assembly GCA_036589455.1. Taxonomy (NCBI): domain Eukaryota; kingdom Metazoa; phylum Chordata; class Mammalia; order Primates; family Atelidae; genus Ateles; species Ateles fusciceps. The sequence continues at coordinate 1,702,542 of JAZHEH010001960.1, forward strand.
TTTGTTGATGATGTTGTTGTTTTTGCTTTCTGTTGGTTTCTTTTAACAGTCAGGACCATCTTCCATAGGGCTGCTGTGGTTTGCTGGGGGATCCAGTTCAGATCCTGTCCCTTCCGCATGTAGAGGTGTTACTAGCGGAGACTGCAGAAGAGTAAAGTTGGCAACTTGCTTCTTCCTCTGGGATCTCTGTCTCAAAGTGGCACTGACCTGATGCCAGTGGGAACACTTCTGTATAAGGTGTCTGGGTACCCCTTTTTTGGGGGGTCTCACCCAGTCAGGAGGCAGGGGATCCAGGACCCACTTAACAAAATCATCTGGCTGCCCACTGGTGAAGGTGTTGCATTGCACTGGGGGAAATTCTGCTCATCCAGACTGCCTGGATTCCTCAGAGCCAGCAGGGGGAAAGACTAAGTCTGCTGATCTGCAAAGACTGTGACTGCCCCTCCCCCCAGGGACTCTGTCCCAGGGGAGATCAGAGTATTGTCCATAAATCCCTTACTGTAGTTGCTGAAATTCTCGCAGGCAGAACCTCACCCGATGAGGAGGGATGGGTCAGGGTCTGGCCTAAAGAGGCAGTCTGGCCACGATCTGCCACAGCTGCTGTGTTGTACTGTGGCAAATTCCTCCTGTGTTGAAATTGCCCAGTCTCCACGCACTGGCAGGGGAAAAATGGCAGATTGGAGCTGCAGTGATGGCTGCTGCCTCTCCCCCACAGGAGCTCAGTCATCTTAGGCAGTAGGGAGCCACAGTGAACTCGGTAGTCTTAGGTAGTCTCCAGCCAAATGGCTACTGAGAGTTTGCATAGCTCTATGCTTGGGACCTATGGCCCTGGTGGCATGAGCTCACTAGGGGGATCTCCTGATCCGCATGTTGAACAGATCCGTGGAAAAGCGTAGTTTCCCGGGTCAGGTAGCACAATCACTCACCACCTCCCTTGCCTGGGGGGTGGGAGCTTCCCTTTCCCATGTGGCTCCCAGGTGGGCCCTTGCACCACCCTGCTTTTCCTCACTCTCTGTGGGTTAGGCCAACCACCTAGTCAGTCCCAGTGAGAAAACTGGATACCTCAGTTGCCAGTGCAGAATTCACTCACTGTTTCGTTCGTTTTGGTGGGACCCTCCAACTGCAGCTGCTTCTAGTTGGCCATCTTGTCATGTCCTACTACCTAGAAATATGTTTTGATGTCCATTCATAAGTAATCAAGAAAATTAAAGTATCCATTCTACTTCCCAAAGCCTATGAAAAGGAAGAGATTTTTGTTTGCATTTATTTTTCCCCTCTTCTCAATCAACCCTCAGATTTGGGTATTTAAAAATAATGATAATTTTATACATCATCTTCAAAATATCTTTATTTTTTTCCAGCTTTATTGAGGTATAACTGGTATTAAAAAAATGCAATAATTGATGTATAAAACTTGGTGAGTTTGGATATATATACACACTCATGTTACCATGGCGAAAATATAAATATATCAATGTGTCTCTTTGTGGGGTTTATTTCTTTTTTTTTTTTTGTAAGAACACTGAACATGAAATCTGCCCCTCTTAAAAATTTAAATACACAATATCTTATTGTTGACTATTTGAAGTATGTTGTATAACAGATCTCTGGAACTAACTTATCTTGTATAACTAAAATTTTATATGCATTGAGCAACTACCCAAAATGCACCTCCTTCGTTACCTGGGAACCACCATTCTATTGTCTACATCCATGCATTTGACTATTTTTGATGCCTCATATAAGAGGAATCATGAAGAATTTGTCCTTCTGTGGCTGACTCATTTCATTTAGCCTAATGTCTTCCAGGTCCATCCATATGGTTGCAAATGACAGGATTTCCCTCTTTTTTTAAGGTTAAATAGCATTGTTTATTCAAATTCTTTGCCCACTTTTAAATGAAGTTATTTGCTTTTTTGTTACTACATTTTAGGAGTTCCTTATGTATTTTGGAAGTTAAGCTCTTACCAGATATACGGTTTGTGAATATTTTATCTCATTTTGTAGACTGACTTTTCACTTTTCATTATTTCCTTTGCTACATGGAAGCTTTTTAGTTCGATATAGTCCCACTTATCTATTTGTGTTTTGGTTGCCTGTGCTTTTGGTGTCATGTTCATGAAATGACTGCTGAGACCAGTGCCAAGAAGCTTTCCCCTATGTCTTATCCTAGAATTTTTATGGTTGTAGATCTTAAGTTAAAATCTTTATTTTATGTTAATTTTTGTATATGGTATAAAGGAGTTCAATTTTATTCTTCTGCATATGGATATCTAATTTTCCCAACTATTTGCTGAAGGCAATTTTCTTTCCCAATGTGTATTTTTGGCACTCTTGTCAAAAATTAGTTGACCACATATGTGTAGGTTTAGTTCTCTATTCTGTTCCATTGGTCAGTATGCCTATTTATGCCAGTTAAATATATATTTTTTAATAATTATTTTTAATTGTTTTTTTGTCAGTTGATTCCTCAAACTAAGGCTGAGATGAATTTATGAATGTTAGAGGTTGAGAGGGAGTTATCTATAAATAGGAAAGAAAATAAGATTAAGCAGAGAGAATCATCAGAACATAATGCATATCTGACAACTAGGGCAGGAAAGGTGAAAGAAGATTGTTCAAAGAGAGCCTCGGACTGCAATGCAGATCTCACAAAGTTCTGACCAACTCCACCAGGAGGTCCCAAACAAAGATTGCTTTTAAAAAGGTCCTGCATTGGATAGAAATGCCAAGTCCCAGTATTTCTCTTGTGCTAAGTTATTGGCTGTGGTATACCCAGGAAGTGTATGGCCTTCACTTGAATGCTGAGAAAGATCTTGAAGGCACTGCTACCTGGAGGCTGTGAGCTTACTACAAACCTTGCCCCCAGACAGCAAGTTCTTGCTCTGCCATGGTTTCTGCAGTTGTACTGTATGATATAATAGTGTCCACAGCTACTGTTTACACATTACATAGTTTAATTGTTCATAAAGCTCATTGCCATGTTTATTATAATATGTCCTTCTATACCTAGAATCTTTATATTTTTTCATTTTCTCTATTGGCTAAACTTTTTATGCATAATTTTCTTGGTGGGCTTTTGAGGAATATGTTTTCTGAGTCACGCCAAACATGAGAACATCTTTCCATTGCTCTGACAATTGGATCAGCAGAAACTTCATGGGTTTTAACTGTTTTGCTTAAGTATCCTACAAAAAATGCTGTTTTCTTCTGGGATGCAGTATTCTAGATGAGAACACTATATTGATTTTGATGACCACCTAAGTTTTTTTCCTTTGATGATCATGTAATTTAATTATCCCCAGATTTTCGTGGAATTAAAAATAACTACAATTTTTCAAAAAGTTCTTCTTAGAAAAATCCATGCTCTTCAATGTATAGTAATATTTTTAAACTTTTGCCTGATGTTGGTAAGAATTTTGAACTGGCAACTGGGTCTTCCTTTAGCCCAGGGGATCTTTAAATATTGTGGTCTGCCACCTTAGTTCTGTCTTTGTGTTTATCATTTGTATATTAGTTTGTTAATTCTCTTGTGCTTTTGTCTGTTATCTTACTCTTCTTCTGTTCTTCTTTTTTTCTGAGATCTGGAAAAAATTTAAGTTTTTAAGAAACAATTTTATAAATCATCCACTGTATTGATCACTGTCTTCACTGAGGCCTAAAAATTCAATAACTGTACGTATTTATTAAAGTAAGTAAAGCTGTCTTAGTGGCTTAACACAATAAAAATTAATTGCTCATTTACATAAAGTCCCTATCAGTGTTTTGGTCAATGAGAAGCTGTGTGTGGTCAGGGACTCAGTAGGTTAACCCCACAACCTCTCGTATTGAAGAACTCTGCCCGGTAGGACGTCAGACTCCTGTCCATTCAGCTAGGAGGTTAATAAAGAATGGAGAATTACATGGTGCTTTTAAATGAGCAGGTATGAAATTGATGTACATTACTTCCATTCATATTCCATAGGCTAAGAACTCAGTTACGTAGACAAGAGAGACAGGAATATGGAGTTTAACTGTGTGTCTAGAAAGATTTTGTTGAGCACAGAGCAGTCTGTCACATAATTATTCTGAGCTAAAACAAAATTTCTCTGATCTAAGATTGGTTCTCTTGTGAAATCAACTTTTTAAAAATGTGTTACTTTCCTATTTTATAAGCAAGTTTATTTTTAAGAGGATTTTAATAATTCAGCAGAATGATTTTTAGTTATTTTGAATAACTGAGTCTTTTTCATAGTTCTAATAATTACAATTTAAAAGGGAGCTGTATATTTGTACCATATATGATGATGTTTACTCCCTGCCCTCACGTAATCATATTCTTCTAAGCTCTTCTTGTATCTCAAGACTAGTAGTCTTTCAAATACGGACTCCAGACTCACTTGCCCACAGGAAACTATAGCTTGGAATTTAAAACAAATCCACAGCCTATTGTTATATGTAAAGTTTTCTTATAACTGATTTTGTACTACAATGCCCGAGTTGAACATTTGCAACAGAGATTGTATGGCCTGAAAAGCCCAAATATTTACTCTTGGCCTTATACAGAAAAAGTTTGCTGATCCCTGGCCTAGAAATTACAGGGTATAGAAATTTGGGGAGTTGTAAGCCCTCAGGTCTAGAAATGTGGAGAATGGGTCCGAAGTGGCAATTTAGGAGATATATAATCAGAAAGGCAACACAGAATAAGTTTACTTTACATTTTTCTTAGATTTATTTTCTCCAAATGAAACTGTCCCCATTAATTCCGTCATTTTCCACTGATAGGCTCTCCCCACCTCTAGCACTGCTACCTGGGTGTTCATACACATCACTTAAAATGTGGCTTCAAATTTAATACTTCATTTATACTTTATTAAAATATATGTAATAGTTTAAAACCCTGCCTGTATTTTCTCTGTATAACTACTTCTGTAAAATGCAGACGCTTTGGTATAGTCTGATCAAAATTTCCAATTTAGAAATAATGTCACAATTTTTTTTCTATATATGCCACATTGAAAGGGAACAAGCTAGCAGAGCTCTTTCCTGCCTAAAACTCTTCACACCAATTTATTTCCATTTGCTTTTCAGACGACTGGAAGGAATGGCTTGTCTGTGAATTTCCAAATCAATGTCCAACAAAAATATCAACAGTTTTAGGTTATAAATAATAATCTCTTTTAATAGGCATAAAACTACTTTTAAAAAACTAGATTGGAAATATCTACTGTAATCCTATTTCTCTCTCATCAGTTAAAAAGAATTCAGGGTTTTAGCCAAAGCAGTTTTTCAAGCATAACTTATATTTATATTCCTCTTAGTTCCATCCTTTGAGCAATAGCATGTGAAGAAACTGCTTTAAAGTAACAGCTTCTCTGAGCTGACACCTTATTTCTTCCTTGATAACTTACATATATGTATATAATATACACATATATAAATATGTATATAGAATATATTTTATATGCGTACATTTTTTTCTATGACTTTAAAGATGTTATTAAAAGTAATGGTTTAAATTCATTAAATGTAAACCAAATCAAACTAATTGAAAATGTAAGAATCATCTTGTAACTTATATTTAGTTTGTATTTTATATATTAGTCTGGATCTACCCCTTTCATATGCAAATTTAGGCCCTCCTGAAATTCTTTCACTCTTCCAAAAGTATGCAGAGTCTTTTCTCTCTTCTTTCACATAACCCAGCTAAGGGCAGAGTAATTAATGTAATGATAGGAATTTTTTATTTCTATCTCTAGGTTTCCATAGAAGTATAATATTATATAATGCCTTCCCATAGGACTATCTGATTCTCATCCCAACTCAGAAGAAGATACTGTAATCAGTGTCAGGCTAAATATAGGAACTTACAAAAGTTGAGCTTGCCAAATTAAGAACAGAAACTTTTAAGGCTGCAGTCAGAGGGAGTATTTGAGAAAACTAACAACAATGAAATCATAGAAAAACTGTTAAGATATTAATTGATATAATTACCTAGTGTAAGAATAGATTTAATGCTTATATTATGTAAATAGCATATGTGACAAGCATAAACTACCCTTCCCACCATCACCAATGGTGTCCATGTTCTGATTACTGGCACCTGTGATTATATTACCTTCTATGGCAAAAGAAACTTCTTGAGATGTGATGAAGTTAAGGACATTATCCTGCATTATCCAATGAATAATGGGCCCAGTCCTGTTGAAGGGTCCTCAAAAAAGAGGGAAGCAGAAAAGAAGAATTAGAGGGGAGATGTGATTATGAAAATATGGGCAGAGAAATGCAACACTGCTGGCTGTGAGAGACGGAAAATGGGGACTGTGCACTAAAGAATGTTGACAGACTCTGGAAGCTGAAAAAGGGAAGGAAATGGATTCTTCCCTAGAGCCCCCTAAATGGATAACAGGCTTGCCGACACCTTGATATTAGCCCAGTGAGACCCTATCAGATTTCTGACCTATAAAATTATAAGATGATAAATGTGTGTTGTTTTTAAGCTACTAAGTTTGTGAAAATTTGTTACTTAAGAGAAAGGTAATGCATCATAGTTATCAAAATTCTTTATGTTCCACTGATTTTGTTTTTCACTAATAATCTTTTTTAATATGCTGTTTCTCTGTTCCTATATTTTCTACTTTGATTAAATTCTTAGTCTATAAAACTAATTATTTGAAAGATTGTTTATTCAGGAAGGGCACATATGTGGCATTGTCTAAATCATTCCATATATGAGAATAATTTTTAATTATCCTTGCTCATAACAGCAAATTTAACAGCAACGAAAACAAAATTGTTGGGTCACAATCATTTCCTTTCATCTTCTGTGATTTTATTTCCTGGTTTTACCTCCAACTCTATCCTTCTGTCTGCTGGCTACACTGATTTTCTTTCTTTGTAGGAAATCTTTTCCTATTTATGACTTTAAAAAATACAAATGCAGTTTCTATATTTTTTTCCTTCTATGTAATTATTTGCCCCAAAGAAACAAATAGTTATTCTGAAAAAGTATTTATTATTTTTAACATACTCTACTCAGTTATTTCTCCTAAATTTCTATTATTTGTATGTTACATTTCGCTCGTTTGTTCATTGTCTCTTCTCTCATTATTTTACTTCTTTTTCTAAATACTGCAAGAATTCTCCAAGCTGACTTCTATATTGCTAATTTAATTTTTTCTATTGTGTATCACATTCACTGTACTTTTATTTAACCATCTTTTTATTCTTTTGAAACCATTCAGGCCTTTCAGTTTTTAGATTATTCATATTTCTTGTTTAACTTTATAAGCATAGTGTCTTCTAAAGAACATGGGTTAGAAATTTTTTCAATTTCAGTTTTCTTCATCCTCACATTTGTACTGATTCTTCGGAATAGGCCCTACATCTTGAATTCAGTGATATTTCTTGGGTTTCTCATCCTATACTCAAATCATAACTGCTTTTTCTCTAGATATGTGAGTTGTAGACAATTTGGTAATTTTCTCTAAACTGAAATTCCCCATTTATAAAATATTGACATGTATTTGGTAGTAATTATGAGTAACTGAAATAATACAAAAAGGAGCCAAACAAAGAATCATGCACATGGTATTCCTCAGTAAGAATTCGCTGCCATTATAATCACTGTTTATCATCCTCTTCCTCCTCCTCCTCCTCACCATCACTGTAGAAGGAGGAGTCTATCTGTCCAGGTAGCAGCTGAGGTTGACTTTGTGGCAGTTCTTAGATTCCTGCTCTAATCTGACAGATCTAGATAACAGGGAGGAAAGCCATTTAGAACTACTATATTGTTTGTTTGCCATTTGAGACCAGTCTGAATGGCAACTGAGCCCGAGGCAGCCGCAGCAGAAGCTTTATTTCTGACCACGGAGTGTCTTTCCCCTTCTAATATGGCAACCAGGAAATTTGCTGGGGTGTTCTGCTCCAACCTTTATTTCTCTTCTCACTTGCCTGGCCTTGTCCACTTCCTCTTGCTTGAAGGTGACCACACGAACTCTTTGCCTGAGTTGGTGAGTCTGCAGATTTTTTTCTCTAATGCTTTTAGGTTATATCAAAGCTGTTAATGTGAATCTTTTTTCATTTTTAAAAACTTCTCAAAATCTATTCTTGCTCATTTAGTATCTATTTAAGGGTCCAGTAGTTTCTAAAAATAGTTTATTAACCTAAATTATCTAAGTATTACTCCATTATAATGGAGTGAAAAACCAAGCCCGAGTTTTTTTTATCTATTGAGTATGTTTGTATTTTTACTATAGCTCAACGCCTATGTAAAGCTATAAGGCACTTTAAATAGGCAGTTATATATAGTGGAAATAAGAGTCTTCCTCAGTAACATGAAGCAATCTAAAAGGCATTAAAAATACTTTCAAAGAAATCTCCTGCAATTGAGGTTAAACAGATGTTGAATATTGTTTTCTATTTTTAAACACAATCATTGTGGCATGCTCACATTTGTTCCACCAAGCCAGGAATTAAATAATCAGATTTTTAAATTGTCTCTCTTAAATTCCTGGAAGTAATCTGTTTTGCGATACGAAATTTTATTTTAGCTCATATATTGTTTTATAAGATTCAATCAGTTTTCACATCTCTTAGTTCTGTTTTTATGAATTTCCACTTAAAGCTAAAAGACTCTGAAATGAGCTTTATTGCCAACTCTTTTGTTAAAATCACATTATGTTAGAAGGTCTAGAAACAACATTACAAAACCATTTACAATTGCAAATACAAAGAAAGTAGAAGTTTATGGGGAGGCTGGTGTATATTTGTGGCTCTAACAGTAGTTAAGAAAATTTGTATAATTCTACTTGAAAATGTTAGAAAAGCTATGTTTTTGAGTTCTCTCTTGATGTCTTAGCATGGTCTTGTGTTGCTATCAAAAGGAATGCTCTAAAGCTGGGAAATTTATAAATCCACAAAAAGGTTTATTTGGCTAGCAATGAGAGTCTTGGAAAAGCTGAGAGACAGGCATCTGCATCTCGGAGTGCACTCAGGCGGCTTCCACTTGCATGGTGTCGGAAATAGCGAAAGAGGGAGCTGGTGTGTGCAGAGGATGCCAGTGGCAAAGAAGTAACCAGAGAGTAAAGAGGTGAGGGGAATCCCAGGCTCTGTATAACAACGAGCTGCTTTAGAGAGGATGAGTGAGTAAAAACTAACTTACTCTCTAGGGAGGGCACTAATTTATTGGTTAGGCGGTGTGCACCGCATCGCTGGTCATTTACCTTCCTACTAGGGCCCCACTTCAAAACACTGGAGATGAAATTCAGACATGAGGTTTGGTGTGTGAACAATGTCCAAACCATAGCTTTCTGAGCCAAGTTTTTTATATCTATTATTTTAGTATTTTCGTGAATGCAATCCCTATGTAAAGCTTGTAAGGCACTGTAAGTAGGACAGTTATATACAGTGGAAATTGAGCCCCTTCAATAATCTGAAACAATCTAAAAGGCATTAAAATGCCCTTCAAAGAAATTGCCTTCAGTTGAGGTGCTAACCCGATGTTCGGTATGTTACTTTTAAACCCTGTCAGTGTGGTGTGTTACATTTTATACCTGGCCACCGGAATTAAATAATTAGGATTTTAGACCGCCTCTTAAATTACTGGAAGTAATTCTTTTGTAATATGAAGTTTTTATCTTCAGCTCATATATTGCTTTTAAAGAATTCGGATCATTTTTCACATCTCTTAGTTCCTTGTTTATGAATGTCCTCTTCGAAAACTAAAAGATTGTGAAATGAGCTTTATTGCCAATGCTTTGTCTATTTGGTACAAGTTACATGCTGTTTTAGTTACTGTAGCCTTGTAGTATACTTGGAAGTCAGGTAGATGTGATGCCTCCAGGACTTTGTCTCTTTTTTGCTTAGGATTGGCTCGGCTATACAGGGTCTTCTTTGGTTGCATATGAAATTTTAAAAGAGCTTATTCTAGACTCTCTGGAGAGATGTGAGTGGTAGTTTGATGGGGAATAACATTGAATCTTCTGGATTTAGGCCAGAAGAGACAGAGTTAGATGACCATGTGAGTTTAACCACTACCTTCCTCCAAGTCTCATTATTTCAGGTGGATTTGAGCTAAAGAATGGAAATTTACGAGTGAATGTTAATGCAGCTTCCTTTTGCTTTGTCGTCTAAGGACAGGGGAGCCAAACACATGGCTTTAGATGAAGGTGGCCTTCCTTCACTCCATACCTTATAGTCCAAATAATGGCAACAAAGTCTCTTGTTTTCTCATACGTGATTCTGTGTAGCCTTTTTCTTTTCTGCATGGCACTGTCATTGTTTTTGTTTATACAGTCTTAGCATTGCTACTTACGCTATTACAATGCAGTAATTTGCTTGTGGTCTTGCTCAACCCTCTACCCAAAATCTTCTTTCAAATTGCTGATGAAATGGCATTTCAGGAAAGATGATATGATTAATTGCTTCTGTTGCTTTGGATTCTTCTAAAGATCTCTACTAATTTCAGGTAAAAGTTAGAATTTCTGAGCAATTTGTGATGTAACACCTGCCTTTTGCTTCACGTCTGTACTGACTTTCAGCCACAATGAAATCTGTTATGTACCCAAGGACGAACTCAGTCCTCCATATCCACAAACTTTCTCTTCTTGCCATTCGCTTTTCCAGAGGAGCACTGAGTCGGTGACCAAAGGAGGACTAACTAATAGCTACTCATACCCAACAAGTTGTAATTTGGCTTCTAGATTAATTAATACTTGGACATCAAGTAAATTTCTGCATAAATAAAAACTATGCAACTTAAACATTTAGCCAGAATAGCAAAGAGAATATTTGTAGCCTTAGAAAAACTGTACTGGTTACATAAAATGTTAGCTCTATACTGTTAAATCCTGTGGTTACTAAGTTATTTTGTATTTTTATGATTTTCTGTATGTTCTACGTTTTATGGCCTAGTCACTTAAGTTTATAATATGGAAAGATAATTCTTACAACTTTTTAATGAATGGCTCATAGGCGTAAACCTGCCATTATTTATGTAATTCCATTCAGAGTCTTATAAGTGCTCCATAGGTTCTCACTAATTTTAGAGTGACATCCTTCTCAGCTATGTTGAGGACTTTTACCTACTTCAAAAGCACGAATAGTAGTGTTCACATTCCTATCTGTAGGGGAGCCCTGGAAAAGTAGTATGAGTAATGTTTTTCATCATCCTTTAGCAGAATCCATCTGGGAAGGTTTGATAGAATTCTAAATAAATTATACGTTGTCACCATTTATACAAGTCATTCATGTAATAAGTACTATCTGTGTGTAGGATATGGAAAGCTAAAGAAGTCTTTCAACTACCTGACACCATCCCTGCCCACCTCCATGTTCCACATCCCTGAGATCGATACAGACACGGACACAGAAGAGGTAGATCGAAAACACTCTAAAAATACCTGCTGGGCAGCACAGTGTTCTTAATTGCCAAATCCGCCAGAAAAAATAATGGTTAAGTAAAACAAAAAAGTATACATCAGGAAAGATCTTGCATAGCTCAGCAGAATTCCTGGAAACTGTGGAGAACACAAACTCTGTCAAGAAAATACAGGCCAGAATCAAACAAGGGCACCAGGCATGATTCTTAGAAAAAATGTGCCGAATGTCTATCTTATTATTGTGTCTTCCCAGCCGCAAGGAATGAGAAAGTGAGACTGCTATCATGTGCAAATTCCTTCTACCATGTCTAAAACCCTAGAGTTGTGGGCAGTCATGGGTGAGCAAATTTGTGTACTTACAACTTTGATGATAAGGAAATGTGGAAACTGAAAGAAGGAAGTGTATTCGAAAACTAGGTAGAACTAAACGAAAGCACAGTGCTTCCACAGTAGAGACCAACAAATGCATACGTACAAGCTATGGTCCTGAGTTCTGGAGAAACGCTTGGTTGTGATGAATCAGTACTTAGCTCTAAGGAGTTAGTCATCTGCTTAGGAGGTGATGTAAGATGCTTGTGACACCAGTTTTGAAGGGCAGTGAAGCAGAATGAATAGAAAAAGAAAGAGGAGGAAGAAGAGAAGGAAATTGAAGTCAGAAGAGGAGAGATGTAAATGGAGTGTCTTTGGTCTGTCAAAAATGCCATAGAACCAGGTTGGGGCTGCAAAGCAAACAGAAGATGTGTTTCTTATGGTGCTGAAAGACTGTGAAGCCAAAGATCTAGTGAGTTAGCAAGATTCACTGTCTTGTGAAGACTTACTTCTGGTTCATAGATGGCCATCTTTTATCTGTCACTTGCATGGTAGAGGGGGTGAGGGAATTATCTGAGGTATCTCTTAGAAGGGTGCTAGTTAGGAGTTCATGAGGGCTCTGTTTTCATGACATAATCATTCTCCAGGAAGGCCCCACTACCAAGAACACCATCACACTGGGGATTTGGTTTGAGCATACGGATTTTGGGAGAAGGAATACTTCAGTAGATAGTGGCTGACGCCAGAGGGGCAGACAAACGGAGAAGAGAGGGAGAGGAGAGCACCCAATGATGGATATAAAGAGAAGTGGAGATGGTGGGAAGAAAAAGAGGCTGTAGAGAGTCAGACATGTGAAGACAAGTAGCAAAACAAAATGAAACGGGCTACCTTAAAGGCTGTAGATCCTTGTTCTTTGTAAGATAGGGTTGTTATTTGTAGATAGGGTTGTTATTGTGAGAATCCTGAGATAAGAGAACTCATTTCCTAGGATGTATCTAGGTAGGCATTAGATAATAATTTATGCCTAATAGAGATAATGTATTGCTTCTTTTGTAGATAGGGTTGTTATTTGAGGAGAGTCCTAGAGGTACAAGAGAACTAATATTACCTAGGATTGTATTAGGTAGGTCTTAGATAATGGTTATTCCTAATAGAGTATATCTACAAATATAGTTATTTATTAACATTTAACCTCATTAGATAATAACAACCTTTTGGTGCTATGGCAGCATAGACATGAAGTAAGGAGTTGAGAGCACGTAAAAAAATTGCACTGTTGGCTTTATCCCTATGCTTTAAATTTTCAGGGATGTGTATCGTTCTTATGAATTACTGTTTTTCTAGTAATGACTATAAGTAGCTTTATGAAATACTCTACATATTCAAGTAATGTAAATTTGTTTTTAATCTATATCAGTAGTTTTTTTTTCCTTTTCCTTCTTATAGGACCAACTAATAATTTGGTTTGTTTTTCTAAACACTTGATTTTATTGCTTGTGTTTTAATCCGTGTCGAGCACATATCTTCTTAAGCATCTGATGACTAACTCCACAATTTAATCTCACCTATTTTTTTCTTTTAGCCTGGAATGGGGGTAGTGGCGGTTCGAGTGTGGGGAAGGGCGGTAACGACCAGATCCAAGTGACATTTTGTAAAACAAGCCACATTTCTACTGGTAAAATAAAGGATGCATAATGACTTAGTCTAATTATTTTATAGTTCTTGAGATTCATTATTATTCAGAGCTAATGCATCAAAGTCATAATAGGCAAAATTATTTATCTATTCCTTACAAATTGCAATTAGTGAGACAGAAAGCAAATAGTATGGGCATTCCCGATGTGCTTAGCTAAGAGTCTACAAGAAAACCCTAGTGGAGCAGCAGGTTATGTATAAGAGATGTATTACCAAACTGGCTTCTGTAATTCTGGGGGCCTGGCAAGTGTATAATCTGAAGGCCAAGTGGTCTAGAACTTGTCAGAGGAGCTAGCACCTGTAGTTCATAGGTGGGATCACTTCTTTCTCTGGGAAGCCTAGTTTTGCTTAAAGTCGTCAATCATCCGTCAGCCAACCTGGGTATGGCAACGCTCCTATATTTAAAGTCAATTTTCCCTAAGATGTAATCATTTGCTTAAAAAAAACCCTGCAACAAGTGCCTGAGTTGATTTGGCCATGGACCTGCTGGAAGTCATGATCACAAGTGTCAGTGAATCGAGAAGGCCTAACACATCTGGAATCGATCGACAATATCTGGCTGAAGGCCTTAACAAGCAGCAAGGGTGGGTCCGGTAAGGGCCAGGGGAAGATTTACTTGAATACAATACACTTGAGAAATTCGGTATTTCTGGATTATCCTCAGATTGGTTAAGAGAGAGAGAGTTGTCTTCGGCTGCGCCAAGGCATATAGCTTGTCCGTGATGGAGCACGGCACAGTAATTAACCATCAACTAACCTCTGTCACTTATGTGGTAAGTGCCATTTCATTCATAACCACCTTGGTGGTGTAATCCAATGCCTGCTTCACAGCTGAGGAAACTCGGTCCGCAGAGCAGTCCAGGCCTTCCATAACTGACAACTGTTGAATCCCTATGATGCAGTGGACACAGTGTAGCCTACATTATTTATCTTTATCATCATACTTTATATGTGGAGTGCCTGTACACTGTTTGTTCTGTGCACATGTGAGGGCCAAGAAAGCTAAGTCATGCACCTTGTATTTAATATCTAGTAAAGGGTGGATTCAATCACAGGTTTTTCACTGGGAGCATGCTGCATTTCCACTCTTTGGGGTGAAGAATCAAAGTAACTTTATACAGAAAGTGACAAAGCAGGAAGAAATTAATACGAAGTAATGACAGGGATAGGGGGTGAGGAAGGGAAATTTCTTTCTTAACTAGCTAGGCGAGAAAGTAGGTCACTGCAGCCTCCAGGATAGCAAATGCATAAATAAATCGGTAGATGTGTTATGTGTGCTACAGGCCATAATTGCTGTGTACTCTGTTAGAGTCTATTCTGATACAATTTGTTGATCTGATATATATAATACCATGCATAATCTCTCATGTATCATTAAATGTGTACATATGATATGTCCATCGTAGTTAATGATCTGTCTAAGTGAGACGTGGTCGTGTTAGGTGCTATTGTACAGGGAATTTAAGTGATGGAAAGGCAGTATAAACAACAATGAGTAATAATTTAGAAGGCTTGTAACCATATCCTCAGATACATAACTCATATACATGCATGCAATGTAGTTTAATATTGTCTGCGGCAAGTGTGGAGATCCTACGCTATGTGATCTATTTATTTTTTTCATATATAGGGGGCAGGAATAAGGGTTATACCCTGTAATATAATCTCTCTGGGTTTGGTGAGTCTAACTTGAGCAGAAATGCAGTGCCTAAAACTGTTGTGGGATGAAAAGATTGATCTAGAAGTGCAAAGTCTTGTCCGGTGGCAGGTGCTGGATGCTGTAGATACAGGTCTGAAGGAGCAAATTAAATCGTTGAGTTCAAAGCACTGGAATGGCTGGGAAAGCTCGGTTGGTGAAACAAGATCTTGTCATCTGGCCACTCTGGCCTGCACAGTGGGGAGCTGGTGCAGTGGTCTCCAAGGCTGCCACATCTGGAGGAGTGTACCAGGTAATGGCTTCCTCCTTGCCTTCCAAATACCCTAAGTGTGTGCTTCTCTTGATTTGCTAGCCTGGAGGCCGGACAAGCAGAGTCAGGGAAAGAAGTCCCAGCCTCAGCAGGGAGCAGTGGTGGTGGAATGAGTTGATCACTCACTTGGGCTACAGTATTGCATTCTTAAAGGGGAGCCCAGTTAACTGACAACACGCCAAGAATACACATGGGGATGTGTCACCAATATGAATGTGTTCTTACAATAAAAGGAAAACAATTGGGACATCATGATGTATGCTGAGCAGCCTATGACTTGAAGGCTAGTGTAAAGCCATTGAAAATGTAGCACGATAATCTCTTTCATTTAAAATGTAATCCTGGTACTTCTGCACTGAATAATCGAGCGAAGGAAAAGAAGGACGTCAGGTTTATCTAATTGACAGGAGGGGTGGAGCACAAGGATCGAGACATAAACTGCTTCTGGTGCCGCCCAGCTCTCCTGGGATTCCTGCCTATATTTCCCTCGTCTGACTGATGAATAGGAAAGGCTGCTGCACCACTACTATGATGTGATCTGGAAGTTGGTGGTGCGCCTCATTATACAGATGACACATGAGTGAAATTCATTTAAAGACTCAACTCACGTTTAGGATATGCAACTAATAAAAGCTGAGGTGTTTAAAGTGATAATATAAGTAAGCAACATGTGGAATTATACATAATTGTATCAAGGCAACAGTGTATAGGTATTGTAACCAGTCGTGATGTTATGTCGTCTGCCTTCGGTTGGATTCATATTGCTACAATGTGGGTGGTGGTGTTATGTGGTACTCATTCATACATCTTGTTATCTCTATTTTCCTACCTTCTCCTACTGTCTCCATTATTATAACACAGATTCTGCATTCTGTCGAAAAAGTTTTAATATCCATTTGTAACTACATTCTAGCCTAGGGCCATGGCGCCAGGTCCCGTCTCTCTCCCTTTTCTTCTTTCTTCTTTATTTAGTTTTTCTTCCTTCTTTATCTTTCTCTCTTCTTAAGAAGAAAACTTAGTTGTAATTACTTAAGACTTACGCAAGTAAACTCCTAGTTGAAAGGAAGAGGGAACTATACCTATCTAACACTTCTCCGTCTCCTCACCTCAATACTCTGACTTTAAAAAAGAAAAAAAAAAAAAGGAATCTGCCCATTGTTGAAGTCTTAATCTTAGAGCCACAAAGTCCAGTAAAAACACTTGAAACAAAATGATAAACACCGTCAACTTGTACCGGAACATGGGTTGAATTGGATAATGAGATAAAACACTTCAAAACTTGTTGGAAATCAGGCACCTTTATCATCTGTAATATTAACATAATATCGCTGTGTAATTTGTATAAGTACTGCTTTACCTACTTGTTTCTGCGTCTTGAAGTAGTCGGGGTACATGGAGGTCGTACCAATACAAACTCTATAATTTCAAAAGTAGAAAGTTCACTTGTCCTCCCAAATACTAAAGCTCTGAAGACCTGTATCTGCTGCAAGCATCACTCTGAATGATATATGGACATATCATGTCTTCGACATTTGTTTGTTTCATTTTATATTCATTATAATCGGACTGATGTAATTAAAAGTCCGAGCATCATTTAATTAAAAACTTGAGTTGTAGTGTTTTTTTATGAGATAGGTACTTGCAGCACAAGTTAAAACAAGAGTTAAGATCTGTTCATAGTTTTATGGCGGATTCTCAAATGGATACTATATTATCTGGGTATGTAATGTGTCACCCCCTTGGGTTTCTTCATTCTGATTGTGCTCAACTGTCATAAGTCTTGAAGAGGGAAGTAGTGAGTTGTTCCTTTATAGCAAATACTTAGTCACATCTGAAGAGCAAATTGTCAGAGATCAAACTCATCTTGTAATGTATTTCTTAACTACTTGCATAATGCGGATTTGTTTATACAAATAACCCATCGTCTGTTGTTTCCAAATCCACAAGAATCTAGCTGAATACTAAAACATAAGAGGTAGCAGGAGAAGAAGATATAGGAAAATGAAAAGGGTATAATTTGTTGCAAGATTAAATAACTAACCCCAAGGAGTATAATGATTACCCATGATTTATTTCTTTATCGTTAATCTACTAAACTCTATATCTGGGAGTTGTCATTATGGTAAAATCATATTTTGTCTAACTTAGGAAAATACTAGTATTTTGCTCATGTATATTATGTGTTACGAATAGTCCACTTTTCAGAATGAGGCGGTGTGGAGAGGGAGCAATATATGAAAATGCTGCTCGGCAAGGGTTTGTAATGCACCGCTGGTAGAAGATTTGCTTCTGTAGCAGGTGTACAAAGCAAAATCTGAGTAACTCGACTGGTGTCCGTCCGTTAGGAAAATTGATGAGTGACATGAAAATGGTGAGGTAGTAAGCAATGGGAAGGGAAGCCCTGTCCTTGAGGCTAACTAGGACATGCGCTGCTTACTTGTCCTGACTATTGCCACTAACAGGCTAGTCATTGCTCACCAGGGACCCGCTAGTTTTCTGTACACCACCCACATAAACACAGTGTGCCCCGAACAACTTCTTGAGAGCCGAAGAGCTAGCATCTGTTACTCCCGCTAAAGTGCAGTGGCTGCTCTCGGCTCCTGCAATCTCCCACCTCCTAGGTTCAGCGATCCTCCCTAGACTCTCAAGTGGCTGGGGTACAAGCGTCCACCACGCTCCGCTAATTTATCTATTAGTAGAGATGGGGTTCACCATGCCTGTCCAGGCTAGTCTCTAATTCCTGACCTCAAGTGATATCCCTCCCTGACCTCCCAAAGTCCGGTGCAGGCGTGAGGAACATCACTGGCCTCACACAAACTTTGCTATACATGGGTACCATCACCAGGTTCCATCTCTCGCCCACAAAGAGCCTGGTTACAACTCAGAGAAATTGGACAATATAATCAGGAGAGGTTATAACTAGTTAAGTGACCTAGAACCATCCTTCTTTTAAAAATACTAAGATTTGGCCTATTGCACAGTGTGGGGTGTGATGGATGGGCTATAACAAGAGAGTGAGGAACACTGAAATTCGTCCGTATAAAATTTAGCTACATGAGCTGGCTAGCTCCATGTCCGACATAGCCTCCATCTACAATGCTGAGATGCTGTCTGCCAGGCAAGGAGTTGGTGTGCACTTGAAGTGGGGCGATGTTATCACTTTATAATGTCGACTGCCAGACACGTGACCAATTGTAATGGTTGTTACCATAAGAGGGAAAGAATGGTGAACTTGGAAGGGTAAAGGCTCAACTTTCTTCGCAATGAAATATTTATACCAAGATAATTTCGAGGTAAAGGTGAAGAAAAAAGCTTTGGTTTTCTGTAACACCCAAGCCTCAGCCACTGCCAATTTGAACTGTGTAAGAGTATCGGCCGAGACTTCCCGGCTAAGTAGAAATCCCTGCAATTTTCGACTTGGTGTGGCTGACTAGTACGTATTGCTATCCCGTCCCACCACTCAAGAGACCCCAGGTCGTCTCCAGCTAAGCTCTCCAGGTTCTTTATTTCTCCCTAAAATATGAAGTGTTTTAATATCAGAAAGCTGAAACCAGTGACAGTGAAGCACTGATTTGCCTATGCCACAACCCAAGTGGTCTAACCTAGAGCTGTCCTCTTCTTCCAAGAAGAAAGCAAGAGCAAAGTTCCATCTACTCTGTCTTCTTCAAAGTTCTGACCCACAGAATCTGTGAATGTGACATATTGCCAAGTATTAAGCCTTCTAAGTTGTGGGTGACTGTCTGCAATATAGGTAACTAAAACAAGATCTTCGTGAATGTTGCTATCACATAAATGGGCAATCATCATGGATGCATTGTACATGTGTATAGGTGCCAAGACTCTTTGGTTTCAAGTAACTCCAACTAGCTTAAGCAAGATGGGGTCTATCTCTGGTAGAGTGAACAAGGGGGTGCAGAGGAGGAAGAGTGGCTAGGTACATTTCTGGCTAAGTCCCAGGGCTCCATTTTCCACCTCTTGGCTCTGTTTCCCAAGACTAGGAATCAGCTTTCTTTATTGCTACGACATCTTGCTCTGTTATCCAGGCTGGCGTGCCGGGAGTGGCGCAATGTGAGCTCACTGCAACCTCAGCCTCCCAGGTTCAAGCTATTCTCCTGCTCAGCCTCATGAGTAACTGCACGATTACAGGTGCCTGCCACCACACCTCATGGTGCCTCTGCCGTAGAGATAGTGGGTCTCACCGTGCTAGTCAGACTGGTCTCAAACTCCTTCTTCATGATCTACCATCTGGCCTCCCAAAGTGCTGGGATCACAACCGTGGAGCCACTGCGCCTAGCAAATAAGTTTTGTCTGAAAGACCACTTTATCCCCTAGAAATAGACAGGCTTGGATCCTTTTCAACTGGGGCTAGACCATTCTCGTCACTGCTGTAGAGAGGCAGGGCAGGGGCAAGTGTTGGGCACACATCCACAGAAGTGGGGGGGTGGCAAGGGACTGGAGAGGGGAGTGTTGGGAAAGCTAGCTTGCCTATGGGTTCTGCTTGTGACATAGTGCGGCAATGTTAAAGTGCATGCCCCATCTTGCAGCCCAGGCAGGACACCTCCATCTCACAGCATTGTCACATGTGCCAGTCTTGGGGGCAGAGGAAGGACTTAGGGGCAACCTCAGAGTGAGGCCTGCTGGCCACACACAAGCCACAGCCATGCCAGATGTGACAGGTGGCCCCTGTGCCTGGGGTGCTGTGTTGCCAGAGGAGACAAGTGGTCCTGTGGGTAGGCAGAAAGCAACAAGAAGGATCAGCTCACTTCCTTTCAAAACTGTCGTGAAAAGGCATAGTCTAGGGCTTAGGCGTGGTGGCTCACGCCTGTAGTCCCACACTTGGGAGGGCACAGGGTTGGCAGGTCCCGGGGTCAGGAGTTCGAGGACCAGCCTGACCAACATGAGGTGAAGTCCCCGTCACTCTGGGTTGCGAAGATCAGTCAGGTGTGTGGTGGCTTTCGCCTAATCCCAGCTCTGGGGAGGCTGCTGGGGCAGGAGGTGGCCTGGCGACACAAAGGCGGAGTTGCCATGAGCCGAGATGAGTCCACTACACTACAGCATGGGCGGCAGAGTGAGGTCCATCTGAGAGAACAAAAAAAAGAAAACTATAATCAAATCACTAATTTCCTTTGCACCTTTCATTAGCAAAATGAACTGGTTTATATGTGACCATGACCATGACCATTGAAGTAACTAGAGAAGGGAGATACTCATTCCATGGGCCTACTGTGTGCTGGGGTGGCAAGGCTCTTTCCTGCCTTGGAACTTGCTAAGGTTGGGGAAGATTGGTATAAACTCGCTTCCTGCGTACTTTTAGGGTGGGGGCAAGGTGTTTATGCTTCATGTTACAATAGTGGGATCTCGTCTGAGGTTGTTGAACTCTTTTGAGATGGCTCTATTCTGTTGCCCAGGCTGGAGTGCATAACACTGTAGCGCTTCACTGCAGCCTTGATCTCCCGGGCTCGGGATGATTGTGCTTGGGCCTGCCTGGTAGACGGGGGACTACCCGGTGTCCACCATGCCTGGCTAATTTTTTTTTTAATCTCTATGAGGAGATGTAGATCTGACTAGGTTACAGGCTAGTCTTGAACTCCTGGCTCAAGCAACACGAGCTGGCCATCCCTCATCAGGATGCTAGGCATGGGGCCACCATGTCCACAAAGGTCACCAAGACATTTTGGATTACACCCCTTCTGCTGCACCTTACAGTAGTAGAAGGGGGTGTAATGGAAATGTTTATAATCCTAAGGTAAAATGCCATCCATCTACATATTTCTTAGGATGGCAAATATACCACTGTGTGAAAATGAAACAGCAGCACCAATGCTTCTGTGTGTCTTTTGGAATGGGAAAATTCTGTAAGATGGATGAAATGCAATGGAGACGGTCATCCTCAACTTCTTTGCAGTCTATGCCTGCAGGGTCGGCTGCCTCCCTGTCTAGTCTTGCCAAGGCATCACAGGGTAGGAGCCAGCAGGCTTACATTTCATCCTTTGTTTCTGCTCTTCAGCTGAGGGGGCTGGGCTGGCAACCCTGGGTGATCGGTTCCCTGTCCTCTCTTGCTTCCTCTTGTGGACTGATGTGGCTGGCGGTGGAGAAGAGACGCTGCTTCTTCCTCCAAGTTTCAGTGCCTGGGCCTCGGACAACTAATATCGTTGAAATAGTAAGTCGTTGATGGCAGTTGCCTCTGAGCATCGCCGATGCCACACTGTGAACTGATCCTCACAGAAGGCGTGCAAGACTGAATCGGGCTAGTGCAGGAGGTGGCCGGCTCTGGCTCTTGGGCCAAACCTGGCCCAGCTGTTTTCTATAGCAAAGTGTTATGAGCACATGGCCATGCCCATTCATTTGCAGGTGGTCTAAGGCTGCTTTTGCCCTGCAGTGGCAAGGGTGAGTTAGTTGTGGCAAGAGCAGGGGTGGCCTAAAAGGCCTAAAATCCTCTGTAGCCCTTCAGAGGCGTTTAATTACTTGATATGATGTCTTGCTCTGCCATGCTCCAGGCTGGAGTGCAGAGGTGTGATCACTGCTTGACCTACCTCTGGGTTCAAGCGGTCTCGTGCCTCAGCCTCCCTAGTAGCTGGGATTACAAGCCGCCACCATCTTGGCTAATTCTATTATTTTGAGTGGACAGGGTTTCACCATGTTGGCCAGGCTGGTCTCGGAACTCCTGACCTCAGTGGCCAAATCTCCCCTCCTCAGCCTCCCGAAGTCCCTGGGCTCGCAGGCCTGAGCCACTACGTTTGGCCCAGAAAATGTTATCTGACCACTTTGTCTAGTGGGGCGCTTTGTGGAGGTGAGCTTTGGGGGGCATGTGGTGATTCATTGAGCCAGTCTTAGCTCCGCATTTCCCCGTGCTAGCACCGCTTGGCGTACTGGAGGTTTAGTGGTGTGAGAGACCGGGACCTCAGCTATTAGGTGCTAACAGAGCCGGTGGAAAGAGGAATGGTGAACACGCCTGGTCCGGGTCTGATCGTTGCTAAGGTATTCTGAAGGAGGAGGAAATGCGGAGACGCGGCAGTGTGACAGGAGTAGTTGGTGTCATGCAGAAGATCTTGCCTGAGGAGGCAGCGTTTGAGCGGAGGCCCTGTGAGGTAGAGGAAGGCCACAGGGTCCTGCGAAGATCTTGGGGGAGACTTGCCAGGGCAGAGGGGGACCATATTACAGGGAAGAGGCACCGAGGAAGAGATGAGCTACCGGCGTGAGCTTAGGGATGGCAAAGAGGCTAGGGTGGCCACAGCCAAGTGATGGGAGGAGGGGATGAGAAGGGTGGCAGGGACCGGGTTGGTGGACAACCTGGGAAGGAGTTTAGACTGTCTTCTCGATCTACAACACAGAAGCCATGTGGAGGGTTTGCAGTGGGGAAAGGGGGAGTGATGTCGTTGTGTTTTAAACAATTGTTGCTTAAAGTGTAAAGTGGGAGCCATGGACTGATCGGGGTGCGGAGAGAGACAAGGGGGGACAATTGAGTATGGTTTAGGCTGGATTAGGGTGATGGGAGGATCTGCCGCGTGGTGTAAAGTGGTAAGCTTGAGGCTATGTATTAGAGATAAAACGGGAGGGTGCCTTGGTGATGTTCTTTAATCCAGGGAGATGAGGAAGGGAGGAATGAAATGGATGATGAGTTTAATCCTTTGTTGCTGACTAAAACCACTGAAATGTGTAGGAGAAATTGAAACTGCTGTTTTAGCCATCATGAGTTTGAGTTGTTTATGGGATACCAGAGTCTGCAGCCTGGGTGGGGAGAGATCACGGCTGGAGATGAAATGTGGTGCACGGCTGGGGGATCTTTGTCACTGTAGGTGAAGCTATGGGATTGAATAATAGGCATTCTTATGAAGACCAAAGGAGAAGGCTGGGGACATTGCCACTGCAGAGAGTGGGCAGGGGAGGGGCCTGCCAAGAGTAGGAGGAAACTGACCAAAGAGGTAGGGGAAGCCTGGGGGGGAGGATGGTGCAGTGAATGCATAATGTTTTATTCAGTGCATTGGTGAATGAATGGATGTATGGAGTATATGAGTGGATAAGAACGCATGAATATAAAGATACAACTTGGCCATGGTCCGGATGAGCCAATGTTTTGGTTCAGCATATTCACGTGGTAGTGTTATGTATTGGCAATGTTTTGCACCATTCAGCATCTTCTAAAGCGCAAAAGCTAAAGAGGCATCCAACCAGTTCTATCATGGCGTGTGCTCCCAGTCATTTAAATTCCAGTCTGATCTCCAACACGGCTAACCCTTTCTAGTCTCACAAATTTAACCTCTCATAATCCTAAACTGTTATTTCTTCATTTCTGATAAGAGCAGTTTAGTTTTCAAAGGCTCTCATCGTCTGGTTCCAAGCCACGTCACCCACGCCACAGTAGCCAGGGCCAGTCTCAGGTGCGGAGCAAGATTAACGTAGCATTCACTGTCAAAATGCTTGTCACTGCAACTACAAAGGTGGTTTCAGGCAGCCATGCTCAAGCGTGTGGGCAGAGCCAATGTGGAGTGCACGGCTTGTGCAAGAGGACAATGCCGTGGCTCTTACAGATCTGAGGAAGAGACCGTCTTTTGTTTACAAAGCACCATTGTTTGCAATGTTAACACACCACTGACATGAGAAATGTAAGGCTCTGGGAGTCTGAGCCAATCAAACCTATACGCAGACTTTTTGTTTCCTAATGGCTGACACGATGCTATTTACACTTGGCTTTGTTTGTCATACTGTAGCAACAAGTCTAAATTTTGAGATGGAAAAAATCTCAGTGGCCTAATTACTAAGTAAAGTATTAGCAATTATCATTAGGAAGTGTTCCTATACATTGACTTGAACTAGAGGATCTATCTGTCGAAATTGCTTTCATTTCTTCCTCAGGTGTCAAAGACCACATAGTCTTTTCTTAGAGCTGCAACCCAAATTCTGGTCCTATATCTGCGGCACGTAAGTGGGTGCCGCCTTGCCAAGACGTAATGTAGCTAAACCTGATGCATAGACAACTCCCAGCTCTTGAGTAACCCTGCAGACTTAGAGTTTGCTCTCATTGCAGGCTCAGGGAGAGGTAGAGTCCTATACCTTTGCACTCCGCAGAGTCTTCTTGTTCTAATTTGTAGTTATTATAGTATCTGTTTGAATTTGTGCAATTTTATAAACTAAATGCGTAGTACGTGGTAGTGTTACGCTTTACCTACTGGACCTTAAAGTAACTAGCTAAGGGCTTGGGATAATTCCTTAGTCAGGATTTGTATTCTTAATGTCTAATGACTGAGGTAGACTTTCCTAAATATTATGCTTCTTTATAGCCTTAAGGTTTCCTGGGGAGGATAAGCACTTGAGTAAGTCCCTTAAATGAGTAGACCATGTAACATACTTTGACCAATGAAGATGATGGCGAAAGCCGCTGGCCAAGCATTGAAAAGCCATGTCCAATATCTTAATTCCATGCCTTAAGCATGCTCGTGTATTATGGTGAGGGAGGATAATGTGGTAGCGCTCCTATTTACAGGTCGAGTATCCTAGTCAGGACATGGGCCCAGGCAGGCGAGGCACCGCCCTACCCCAACCAGGGGATGTGGAAGACCAGTGGCAGGGTAGAGGTAGGGCAAGTTCTTAACTATCTCTTCTCTGAAATTAATGATTGGTCATTGTAGGGAAGAGCAGTTGCTCCCAATAGTCTGGGAGGGCCTAGGCCGCTGCGTGAAGTGATCAGTCTCCTCCGTAGGATCTTTAGGAGGACTATGGGTGAGTGGGCTGGACGTTGCAACACGAAGAGGCAAAATAAGGCGACGTTGCAACTGGTCTGTCACCCTATATGGGAACACTTGACTCAGTAAAGGGAAAAACACCTAGAGTGAGCCATGCTTAGCTTCAGTGAACACATTGCACATGCTACCCTCCCAGAGTGAGCAGGTGCGCTGCCAGACACTCCCAGCCCGGGGAGGGGTCAAGGGGAGAAAGAACACAACTTCCCAGAAGCCAACATCTGGGAGGCCGCAAGTGTATAGGAGAGGTAGAGCACGTACCTGATCTCTCAGGTCACCCACTTGGCCCTCTTCTAAGTGTCCTTTACTTGCCTTTGGCATTCCTCTGATGCTACTTGGATCATACTAGCTACTTGCTCTAAGCTGCCTTGGTCTCTCACTCTGTCCTTGCTATGCCACCTAGTTAAATTCTTTGTGAGGAGGACAACTTGAGGTTGTGAAGGTTGTGTACAGAGTAGCAGGCCAGTAACACTTACCACATGAGAAGACACAAGCTGCCCCTGGGAGAGCACTAGGGATGCAAAACATTTTAGTGAGGAAAGAAATAAACTGTTGTGTTAACAGAAAAAGATTTTTGGTGGTGCTTGTCCTGTTATTACAGCAAAACCTAGATGGATGCCTTGATGGACACATCAGAGAGTGCAGGTGAAGTGATACAGATTTTGAGAAGGAAGAGAAAGGGTGCCAGGGAAAGGCAAGAGAGTGGCCATTGCGTCAGATGGCAGTGTGGGTTTGTAGAGGGGACAGGTGGGCCTGCAGTGCAAGAGAACAAATAACACAATGATTAAGACATTTATTCTCCTTTGCCATGCTTAGCCTTATATGGCCACAAGCTACTGTTAACTGTTGAGAGTAGAAGCTTCTACATGTACTACAGTAATTAACAAATGAGAACTGGTTTTGAATTTCACAATTTCACTACTAGCCTGAGCAATACCTTCTTGTATGTATCCTTGTGGCCAAGGCAGAGGTCCCTCTTAAAGCAGGTAGTTTTGGAAATGTATTGCTTAATCAGGCAGTCAACACATTTGTAACTCTCCATCCCCTTAAGCAGACCAGGGTGAATAGTTACTAGAGCCTTTGCAACAGGTTAGCCTTCTTCTTAGGGAAGTGGGGAATGTAATTCACAAGCTTATGTGAGAACATGAATATTCTAAAAAGAAAGTAATTAATTTGGGTGGGGTGAAGGTAGTGTTTCTGTGACGATTTTAACATGCAGAGGTGTGCTTCAGTCAGCTAAACTCCTGAAAAGGGCATGTGGGCAGAGCCCTAATTCTCCCATACTAAACAGAGGGAGCCCTAGGCTGGGGGCCAGGCAAACTGATGGCTTTGGTGCCAGGATGACAGAAGACAGGAGTGCTGTGCCGGGAAACAATGAAGGCAAAGCAAGCAGGCTGAGCTGAATTCAGAGAGAGGCTGGGAAAACAGCCACCACAGAAGCCTCCAGGAAAAAACCTGAGGGAGAGGGCCAGACAAGACAGACAGGGAACCAGAAAAGTGTGAAAGATGTGTTTATGTCACCAGACAAGCCATTGCTGGAGACCTATAGGCAAGGGATTAGACGGTACTGATTTCCTTTCACACTATTTGTTACTTGGCAAAGCATGGATTTGGGCAGCCGACTTCAGACATACTGAACTCTATACTGTGACGATAAAATTTGAGGTCGACGTCCAGGCATAAAGGTTTTATAATTCACCGTGTATAAGGTGACGAGTGGCAGAGGGTGTGTCAGGCCAAGGCAGGAGCCGCAAACTTTGCTAGGTAATTGCACGCGAGGGATGCCAGTTGCTAAATAAACGGCTTGCTCCGGATTCCAAGGATTAGCTCGCCACGCCAAGTTTATGCATCAGAGATGAACGGCTTTGATTCTACATTGAGAGCAGTCCTAGCTTGACCAAAAGTCCAGGGACCCTTACGAGTCCCTCTACAGGTCAGCCCAGCTCACTTTGAAGGCGAGACCTCCCTTGCCTCTCCCTATCCTCTACCCAAGAGATGGGCCTACTGCCTTGCCATCATCCTTGCCAGTGCCAACTACTGTTGATGACTTCTTGTTCATGATGGCAACACCTCCCACTGTCACATCTTCTAGCATGTCTGTTACTGGGGCCCCTAGAACCATAAGGGCCCTCTAGAAAGAGCCACTGGAAGATGTGTGGGCAAGGCTCACAAGTCCAGGAGATGCTATAGCACAAAGGGACCAGTGCAGGACAAGCCTTGAACAGTCCAAGGCCTGGGGGCTAAGCTGAGACACAGCTGTATTGGAGGCTGAAGAGAGCTCAATGCGGTTGAGGTGCAGGCTCTACCAGGGAGAGCTGCTGCTACAGGTGGTAACAGACACTGCAAGCACCCCAGAGGAGCAAAGAGCAAGCAGGAAGGATATTCCTGGCTTCTTATTCCTCCTGACTTCCCACTGGCTAATACCCAAAAACTGTGAGCCAGAGGAGCAACAGAGTCCTGGTGATGAATATCCATAACAGCAGCCTCCAGGGGCAGACTGAAAACAGGGAAGGAGCAGAGAGGACTAGATGGACACACCGGAATGACCAGCATAGCTGCCAGAGGTGGGCCCTGATGCTCCAAATCCTTTCCGATCAAACCTTTCTTTTCTCTCTTTACCTGCAGGTTACTCTGTAGAAGACCACCGAGGGGGAGTTTCCAACAACCTTTCATTGGATAAAGTGCTTCCAGTAGGCAGAGTCCCTCCATTTGGGTGGTGGCCTTAGTAAGTAAGGAGGTGGTCAACTAGGCCAGGCCAGCTACTGACCTGGGCAATGTTTCGTGATGATGAAGGCCAGCCACACTCTGAGAGGCCTTAGCACCAGTCCTGTCTGTGGGTAATGCCTCTAGATGCCAACCGCCAATGGCGTTGCCTCCGAACTTAGAATAAATGGAGAGTACTGGGCCCTGTCCATGAGCTGCTAAAATCAAAAACCCTGTCGCTAAGGCCCTGGAATGTGTTTTAACAAAACACTTCCGCAGGGATTGTGATGATGCCGGGCTACAAGTTTTGAGAGGCTCTGCTTTTCACCCTCACCCTTTCAGCCAGCAACCTGAGACTAACCTCTGAGAGACCAGGGACTGAGAAGACCAAGCCTAAGGGGCTCCTACTCGTAACTTCCTAGTGATGCACTACTTTAAGGACAGGATACCAATTGTGAAACCTTCAGTTTATTTAGAGAATTCCTAGATTGTCACAAGTAAGAGTGTTAGCTCGTCGAGAGATTGAGCCCCTGGCTAATCCCTAGATCTGTAGTTTCAGGAGCTGATGATGATGAGAGCAATAACAGCAGCAGCTCACCCCTACTGAGCGTCCTCTATGTGACCAGGTGGGCACCGCTGTAGCTTCCACGAGATTCTTTCTCTGAGCGTCCTCTATGTTGACCAGGTGGGCACCGCTTGTGCTCTCACAGGGTCCTTTACCTAAAGTCGTCCTCTATGTGACGCTTGAGGTGGGCACTGCCTGTGCTCTCACCATCTCTCTGAGCGTTCTCTATGTGATCAGGTGGGGCACCGCCTGTGTTTACACAAACGGTGAGGCTGCAGGTGGTATAGAAAGCTCAGTAACTTGCTTTCGAGTCTATAAGAGAAAAAAAAAAGACTTTATTCCAGTTATGAAAAGAGTAAAGTAGAATGTATGTGAAAGCACTTGGTGAAGGTAAAGCATTATAGAAATGACTGACGACAGTGAACACACTTGCTAGATGGACTTTTAAGTTCTAAGCTCTCCATTGGAGTTGCTCAAGGTAGATTAAGGATGTGTCTAGGCAAGTTTTGGTTTTTTTGAGAGTCTAGCTGCCAAGAGTAGTGGGAAATTTGAATGCTTTGACATTAGCCAAAAGAAGGGGAGGTATAATTAAGGTCTGCGACAGACACATAGGGTTGCTGCTCTAAGTGCTCTCTGACATCTCTCCAGAATCTGTTTATGGCCAAACAAACCATAAATATATCAAGACAAATGTATGCGGTATGTTTCTCTTGATATGACAAGAATTTGTTGATTAATTAGGTCCTTTCCCATTGGAATGCTACTATCCTAATGCATTAACTCTCCCTCCCCAGACTAGAGGGATGTGACTTTTGTTATATTTGAGGCCCATCTTGCAACTTGTCTAAGATCCGCCCAAAGTGTACTGTACCAAGTACATTGGCATGCAACACAGAACACTACTTGACCTAGCCAGACAAGGGACAAGAGAAATAAAAACCTGATTTACTATCCACCATTGGTCCCATAATAAAGTGCTTGAGTCTTGGTTGAGACAAGACCTCAGAGAGGTTATCTCATTACTCCAGGTCACCCAGTCCTTAAGTGATGGACTGGTCTTAAAAATCTATATAATTAAGCCAGATGTAAGTTAATAGATGAACAGGTATCATACTTCCCTAATCTCCAAAACTTATTATTTACATCCTCTTCTCTTAAAAATTTTGCAAAGATTTGGTACCTCTGTGCCAAAATACGCCACACAATGTAATGGTACAACACTTGCAGTGTTGTTAGTCAGTAAACATTGGGGGTTAGAGCCGGCAAGTGATAGCTCACTTCCCTAAACAACCATCAGAGGGGTCGGGATCCGTCCATCTAGCACCGAAGTCTAGCGTTAGGAGCAATAGCAGATCTGTAGTGTACACCTGCATAACAGGTAAATGATTGACAAGGTCAAATTCGTAAACGCACGACCAATGGGACTGAGTAATTATAAGTAGGTCAAAGGGATCCGAAACCGTAGGCTAAATCCAAAGACCCTGCTTCCGGTTGACTGTAGTAAAGGTCTGTTTCTTGCCTTGCAATCCTGAATGATCTGCCGTGGCACCCGATGGTGCAAATGAAAAGGATTTGTGGCAGAAGTGAATGTCCCATGAACAAAGCTAGATGAATACAAAGAAGCTGGGTGCAGCTGATCACAGAAGGTGCAATCTACAACTTCACACGGTACCATGCAGTCAAAGGCATTGTCCAGTGATGTAGTAACTTATAAGTGGTTCTGCATCCGGTGCTATGGGAAAATTTGTAACCTTTAAATTTTGCTTTTGCTAAAAAAGATGCTCCACAGAAACTGATAATAAATTATGTATACAAGCAAGATCACATGTATGTAACGCCCAACTTAGAATTTTAGTTTCTTCTACCTTCAACATCTGTAAGGCTACCAATGCTTTTGGTAGGGAGAATGGTTAAGAATATCTTCTTCTTGACATTAAGTCATACCTAAGCAATATGCAGTGGTACCAGTTTAGGATGCTAATATAATACTAAATTTACATTTTTTTCACACTTAGTAAATAAACTAAATATATTATGCACCACATCAAGGCTATCATATACTATGTCTATAAACTCTGTGGGCTATATTTAAAAGTAAAACTGGCTGAGTTTACCATAGTTCCTTATTGGGACGCGCCATAATCTAAGATATGCGATAAATCTAATGTACAGGCTTGAGGAGGAGAAAAATAGGTAAGTACTTCTAAATAATGTTGGCACAACCATGCAGTAGTATAAGATATTGGAGAAGTGTGTAGAGATGAAAGAAAACAACTTGTAATAGAGGACACACATTGGTCCTTGGTTAAAGAGAGGATGCAGAAGAAGTGTTGAGCTTGTGTACGTTGTGGAGTAGACTTCTTTGGGATCACCGTGGCTCCTTCTGTTTATAGGTAATATACAGCAACTCAACCTATGCTCATCTTTTTCTTGGAGAAGAGAAGCCATGACCATATGCGACATGTAGATTTATTATTCCAGCTGATGGACTACTCTATCGTGCTTCAAACAACCTGATATGATGATGCTGTTAAACTATAGGATGCGTAAGTCATGATCATTATCAGCACCACCACCTATAGGACTTGCTCGAAGCATTTGCCAGGATTGGGAGGAGCAATTGGTAATGTTTTGTGGCCTCGCATCCTGCCTTGACTAGCTACACCACCTCTAGGGGGAGAGGTCTGACATGCTTTGGGTTGTATGAAGGTTAGCTGTAGCATCTCTGGTGGAGTTGAACTTGTTATGCTTCCACTGGGGATTCTGCATCCGTTTGAGGATGTGGATATGGAGGAGTTCGTCAGATATAACCTGTAATGGCACTGCCCTGTTCAAATGGGCCATGTGAACCTAGATTATTTCTTTACACATTTGTATAAATGTCTTTGTGATCCTTTATTGATGGGGTACAATCTGTTTATCGTAGTGTGGAGAGCAAGTACCTTCTTTGGTGACTCCACATCCAAGAAATATCTGGAGGTGTCGATAGAAAAATCTGTCTGAATGGAACTTGGTGTGACTATATTTACTCTGTGTTGACAATTATAGGCTGGGACATCAATCCTCTTATCTTTGCACTTCAATTGGGTCGTGTTACACTATAGGTTTATCCTATGGTTCTTAGGTAATCACACTATAGCTAAAGCTAAGTCATCAGTTTTCCTGCTTCTTCATCCGTCATCTGGAGGTCTTGGTTAACGGTGATGTTGTGCATCTGGTCGTGTTATGTCTGCTTGGTTAGGATTATGGTATTGCTCTTATATACCCTACTTCATCTGATTTGTAGACACCGATTGTGGCTCTTTTCTGCAGAACATCCCTCCCATAGATGACAAAACACTCAACTCAAACAGGAAGTCAATCGGTCCAAAAACTAATGATAACTAACAGAGACAGTATTGTGTACAGGCTGGAGGGAGAAAGTGTTTTGATGCATTTCTCCTTAAAATACTTCAATGAATGAGTCCAATTTTAGCATGCTGATGTCCAAGACTTCAGTGAGTAGTTTGCCAAGGTGACACAAGGATTTGAGTGTCAGAGCAGGATTTGGTTCCGCCCCACCCAAACACAAGCCGATGGCACTGTTCCCAGTGCCTGCACTCTGCCATCTTCCTATGAGAAGCCAGTCTGGGCCACCTAATTTCTTCCCCAAGTACCTGGCCCACAGGAAGGGCCCCCTGTTCTCAGCCCAAGGGGACTCCTTGAGATGTCTGACCTGGGGCAACCTCCTCTGGACTAGGCAGGGAGCAACCTGAAAAAAACAAAAAACCAGCAGTGGGTGGGGGAGGGCGGGGCTTGGAAGAGCCCATTTACTTGGACAAGTATCACCAGTGGGAGGTGCTGTGGGCTCAGGATGAAGTCCTAAGTTAAACCCAAGATTCAACACCAACTGATGCCAACACATCTGCTGTAAAGTATCAGATGAATTGATAACAGATGGATGAGAACTTCAAAATGGAGGGAGGTTGCCACAGGAGCCAGCATGTTAGCTCCCTGGGGATGCTGGTGAGCTGACATCTAGGTATAGTGTCGGTCCTTGGGCTCATCAGAGGCAGCCGGCTGAGGTAAAAACTCTTCTTGTCTGACTCCGAGGAGAGTTGTCAAATGCAGAGGAATGATGGGACGTTCTTGGGGCCACTGGTAGTCAAAGGGATTTCTGCTTTGGGTGCAAAGTGGGATTCAAAAAAACAAACAAACTTGTGGAGATTCTGTAATCAAAATACCCTATCATCTGTGATTCTGTGCAGGTGCTGTTGTAGGGAAAAAAAATCCACTGTGGGATCCTGCTCACACCTGGGGTTAGTGTAAGGATTACAGAAGTGCTTGGAGGGAATGTTGAAGCAAGTGGAGTAGGACTAGCCTAGTGGGTCTGAGTGGGCCCCAAACAGCAGCTTCAGCGTCACTTGGGAACTTGGTTGGGAACACAAGTACAAGGTCCCTACCCCAGGACCTACTGAGTTAGAAACTAGACAAGTAGGGTCCACGAATCTATTAATAAGCCCTCCAGGGACTCTGATGCAAGCTAAAGTCGAGGACCACTGTCTAGAGTTGTCCATTTAATATGATGATTATCTCCTCTGTATTTTCATCACATGGTACTAAAATTTTACTACTATTTTAATATAATAGATGATTCATCAATTTGGCATTTTGTACTGAACCAACACAAAAATGAAAAAGCCATAGTACCTTCTTAGTACAAGTTCACAAAATAATGGGAAACTCAATTTTAACCCAGACAATGCAATGTACACCCCAGCCAAGGGATGTAAAGGCGCTAAGAGGTAGGAGGAAAAGGGGATTTCGTTTCTACTGAAAAGCTGGCAAGAATCACTGAAAACATGATCAATTTTGGGTCTTGAAGGGACATGTACCATGAGCAAGGAGAAGGAAAAAATTGATTATTACTTTATAAAAGTCAACTGTCCTCAACCAAGGGTTTGCCTTAGACTAAACAAGTAGAATAGCTGTTATCCTTGATATTTTTTATTTCTAGGGCAGAGCTACAGGCAGACATCATCTGCTAAGTGACTATTCTGGTAATGGGAAAGCAAAGTGAATGATCTTCATCAGTTCATAAGGTTGCTAATTACCCGGGTAAGGACCTGAACTCTTCAGCCCAGATGCCAGCTGAGCTTTGCATTAGAGGGGCAATATGCAGAGGAACTACCTGGTGACAGCAGGGATGTGTTGCTGTGTGTGGGAGAGGCGCGTGCAAGATGGGGGAGAGGAGGGGAAGTGGAGAGGACATAGACAGAGAGGAGAGAAATGAAGGGAGGAGTTATCGGCCTGAATTAAGTGAGATAGTGTCAGAAGGAAATATGGGTAACTTAGGATGATCTCTGTATTTGGCCTTCTAAATTAAATGTGAATAACTATTTTGCAACCTGAAAGCATAGAGGAAATCTCAGCCAGACTTTCAATTCTTGAAAACTCCAACACAGTACACTTGGAGCTGGTTGGAGCTGGGGACCCCGGCTGTTCTCGGGATGTCCGGTGCCATAATTCATAGAGGTATTCTGGCTAGGACAGGCTAGCCCCTCAATAGTCAGGTACAAGCGGAAGGGGGTCCGCAGCAACACGTCAGAAACCAATCCTAAAGAATAGAATTAGTGCAGTAACCTAAAGTGAGTAACAAAGGGATTAGCTAAGAAGGACAGAAGAGAAGCCCTAAAGAATAAAGGAATCGGCAGACATAAGGAGCAGCTGCTGTGCTGGGAATACTAAGGCCCACATGATAGCAGAGTTGCTTGCAGTCCCTTCTGCCAGCAGAACTTGCTGGAGGTAGAGACTTAGGGTCTGGGACCATGCTCATGAGGGAGGTGTCAATGGAGGCACTCCACTATAAAAGTTTGACACAGGTGACGGTACAGGGGGAAGCTGCTCAGCTAGGAGCCTTGCAAGAGCCAGGGACTGGAGATGCTGTGCTTAGCAGGAACCTATAAACTAGGAAGTACACCAGAACCAGAAAGCAAAATTTCTTTCCTCCTGCAATGTATCTACAGCGCCCTCTACTCACAAAACTCTTCTTCGGAAAGGAAAGATCTTGCAAAGGTACCAGATTCATTTTCACGGAGCAAGCAAAGAGTAAACTGGACTTGGAAAAGCAATGAATTGGTAACTTGGCAGCCAGCCATAAGCTCTCTTCGAAGGTGCAGGACACTCAAAAGGGGTATCCTTTGATTCCATCTGCCTGTAGAGAACGAGTTTAATCTTGTCTAAGGTTGAGAGTTTGAGCAGGTGGGAGGAGGCTTGCCTGATGGGTACCTGGCCATGTGAGAGTCCAGAGTCTTTGTAAAAGTCGGTACCCTTCATCTCGGCTTCCATTTTTCTAAGAAAAAACTGGATGACAATACACTATGCTGTGATATTCTTAGGAAAAGGCAAAAACATGCTTAGAAGTCTGATATAAGGGGAATGGGTCAATAAATTCCTTGTATACTACTTGCAAAGGTGAAAAAATAAGATTAATGGAATTCAATATATCCAAAAGTAATTTTGCAATGAAATGAGAATATACTCATTATATAATGTATAAAGAAAAAGGGATAAGAAAATTAATGTGTGTGGTACATTCCCAATTATGTTGAAAATCTGAAAAGTATGTACTATGTGCACTTTAATGAACCAGAAGGGTATGATAATAGTTATTATCCCTCGATGATGATGCAACTTTTATTTTCTTCTTAGTGCTTGTATTATCTTTAGTATGTACATGGAGTCGGGCATGTGTTCCTTATAATTTAAAAAAATGTCAACATGTATAGAGCTATATGCACATCTCCAGCATTATCAGTAGCAGGAAGAGAAGCCCTGAGCTTGAGGTTCCCCTTGTGGAATCTTACATTTAAGATGTGATTTCTCTTCCAGGAACACAGACCTTTAACTGCCTATTTACAGCTCCACTGGGGTGTGGGTGGAACCAAGATAACCTTACCATATAATTTCTTTTCTTCCTATATCTCTTGAATCTTTCCTTCCTTTGTGCAGGAGAGGAGAGAGGAGCAAGAAATTATGCAGCAGCGTGATAGCATGGCAGCCAAGCCATGAACTATATGGACAGCAGCCACTGTGTATTTACTGACTGCAGAACTTCCTCCCTCTTCCTACAATCCTCCCTCCCTCCTATGCTAGATATACCAAATTGGATTTGTATCAGATGTTCCTTCTGAAACAATAGCTGGGATGAGATGAGATTCCCTTCTCAGATTTTGCTTGCCAGATCAGCATTCCAAGACTCTGTTGTTTTCTCTTTTAACAAAGTATAAGGAGTTATGGTAAAGGTCTTGCATGTACATAGTGATACAAATAATGTGGGCTGCCACGTCAAATAATAAAATGCATGGGTCTGTGTTGTTTAATAACTTGTCCTAGATAAAAAAAGCATTGATTCCACAGATATTTTAACAAGGCAATTTAACAACTCTCCTTCCTCTTTTAGAGAGTCTGATGGAAGGCCAACAATCCAATAACAGATATACACTAAGGAAATGTGAAAGAGTAGTAAATGGGACACTTGTTACCGGGAGAGGTATCCAAACTATCAACCAGTATGTCACCCTGCACTCACACACACATGCACACTGCAAAGGGACCATGGAGCAATGCATGTGTGTGACATCGGTTGGTTGGTACTTGCTTCTTTAAAATATGCTTGTATGTGGCTTGAAGAACAAATCAGAAGGTTGCAAGATCTTATTTC